>CM035106.1:37175869-37775869 GCA_020205505.1 Panax japonicus | reverse complement strand
TGACAGATTTTTCTCACTCACCACCATGCATCTCAAAATATATTTTCTAAATGAAGTATATGCATGAATACGGCTGATGGCGGTCAATATGATGGTTATCCAAATATATAAGGAACATGGGTTTAGTAAGCTAACCTAGCAGGACCCATTTAACCATGGGTACCAAAAATTAGAAATGTATAACCTGCAGATATTTGGTCTATCTGATCACACTAAGGAATGCCAAGGTAAAAGACTTCAGTCAAGAAGATTCAACCAGCAGAAGGCTTAGGACTGTTCAGAAATAATTCTGACAAAACTCCTACATGTCAAAGTCTGTCCTTGAAAACCGACTGAGCTAATCTAAATAAAGCTCAAATGGCTGCTAACCTTTATATGAAAGCAGGCCACTCAACTAAAGATGAAAAAGGGTCTTAGATGCTCAAGCATGCAAAACTTGCCCTCAAGGAAGCCCACATCAGAGGACCATCGAGCATCAAACATGAGGAACTTATTACGGGAGCAAAACATCATGAGCACAAGCTGACAAGGAAGACTACATTCATAGTGCTATCAAAGGATCGTAGAATGATCAACCCTGAAGATACTCATTTCTATGATATAAGAAGATTTAATGACTTCAATCAGAAGGAGATATACAAGGATGCTTCCTTACATGCATGAAGAAAAGGAAATCACACCTCGCTGAAAAGACATCATCAATTGTGGGGGAGCAGTGATCTGTTAAGGAACAACAGCACTGAAATATTCTATGAAGCAATGTACCAACTACAAAGTCCCAAAACTTTTTGACTAATGAACCAAATGAAGATCCATAGTCAGTAGGAACGTCTCAAAACGTACTATTGATAGCCTATCAGCCACCCAACTCAAAATCATGGAGTGTCTACAATCAAACATATGATCGTAGTGTAAGAGTAGGAGGACACCACGATTACTGCAAATGCAATTAACTAAAGATTGGGAGAGGACCTCCCCAACAGAAAAGGTCAAAAGAGATATCAGTACAAATTACTCCTAAAGTACTTCATCTGGAAAGCGCCTCAGGGACAAACCTGACCCTTAGCTCACTCTAAGAGGTTGGCCCTTCCTGAGCTACCTTAACCCAGAAGAATTGCTTGATCAAGTTCATCTCAAGGACCAAGACAGTCAACGATCACAGAGTAGAGTTTCAGAGAACTCAACGAACGTAATGTAACTTCAACGATCGTAGTGCAACCTTAGAAATTGTAGAAACGGACTCGATGATCGCAGTCTTACAAGAGGCTACCCTTAACTCATGAGGAGCTGGAAGAATAGGACAATTGCCCAACCATTCAAATTATGAGGAGATAAGTTCAAATGCTGGTTGGAAAGATTTCTTGCTAAAGAGAAGTACCCAAGGCTTCATGAAGCAAATCAATGGCTGAATCATGAAAATTCAAAATAAGAAGAACTGCCAAAACCATCCACTGCAACAACTCTCAAAAGTTGATCGTTGAGTTAACTAAGGAAAACGTAGAGTCCATAGCTGTCTTATCATGTTACTCTACGAGCCCAAGAAGTCAACGGTCAATCCATGTCAATCAAACGTCTACTCTTCTAAAAGAGACATCTAACTAAAAATTTAATGGAGAGTTACAGCTCGTTACTGGGCATCGTGCAACCAATGGCTAGTTAACACGTCATAGCGTATGCAGTGTAAGAAGGAACTGCCATAAAGACAAATTCAAAATCTGTAAACAGTTACCAGAACCCATTGAACCTCTCTCCCTCCCTTTTTCAAACCCTAGAATCCTCTTCGAAGCCAAACCAATCAAACTTCCAGAGCCCAAATCACATTCAGCTACATCTCTCCGAACCACATACCATATACCTTGAACTCCTCAAATAGCAGAATGGAAAGTTATAATAGGTATTCAACTCGGCTTTACAAAGTTTGAAGAATCAGAGATAAAGTTCAAGGATATACTTGAACTCGTAAAGGAAGTTGGGTTC
The DNA here is from genome assembly GCA_020205505.1 of Panax japonicus. NCBI lineage: Eukaryota > Viridiplantae > Streptophyta > Magnoliopsida > Apiales > Araliaceae > Panax > Panax japonicus. Next base: position 37,773,892 of record CM035106.1, on the reverse strand, counting down.
TCTGAGTGCATGGAGGCCAACACTCCAGTATATACAGAACTAGTGAAGCAGTTCTGCTCAAATGCTTCAACAAACTCTGGGCTTCTGACTACTAAGGTGAAAGGATCTAGTCTGAAGATAAGAGCATCAGACATCAATCAATGTCTAGGGTTTCCCAATCAAGGTCTGATAAACCTGGATGAAGTCGACATTGAAGAAGGCAAGAGGCTAATGTGGTACCAAAGAAACCCTAGTCTGAAGGATATGAAGAAGAAGGAATTTCCTGAGGAATTCGAGTTCCTTGCTGAGATAGTGGAAAAATGTATACTGTGCAAAGACACTGCACACGACACTGTACTCGACCAGCAGTTGAAGATTATGTCTGCCATAGTTCTAAAGAAGCAAATAAACTTTGGAGTTATCCTGTTCGATCAAATCTCCAAATGGATAAAAAAGCTGAGTTGAAGAAATCTACAGACAAACCACTTATAATAGTATTTCATGGAAGACTGCTAAACATAGTGATGAAGAAGAAGCTAGAGAGCAAGATCAAGGATAATGCGGGAGAACCTCTGAATGTGCACAAAGTAATGTCTCCACAACTGTTTATGAATCGGAAGAAAAACCCAAAGGAAAACAGGAGGCTAACACAAACTGGAAGCAGCAGAAAAGTCTCTGCAAAGAAGAGAAAAACAAAGGAGGTGGAAAGATCTGAGTCTGATGACTCTGCATCAGTTGTTGCCACACCGGCGAAGAAGAAGCCTAAGAATGTGAAGAATGCATAGGCTTCGTCAAGACATGTCTCCATTGACAAGAAGAAATAAGGAGTAGGAGAAAAACCAGCATCAATTGCTGAAAACCCAAAACGAAAAAGTAACAAACTACTCCAAGAACCACCCAAGAAGAAAACAAAAGGGATGAAGAAATCAGTTCCAGTTCCCCAAGGAGTCACATCTAACAAAGAAGAGGACGTAGAGTCAAAAGAAGAAAAGGAAACTGATGATCTCAAGACTGAATCCCCAGAGATCAGATCCAGCAATGAAGGTGGAGCTGGATCCATGAAAGAAGATGTAAACTCTGATGATGAAGAAGAATATTTAAGTCTTATGAAGAAAAGCTGCAAAATGACCCATCTGAATCTCCAAATGTAAATGTTCAAATACTCTCTTATTATGGATCAAAAGATGATGAGATAGAAAAAGAAATACATGCCCCTGCTAATGATGAACATCAAGGAAGCTTGTCTGATGACTCAAAGTCCTCAGAGTCTGAAGAAGAAGAAGAAGAAGAAGAGTCTGATTCTCCCAAAGCTGAACCTCCAAGGAGAAGGAAGAGATACAGATTGATTGCTCAATTTTCCTCCAAAAAGAAAACTGACAACTTTACTAAAGTCATTGAATTAAGTGGTAAGGAATATGAGTCACAGAAAGAAAGTGCTGAAGATGAGACTAGCACTGGAGAAGATGATTCCAAGAAAGATATTGCTGAAGAAGGCTCTGAAAATGAAGACAAACAAGAAGAATTCACTAATAAATCTGATGAAGGGAATCAACAAGATTCAGACTCAACAAGGGAATAAGTAGAGAAAGATTCCAATTATGCACATCAGGAATCAGAGGAAGCAGGATACTATCCTGTTCTCTCTCCAGCCAGAATTAGCAGAAGAGTTATAGTGGAAGTCTTTGATGAACCACCAGCTGAACCAGCAGAAAGGTGGATAAATCATGGAAATGAACAACTTCGAGTTGTAAGAATGACCACAGATGAAGTGCTTCACAACTGGAAAAACATGGAATTAGACTACACAACAATACTATATAACTATGAAGATCTTCTGATGAGATGGTTCTTCCCGTGGATGCCATGGTTGAAGGCACATACTAATACTGATGAGAGCTACTTAAGCTGGTGCTATTCTCAGTTTGCAAATCTAGAGCTGGTGTCACAAAAATTCCCAAGGGTAAAGAAGTTTGCAACCATGATGATAAATGACAAGCCCCACTACAAAGTCTACCGACATGCTGAAAATCATTATATTCCTTATGATCATAGAGTGGACTCTGATGGAAAAAGGAATATGGCCAAGACACTAATCGTAGAGTCTGTTCACTCTACCACTGATGATAATCAAGTCCAGGATAAGATGTCTCCATCTGCCCTAGCACAGCTATCTAACATTCCTTAATCCTCCTACAGCGATTGGTATTCAAAGATTTCTCAGATTCTCAATACTTTCAAAAATCTGTCCAAGGATGACAATCGTAGAGTTCAATCTAATGATAAACAAGAGGCTGCTCAACCAGATGATCAAATTTCCATGGAGCGGGAATTGTTGAAGAATTCTGATGACTTGATTGACAAGATAACTCAAATTAATGAAAATTCAAAGATGCTGAATTCAACAGAAGACAACTCAGTTCATGACAGAATCCAAACTATTATGGATGATGTATCCTTAAAAATCAAAAAAAGAGATCACATCTATTTGAAGGCCATAAATGATCAAAAAGAAGAAGCTCTACGAACACAAAAGGAAAATGAAGAACAACTCCAAGCCCTCTTTGACAAGATTGACAACTTGAATCAGTCCTTCTCTATGCAACTTGAGTTAAGCCAACAAGAACTCAACATTGAAGTCGGTAACTCCTCCTACCTGATGGAGCAACTAATGTCCAACATGGAGAAGATCTTCCAAATGATTATTGACAAAAAGGGGGAGAAAAAGAAGCATAGAAAGAGGCACTCAAGGAAGAGCAAGAAGAGCAAAAGGAAAGAAGAGAAGAAGACAACATCACAAGAAGTGGCTGAGTCATCATCCGAGGGGGAGCCAAAAGATGATGAGCCAGTATTTGCAAAGGCTGAGAGGGAGCCAGAAGAAGAAGAATGGAGCAGACAAAAGAAATGAAGTCAACATCCCAGGGGGAGCAGGAGCAAATAGAGCAAACAGATGAGTAGCTGATCAACAGACATCCTAAAAACAAATATGGAGCCAAAGAGGTATATCTCTAACTAGTTAGGTATGTTCTAGATCCAGGATGTAAAATGTCAGTGTATTAAATTCCATATTATTATAAATAACATTCATGATTATCTTTTTTAGAAATACAGCAGCTCACTGTATATAAGATTCATTCATAACTTGCATATACACTTAATGTTTTTGTTATAATCAAATAAGGGGAGATTGTAAGGAATAAACATGTGACTGATATTCCTATTTATATATGATTTGATTATGATATATATATGAATGAATATACAAGTATGCTTGCATTAAGAAAATTTGTAAAGTCCTCTGATAGAGTATAGAAATATATGTACAATGACTTAGAATGAATTAATCAAATATGTTAGGTTGATCCTACATAAGTAGAACAACTTTGTAAAATCCTTAAAAAGAAATGATGTATAAGGACTATAAACATAGAAAGATCAAACATGTTAGGTTGATCTTATGATGCAATAAATAGGCTTGTCTGATCGTCGAGCACTGCAACAGAAATTGTAGTCTGTCAAGAGAGTCAAGGATAACTCGAGAGCTATCGAGGCAGAATCGTAGTCTGTAAGATAGTAGATCTCGGAGTTCGTAGACTTCCAGGAGAGACAAGGAAGGATCGTAGTGTGTCGAGTTAAGCTTCCTCGGAGCCGTAGACTGCTGAGGAAGTCATGTTCAGAATCGTAGAGATAGCCTACCTACGAGCCGACCGAGCATCTGCCAAAGTCAAGACAAGAATCGTACACTACACTCAGAGTCGTAGAGTCTACTAACGGCCAAGTCAAGAATCGTAGACTACACTCAGAATCATAGAGTCTACTGATCGTATCAAAGGTAGAAATCGTAGTTAAGCAAGATCAGATGAAGACAACAAGCACAACGATAGAAATCGTAGTATCAAGATCTGATCTCGGAGTCGTATTGTCTGCATAACCAAAGCTGATTCGTAGAGTGAAGAACTAAGACCTCAACAGATGTGCTCACAAAGCCAAAGAGGAATTGTAGAGCAAACACAATTCTCAACAATTAAGCACTCCTAGAATATCCAAAGGAATGAAGCCTTTGGTTGGTACTATAAGGATACATCTCACCTAAAGGAAGCCAGAGAGCACTCAACGAATGACATGCAAGCTATTAGAAGATATAAGCATCAACTTAATCAGCATCTAGATTGAGTTGTGAAGCCATTCATGATAAAGTCTTCCACAAAATGATCATAAGAAGACTTCAGTAGCTAACTAATGAAAGTCAGCTTGTGTAGTAGCTGTCAAGTAGAAAGATGACAATGATCTAGGAAGTAACCAGGATCGTAGTGTTTTCCAACCAAAGAAGGAACTGATGGAGTATATACAAAGATACCGGTCTGCCTCTGAAGAATAAGGCTAAAGTGATTAAGCATTTAGTCAGTCCATTAATGATAAGTGAACGGGAGATCACAAGGAGAAAGCGAGCTGGACACGCCATAAATCTGAAGTGTCTTGTTATTCAGAAGGGGCCAGAGAAAGGATTCAAGCCATCAGTATCTGAGAACAACTGAGGCAAACCGAAGTGTTGAAGCACTGCACGAAAGAAGGAAGAGTTGTTTTTCACTAGAGATCAAGTGAACAATCTTCAAGATCGTACTGTTGACTCTACATGTCAATAAGCATCAGTCAATAAGACACTAAGATCAGGTCTGAGAAGAAGTGCATCAGAATCGTTGAGTTCGAACAACTGAGGATTGAAACATTGGCAACGGTTCAATCTGAAGGTTGGCATTTGGAAAAAAGATTATTGAGAGCATCGATGCAAGGACAACCTCTCATCAAGAAATCAGAAGGGAGAAATAAAGTCGATGACCTGCCCGAGACATCAAAGTAACATATCTGACGGGGTAGGTTAAATAGTAGACTGCAGTGTCAGAAAGTCAGAAAAGATGTCATGTCACATCTACAGTCTACACCAAATAACTCGAGATTTGCGAAGCAATTTGAATAACTTTCAAAGGCTACTTTCCAATGGGAAGATTGGGAAGCAGTATAAATCAACAAAGCTTCAAAGATCAAGAGTTAGGAAAGATTGCTAAGTTGCAGAATCGTTGAGTTATTGGGAATGTTATTGTTGACTCTACGAGTTCCACAAAGATCAACAGAACAAGTCTCAGTGACAGTGAGACTAAATAGGTGGAAGTGAAACAGCTTTGAAGAAGAACTCAAACAGACTAACGCTTCACTCAACAAGGATGAGAATTCCACTGAAGATGGCAGTCAAGCTGAGAGCCGAGAAGGCAAAGAAGATAGCATTCAGAAGAGTGGCTGAGTACAAAGAAGACCAAGAGAGCCACTCTACGAATCACCATGAACCGAAAGCTGAAATTGAACAAGTACAGAACCACGTCTGCAAAGCATTCAAGAAGGGTTCAAGGATTGCTAAGTGTCAGACGAAGTCTACTAAAAGCACAGAGACTTAGCAAACCCAGATGGTGATGGTGCACAGCTGATACTAGATGAAGATGAGCAGAAATGAGTGAAGATCAGCTGCACCAAAGAAAATGTGGTCCAGACTCAAAGCAGAATGCAAAGAGGACCACATCAAGCTGTTAAGTACAAAAGATGTTCAGACCTTAATGACATCTTAGTAGCTCAGCACCAACAACAACAACAACTACAACAACAAGAGGCCAAGGCCTGAGGGGTCCTTGTCCGGAGGGACTAAATGAAGTTCCAAGCATGCTGGGCTTGAAGAGTTCCTAGGGAACTAGAGAAGTTTCAAGGCTGCTGGCCTTGAAGAGTTCTTAGTGAACTGAAGTCCCAAGGCTGCTGGCCTTGAAGGAATCTTAGTGATTCAGGGTGCTGCCCTTCTTGAGTAGAAATCCTACTAGTTGAAAGTAGAAGAGTGGATTAGGAGCTTGAGTCTCTGAACCACTTAAAACCCCTTGTGCCTTTTACTTTATGTCATTTACATTATGTACATTAACTACTATAACTGCTATGTATGTTTTAACTGCTTACTACTAAAGTAACTCTACGAACAATGTATGTATGATTATGAATATATCAATGAAGGGGATCTTTTACTTATTCCGATGTGCTTGAAAAGATTCTTATGTTTGTCATTTGCTACTTAATGAGCAATACAAAATAATAGATAAAAAGTATTTCAAATTCAAGGATCTATTCAACCCCCCTTCTAGGAACTAACACATACCAATACTCAAAAGCTTTTCTACAATTAGGTATTAGTAATTAATACTTGTGTTTAGGAACACTATCAATTACACGTAATATTATTCCTTAATCTAGCATATGATATTCGTTTACCAACTCAAATCCTGCAGAAATCAAATAAGTTAAGCCAAATAACATTCAGAAATTAAATCAGATGATCAAGAATGAATTTCATGTGAGAAGGAATAAATAATGAATACTTAATTAACCATTAATTATAAATAAGGTTCAAAATCCTTCCGAACTGAAATAAAGAACTTAGCTCATGTCTTCAATCTTCAATCTCTAATTATGTAAATGATAGAATTATAGAATATAGAATGAATTAGATGATAGAATGAATACTACCCTGACTATTACATCTATTCATAGTGTAGACAAAGACCTAAATCCTATGAGAACTGGAAATCTGTCAAAATTTATTTTTAGAAACTTTCCAAAAATCCAAAAATTCTCAATTTTCCCGCTCAAATTCGCTGGGACGAATTTTCATTTCCTGCTGCGACGTCCATTAGTAAAATAACCATAACTTTTGATCTGGGAGGAGTTGTGGAGCCTTCTATCTATCAAATTGAAGATCTCGATGAGATATACAACTTTCATTCTTTGAGAATTGACAAATTCTGGCTGGATTCAGGTCGAAATTGGGCTCCAAGTGACTGCTATGTAAATTGCAACTTCCAAACATTGAGGTTCAGCGTCCATTTAGTAAAAAGATCATAACTTTTTCATATGAACTACGATTGAGACGATTCAAGATGTTCCGAAAAGCTAAGGAATAACTCTACAATAAAATCTAAGTCTCAAGTCAAGACCATGCATCCATCTTATCATTAAAAACTTTGCAATCTCCCCATTTTCCTCGTTTCAGCTCCAATTACTTTTGAAATCATTAAACACCTTAATAATCTCATATACACATAAAGCATGCAATAAAACTAAAAATAAATGAATCAAAATAAATGAATAATATGTTCTCATCAATCAACTTTTAAACTATCCAAAAAGTATTAATAGTTATAAGACTTATTTTTTATAATTATTGATAAATTATCTCAATTTTGAATTTAAAAATATTTTAAAATAATTTTTAAAAGTTAATAATAATTTTATATTTTGGAACGAAAATAGTATCAATCAATATATGTATATCTATCCCAATCAATTTACTTCTTTTTAAAAAAAAAAATCATATTTTTTTTAAAAATATAATATAATTTCAATAATGTCATCACTTCTGTCTGCGATAAAAGATCTTCACTAAAGGAAGACTATAGAGGGAAGACAAATTAAAGTAGGGGTGAGCATGCTGTGATTTGATGCAGTTTGAAGCCCAAATCACACCCAAAACTGCTTAGGTGCGGTTTGACAAATTTAAAACAGAACATGAAATCGCTTTTGATTGCTGCGGTGCAGTTTAAACTGTGCAGTGCAGTTTCATTTGGTGCGGTTTCGGTTACAAAACCAATTGAAGTAACAAAATTTTATGCAATTTAGCATCACTTCTCTAATTTTGTGACAATATTTGAAAAATATTTATCTCTTTTGAGCCGGCTATTTCTTTGGTGCGGACTTGTAGTGTAATTATTTCTTAGACCAACTCTATGGCCATCCACTACTTGCAGAACTCATTTCCAATCCAACTAGTAGTGACTTGAATAGGTCATTTTTCAATAAGGTCTAAACCTTCAATAGAATTTTTTTTCCTCCTAATCAAATGAACAATCATTTGGAACCTTTAATTATGCGATCAATGATTTTTGACATGTTTGACTTCATTACAGTCATACATTCAGAGACATCAAGATCATGCATCTGAATATCCCCAAAAGGTCAACCCAGATTTTTATTTTTTTCTTTCCAAAGAGGAACACTATATTGTTTACATAATAGGCTCTTATATAACATTTCTCTCCATCATTTATATAAATAGTCAAAAACATTATAGACTATTCTACCAACACTTAAAAAAATTTGATTTTAAGCAGAGCGGCCATGTCAAACATTGGACCAACGACCGTGCAAGAGGGAGGAACACAAACAACAAAAATCAAGAAAGGACAAAAAAAATCTTTTTAATCGAATAAAATCAAGCAAACCCGAATAATCAATATGTATACAAAACAAAATAATGTTGAAATAATAGAAAAGGACCAATTTTTTGTTGATCAACAAATATGAAGTAAATAGAGGAGGAGATGCATATTTATGGAATCGTTGTAATTGTAAGGAGAGACAAACTACAAATTTTAAATTATCAAATAAAAAAGATCTACTTTTGTTACCTTATAAATCTGATATGCAAGGGGCGAGTGATAGAGACCGTAATAGAATGAGAAGAGGAGACGAGATCGCGAGAAAAGGAGAAGTCGCGAACTCGCAGTGGACCGGTGGACGTAGTGCTTGGCCAAGGAAGTCACAGTACTTTGAAGTACTCTGAGCTCTTGTCGACGATAACTCTCTGTATGCAGTAACCTTTAGTTACTTAGAAGAATTAGATATTTAGATTAGAATAGATGTTTTTCTTATTTACGTATCAAGTTCAACTTTTTTATTAATCTGACCCTTTGAGTTTACTAACTTATAAATTTTGTCCCATGAGTTTAACTATTAAAAAAAAACTGAACATAGGTTGCCCTCATACTCCATCCGCCCTTGCATACATACATACACACACATGGTACGGTTTCGATTGTATATGTGTGGTTTTGGCTAGTAACCAAATCGAAATCGTAAATTTGATTTTTTGATTCACCTAAAACCGTCACCTACGCTAGAACGGTTAGTGTGACTTTAATTGATGCGCATTTCGATTCTAATTTAATTTCTTGTTCAATACTTTTAAAGAGTGAAGAGTAAGTGAATAATTCGGATTGCATTTGTATTAGTTGCTTGTTTTATTCAATAAAGGAGTCAATTGCTAAATTGTCAAAGAAAAATTTGGTGAAAATGACACCGCTGAATGCAGTGGAATTGTCAATCATGTTTCAATGTCGTTAACCAAAGGAATATTTTTAAAGCTATTCTCCACGTTATAAAATTGAAGCTATGTTTTTTATTTTAATATTTATAAAATAAATAATATATTTTCATTTTTTAATTACAAAATAATGTTAAACTCCTAAATATTATTATTATTATTATTATTTTGTTAGATAAATTAAATACTATCATGTGATTACTGATTACTACTATATTTTAACTACTTAAGAATATGTTTTAAAAAATAGATATTGTCTTAAAAATGTTAGATTGATCAAATAATTAATGGGTATCACTGTTTCCATATGAGTTTTTAATATTTTTACATGATCATCTCTTACATGAAGGTGAGATCTACTTTCTTCTCATGTGAAAGAAGACCGTGAAAATATTAAAAATATATGTGAAAATATTAATTTCCATAATTAATGTGTTGGACAAAATTGTCAAATAGGTCGTGTAAACAAGTTGTTTAATAAGTGAAAACGAAGGAAAAAGGTTCAAAATATCAGTTCAAAAAATAATTAAAAAAAGGCTCTTATTTTGACTTTTTAAAATAAATTATCAAGAAATGGTACTTAAAAATTTGTTAGTTTCAAAAGTTAACTGATGAATTCATATAAGTTAAAAATTTAAAACTTCACGGGTCAAAATGAGTCGCTTTTGGGAGTATTCCTCTTTGAACCTTCAATTATTATGTAGAAATTGTTGAGTACTTCTATGTAAATGTACTCTCTATTCTATTATAGCTCTCGTTTTAACTTATTTTATATATTTCAAAATAATTATCATTTATATATATATATATATATATCTTAAATTCTCTTTCTTATAATACTCATATTTATATCCTTTTTCTAAGAATATTTAATACAATCAAATAACTACTCTTCATTTTCTCTCATGTTTTCATTAAAACATAATAGTGTTCTTTTTTTCCCTTAAACTAAGTGTCAGTCCAAGTATAAATTAGAGGGAAAAAGCATATTTATCACATTGTGGTCGTCGTAATTTAAGCAATTAGTCATTATACTTTTAAAAAATTCAATTGGCCCACTGTACTTATTAAATATTTAAAATCAAGTCATTCCGTCCAATTTTCGTCAAAGACGCTAAAAAATCACTCAAGTTTTCCTACGTGGCTTTATAAAAAATACTTAAAACACGTGTAATTGCTGATTTAATGAGTAAGAGAACTCATGTTATCATGCGTGGAGTTGGGCGGGAGGCAACAACCAAATAGTTGTTGTCAAAGAAATCGAGTTCGAGTTTGAGATCTGAGAAGAAAACGACGAAGTTGGTCTTAATGTCAGGCGAAGTCAAGTGGATCGATTAAAGATCAGAAAACATGTAAAGGTCCTGATTGTATGTTATACCAGTAATTGAAGTGAAAAAGTAAAGAACTAGGGTTTAAATTTCTCAACAAAATTACAAGCAACAAGTGCACGAAAGTTAGGGCTTTTACCTGATAATTGGTAACCAGGTTAGTGCCACCTTAGTCTGTATCTAATATGGCTTCATCACGATCTAGATCATTGTCAACCACTGCTGCAGACATGCACATGTGTTTTTGTGATGTGCCAGCGCGGATTTGTGTTTCGAAGAAAGATAGGTCAAAAGGAAAAAGATTTTATAGTTGCCGCAACTATGGGGTTAGTTTCCTCTGTCCAATTTGTAAACTGCATTTTATCCCTCTCTATGTTAAATAATGTTTAGTATGTGGCTCTGTTTTCCCTCTCTCTGTTAAATAATGTTTGGTATTTGATAGGAATCTGGGAGATATTGTGGATATTTTGAATTAGTTGAAGTGCCTTCCAATGTTGATGAAGCAACGAGTGTGATGAGCAAGCCAGTTGAAGAGGTAAGCTTAGTGATGGATAAAAATGCAAAACTAAAGCAAAAGTTGAAAATTTTGAAGAAGGAAACACTGATAAAGGAAATAAAAGTTGATAGACTTAAGGAGGCCAACTCACAACATAGAGTGTATTGTGTATTGTCATGGATTGTCATTGCAATTGTAATCTTGACATGGATTTGTATGATGTAATGGTAATGTATTGATTGTAATGGATGTGTTGTCTTGCAATATGTAATAACCCATTTTTTAATTAAATATTAATTGATTTTATCTTATACAATTATAATTAAATTGGAAAAGTTAAATGATATTGTTTCTCTTTTTTCTTCCTTGTTTTGTTTGGAAAATTAAATTCTTTTTGTAGATAATTAAATAGCTGATTAAATTAAAATTGAGGAAGATAATTCCTTTTGTTAAAGTCTTGTGGTAAAATCATTCGGAGCGGGAAGCTACTTGGGAGATAGAGGAGTCTTTTCGAGAGGAGTTTTCGCATCTTTTGATAATTAGGTACGTTCATTCTTTTGATTCCGGGAACGGAATCCTTTTTAAGGGGTAGGTGATGTAATACCCGGTAAAAAAATAAAAAAATAAAAATAAAAATAAAAATAAAATAAATTAAAAAAATCTGGAGAGTGAAGTATTCACATCTTTTTGAAAATTAGATACGTTCCATTCTTTTGAATTCCGTAGACGGAATTCTTTTAAGGGGGAGGTAATGTAATACCCAAAAAAATAATGAAATAAAATAAGTAAATAATATTTAAATCCATATTTTAATTGGGCTTTTCTTATGATTGGGTCAAATTATATTTAATTTGAGTGAACTAAAATAAGTATGTGATTACATTAATTTGGGCTTGTATACTATTTGGGTCTATTTTATATTTGGGTAATATTAAAAGGAACAATTACATTTTCTATTATATTTTTAAAAATTATTACAACAATAATTCACTCATAAAATATTCACACAATTAATGTATTTAAAATTTTATTTACAAAATTTGTGCATACTCTTCCCTTTAATTTAGTTGAGTGTTTTAATTTAGCACTTTCTCTCTCCTCCCTTTTATCCCACTCCGTCGAACTCGCTTTCGTCGCCGACGAGCTCGCAGGCGGTAATGCAGTGCATGGGTGATTATAGATGATATGGAGTGAAATGAAATGGGTGGTTTGAATTTGAGATTTGAAGTTTGAATGAAATTCATGGACCTTATCTCTTTTACTTTAATTGGCAGTATATACAAAGTTTGCTTGAATCTGAAAAGAAAGATAGTGGATAGGTAGAGTGGTGCTCCAGTTATGGGTTTAAAGAGAGATGAAAGCAATGCTAAGCCACTCCTTGGACGGTTATAAAATGGACACATTGCAATTTTTTCATAGTATAGTTGGTAACCAAATATTCAAACCAAATTAACCAATTCAATGTTATTAGGTTACTAATATATTTTTAAAAAATCTATTATAGATTTTTTTTATTTAATAGTGAAATTGGTAGCCAACACTTTAAACAAATGTAACCAATTCAGTTTTATTGGGTTACCAATTAATTAAAAAAAATATTGTAGATTTTTTTTTCATAATACAGTTGGTAGCCAAACTTTAATAGAAAGGTAACCAATTCAGTTTTATTGAGTTACCAATTAATTATAAAAAATCTATTATAGATTTTTTTTTCATAGTGCAGTTGGTAGCCAGACCTTAATATAAATGTAACCAACAAAAACAAAAATGGTTACCAACAGCACTGAAATTTCTCTTGGTTACCCACAAAAACTAAAATGGTTACCTCTGTATAAATGTTTGGCTACCAACTGCACTAAAATTTATCATCTTCTCCTTTAAATTTCTGGACTAAATCAACCTTCGTCATAATGGCAGTTGTGGCCGTAATGGATGAGGAGATCGGCGTCCATTGCGGCTACATCTTCAAGATCTACAGATCTAAAACTTCAAGGTGTTGAAACGGCGGCGGCGGCGACGACGGTGAAGAAGAAGATCTACACTTACAAGATCTACATCTTTAAGGTGTTGAAGCGGCGGCGACGGGGAGGAGGAGGACTAAGGGGAGGAGAGAGGAGACGGTAAGGGAGAGAAAGAGAATGAGCGGATGAGTGTTTCCCTAAATTAAGGACATTAATATTGTAAATAAATATGGGAAGATTATTATTTTTGTAATTATTTTGGTGATGCACTAATAGTGTAATTACTTATTAAATGTTGTATATTATTGTAAATGACCCATATTAAAATCCTATTAAAATTAGGAGACACAATAAGATATTTAAATAAATAAGTAAAACCTAATTAGACTCTAATACACTTTATACGTGACTGAGAGAAAAGAGAAAGAAAGAAGGGGCTTCCGCCGCTTAATCTAGATAAGGAGAAACGACTATGGCGTATTTGTATTATGAAAGTAAGTAATTGGTTGTTTTCAATGTATAAATCATGTGTGGTATATTCATTTATTAATAACATAAAAGAGTTATTGACGTGGGTAGTACTATGATGTATTGGTATTAATAGTAATATATATATATATATATATATATATATATATATGACTTACAACATGTTTGATTAATTTAAAGCAGGGAGTAATGTATAGCTTACACATAATTTTTAGTCATGTGCGCCTAGTCTTGTTGGAACAAAATTGTTTTAATTCTATACATATAATAGAATGGTTCATGACTGAACATGACACACACACACACACACACACACACACACACACACACACACACACACACACACACACACACACACACATATATATATATATATATATATATATATATATATATATATATATATATATATAAGAATGGTCATTGAATGCTGCAGGAAGGAATTTAGATAATAATAAAAAAAAGTTAAATCCTGGTGGCTAGAAGTTTATATAAAAAAATAAAATTTGTATAATAACATATGTTGGCCATATAACTTAATTAACAACATTTAACTGGAGGAAATACTTTTGGCCAATAATAAGTGACTCGTAAATATTGTAAATATAATAATATGTGAAAGCTTAATGATTAACAGAATTATATAAGCTAATGTCTAGTAATTGTAAGGTTTTGATTTTGTTAAACTTATAATTAATTAATTAATTCTTTTCATTAGTTCTGATGGAGGGAGTCTAACGAGTCTTATTTGGAATATACTTTGGGTATTACATTATTTATTTCAGGTATGGATTCCGTACTCTTTCAGCGATACTCTTGTTAAATTTAATTTGTTTGTTTGTTTCCTTGTTTCGAATTCTGTTATTATTTCACATTGTTTCCTGTGAAATAAATATATTAGTTTCATTTTCGAGTTGATTCATATAACTCGTATTTGTACTCTTTGAATTAGGATATCATGTTTAATATTTATTTTTTTGATAATTGTAGAGCGGTACATGTTGCTACCTTCTTATTGAAACCTTGTGATTATAATTTGATTTAGTTCAACATGTATATATAGAACCCTTTAATTTGTTGGTATTATGTCGCATGTGTTGTAACATGATATTTTTGTTAGAATATACCGTAGGGTATATGTAACACCCCCTTCCCGAAAAGGAAAGGGAGGTCACGTGCAAAGCACAACAAACCTCAAAATTATTAAACAGAGCACTAAAGACTTCAAATATGTAATAATGATAACCATCAATAAGGCATTAAATATGATTCTCAACATAGAGTCAAAATAATCAAAACTTAAAATTCGAAACAACCTAGATGGTCAAAGGCAACTCTCTCATCACACTAGCTAGCCCTGAATCACCCCTGCAAACCTGCCGGAAGAAAAACACAGCATGAGCCAATTGCCCAGTACGGATATAAGATACAAAAGATACACAACTAAAATACAAAATCAACTGAGACAAAATATTGCCTCTAACAAAAATAAAATCTCTGAAGATTTGAATAGAATATATTTGAACCAACAGAATTAATGAAACAGCCAGAATATTAAAGAAATAATGAACTGAAGTAACTAATCCGATGAATTGAACTGAACAGAAGCCAACAACTAATACAATAAAATAATAGGCTGAAACAAATGGCTGGGGTTATTTCATACCGATTGAGCTCAGAAATATACCTTGCCACATAGGCAAGTCAAAACAATGCCACACAGGCAAGTCAAAACAATGCCACACAGGCAAGTCAAAATATATAATGCCACACAGGCAATCACACATTGGACCGCGAATCCAAATGTATGCAAATCGGATAGGTGTGTTTGGCACAACATCACCAATCCGCAGAACAGAAAACTAGGGTTAACCCATACACCTCCCACAACAAAACACCAAATGGCCCATTTACTCCGGAGCCCAAAATGGAGACGCCGTGGACTAATCACACTGCCACGGAAAGTGTCATGCCTCTCGTGCCAAGACGACATGCCTATGGTACCCCCACAGGTGGTTATAGCTCAGGTATACCCTACGGTATATTCTAACAAAAATATCATGTCACAACACATGCGACAAAATACCAACAAAGGGGTTCTATATGTACATGTTGAACCAAATCAAATTATAGTCACAAGGTCTCAAAAAGGAGGTAGCAACATGTACCGCTCTACAATTATAAAAATAAATAGTATTAAACATGATAACCTAATTCAAAGAGTACAAATACGAGTCATATGTATCAACTCTAAAATGAAACTAATATATTTATTTCACAGGAAACAATTATGTGAAATAATAACGAAATTCGAACAAGCGACAAAACGAACAAATCAAATTTAACAAGAATATCGCTGAAAGAGTACGGAATCCGTACCTGATACTTCCAATCCATTTATAGCACACTCCACAAAATCTTACCCTCATTTGCCAACGATATCAAATACGAAACGTTATTCACAACCTAAACATATTCACCTCAAATTAAAAATAATCCAAACTAATAATTCCAAAATAATTCATAATCTATTTAATATGCCTTTAATCATCGCTTTGTATCAATTATTAGTATTCCAAAATTTATATTCTAAATATAACTTCTTAAATTCCCTCTATCTGATCTAATAAAATAAAATAAAATAAAATATTATTACGAATCTAACCTTTACTAACATCACACTGTTAAATTTATTATTAAGTAACTTTTATAATTTTATCAACAAATTAATTAATTAGAATTAAATACACTGTTTTTAATTCGTCCTATAAAATATTTCACATATATAACAATAGATACATGCCAACCAAAACATAAAACCTGTTGATTTTTAAAACATGATCCGACCCCCCCTTCCCTTTTAGCAAGTTTCGTGTATATATATATTGCCTTGTAATGCCTAATCCCACCAATTCATAAAGTATACAAACTCACATAACCGATAAAACAAATCTCATCCGCCTAGTCCTCTTTTTTTTTAGCTTTATAATTATACAACACCACCATTATCATAATTGTTTTTATGAAAGTACAATTTGAAGTTATAGGCAAACCTGTTAATTTCTTCCTCTTTTATGTTTGCAGTCGCCGCTACTATTCTGACATCTTCCCTCAATTAGTTTGTATAATGAAATAAAATTAGGTTTAATTGTTTATTAATAAGAGTGTCTTGCCCTAATAAACTTCTAATTGGGTTCAATTAATATTAAGGCCCAAAGATTATCAAATTAAATGATCCATCAGTTATTAATTTATTAGCCCGCATAAATTAAATAACTAGTTGACCCAAATAAAAGACAAAGTCCAATTAAAATATGGATTTAAATACTATTTATTTATTTTTTATTATTATTATTATTTTTACCGGGTATTACATCACCTACCCCTTAAAAGGATTTCGTCCCCGAAATCAAAAGAATTAACATACCTAATTATCAAAAGATGTGAATACTCCGCTGGAATAGACTCCTCTATCTCCAAAGTAGCTTCCCACTCCGAATGATTTTACCACGAGAATTTAACAAAAGAAATTATCTTCTTCAATTTCCATCTAATCAGTTATCTAATTATCTACTAAAAGAATTTAATTTTCCAAACAAAACAAGGAAGAAAAGAGGGAAACAAAATCATTTACCTTTTCCAATTTAAACACAATTGTATAAAATAAAAAAAATCAATTAATATTTAATTTTAAAAAATATGGGTTATTACATTTTTCACCCCTTAAAAATAATTCCGTCCTCGGAATTCAAATAAGCTACAAAAAAAAAAATTAGTTACGACGTAGCGTCTCCATTTGTAACGATCAACGCGAATAAGTCATCGGTCCACGTAATTATTAGTGTACTTGTAAACGATTCGTCAGCTATCGTGTCAGCCTTGGTAAGGTTGTTCGTGTTGCATCAAATTAGATCCCATGATCCACCGTTGGTGCGGCTGTCGCTAATATCTTTGAATTTCATTCTTGCAAACGTACGTACTCTTCGGAATATAATTCGAAATCACAAAAATTTCTCTTCATCTAAATACGATTCGAATACTCGAAATATTTAAAATTATCTTTAATTCGTAAAACGTTTATGTTCCACACATGACAAGGATCTAACAAATTAATTTTGTTTTATTTTACATAAATTCATACAAAACTCTAATGACATCAGATAAACAAAACAACTATGCAAACTATATTACCAACTCTCCCCAAGTCCTCAAGAGCTTCAAAATATCTCATCCTTAATTTGAACTATTCATCAAATATTATTACACCAAAGAATATACTACTAATATCTCTTTATCACCAACTCTCCTAAGTCCTTAAGAGTTTCAAAATATTATAACCTCAAATCAAATTAGTTATCATATATTATTACACCAAAATATACTACCAAGATCTCCTTATCACCATATCAAACTCCAAGTCACATATTTTACCATCTGTATAAGCAAACTACAATTATTCAAGATCTCTCAAAATCAATTGAATTTCATCACTTACTATCTAATCATTCAATGAATAAATCGTTCTCTTAATGCAAATATTAACCCAACAAATTTCTAGATCTCCTTCTACTATCACTCAAAATTTCATATAAGATAACTCCAATATTCTACTAGAAAATAACCGCAATATTTATTTACTCCAATATCCTACTAAAAAAAATAGCCACAAAATTGATCATTAACTCCAAATGATTAATCTAATTACCTCGAATATCAACAACTCAATTTCAAAAAATCCTCTATACTTAATAATTTTCACTTTATCATAATATGTCATCAATACGCATACCTCAAATCATCCACAAGTTTAACATAAATCAAAACTTAACTCAAATTAATTCCTCAATTCAACGATCATAATAATTGCCACAAAAAAATGATTAACAAATAATTTTCCAAAATTAAATACTCGCCGATACAAATATTCACATCATAATCATGTCTCATATAAGATCACTTCTTATCTATACAAAGTATAACTTTATTCACCTTAATGATTGAATCACAATACTTAACTAATATCATTACTCAATCACCTTAACAAATTATTTCACTTTCCTCAAATCAACTACAAATCGAAATGAAATCGGCGGTTGGTCAAAATAGAGACCAACCAAATAAAGAACAAAATCGAATCAAACTCCTACATCTACCCAATGGTTTACCCACAACTCACAGGTCAAACCTAAATAGGTTTTCTACAAGAAAGAACCTAAGCTCTGATACCATCTCTGTAACACCCCCTTCCCGAAAAGGAAAGGGAGGTCACGTGCAAAGCACAACAAACCTCAAAATTATTAAACAGAGCACTAAAGACTTCAAATATGTAATAATGATAACCATCAATAAGGCATTAAATATGATTCTCAACATAGAG
The DNA here is from genome assembly GCA_020205505.1 of Panax japonicus. Lineage (NCBI taxonomy): Eukaryota > Viridiplantae > Streptophyta > Magnoliopsida > Apiales > Araliaceae > Panax > Panax japonicus. The sequence continues at coordinate 37,755,081 of CM035106.1, read as the reverse complement.
TCAAAATAATCAAAACTTAAAATTCGAAACAACCTAGATGGTCAAAGGCAACTCTCTCATCACACTAGCTAGCCCTGAATCACCCCTGCAAACCTGCCGGAAGAAAAACACAGCATGAGCCAATTGCCCAGTACGGATATAAGATACAAAAGATATACAACTAAAATACAAAATCAACTGAGACAAAATATTGCCTCTAACAAAAATAAAATCTCTGAAGATTTGAATAGAATATATTTGAACCAACAGAATTAATGAAACAGCCAGAATATTAAAGAAATAATGAACTGAAGTAACTAATCCGATGAATTGAACTGAACAGAAGCCAACAACTAATACAATAAAATAATAGGCTGAAACAAATGGCTGGGGTTATTTCATACCGATTGAGCTCAGAAATATACCTTGCCACATAGGCAAGTCAAAACAATGCCACACAGGCAAGTCAAAACAATGCCACACAGGCAAGTCAAATGATGCCACATAGACAACCAAAATAAAGCCACACAGGCACATCAAAACAATGCCACACAGGCAAGTCAAAATATATAATGCCACACAGGCAATCACACATTGGACCGCGAATCCAAATGTATGCAAATCGGATAGGTGTGTTTGGCACAACATCACCAATCCGCAGAACAGAAAACTAGGGTTAACCCATACGCCTCCCACAACAAAACACCAAATGGCCCATTTACTCCGGAGCCCAAAATGGAGACGCCGTGGACTAATCACACTGCCACGGAAAGTGTCATGCCTCTCGTGCCAAGACGACATGCCTATGGTACCCCCACAGGTGGTTATAGCTCAGGTATACCCTACGGTATATTCTAACAAAAATATCATGTCACAACACATGCGACAAAATACCAACAAAGGGGTTCTATATGTACATGTTGAACCAAATCAAATTATAGTCACAAGGTCTCAAAAAGGAGGTAGCAACATGTACCGCTCTACAATTATAAAAATAAATAGTATTAAACATGATAACCTAATTCAAAGAGTACAAATACGAGTCATATGTATCAACTCTAAAATGAAACTAATATATTTATTTCACAGGAAACAATTATGTGAAATAATAACGAAATTCGAACAAGCGACAAAACGAACAAATCAAATTTAACAAGAATATCGCTGAAAGAGTACGGAATCCGTACCTGATACTTCCAATCCATTTATAGCACACTCCACAAAATCTTACCCTCATTTGCCAACGATATCAAATACGAAACGTTATTCACAACCTAAACATATTCACCTCAAATTAAAAATAATCCAAACTAATAATTCCAAAATAATTCATAATCTATTTAATATGCCTTTAATCATCGCTTTGTATCAATTATTAGTATTCCAAAATTTATATTCTAAATATAACTTCTTAAATTCCCTCTATCTAATCTAATAAAATAAAATAAAATAAAATATTATTACGAATCTAACCTTTACTAACATCACACTGTTAAATTTATTATTAAGTAACTTTTATAATTTTATCAACAAATTAATTAATTAGAATTAAATACACTGTTTTTAATTCGTCCTATAAAATATTTCACATATATAACAATAGATACATGCCAACCAAAACATAAAACCTGTTGATTTTTAAAACATGATCCGACCCCCCCTTCCCTTTTAGCAAGTTTCGTGTATATATATATTGCCTTGTAATGCCTAATCCCACCAATTCATAAAGTATACAAACTCACATAACCGATAAAACAAATCTCATCCGCCTAGTCCTCTTTTTTTTTAGCTTTATAATTATACAACACCACCATTATCATAATTGTTTTTATGAAAGTACAATTTGAAGTTATAGGCAAACCTGTTAATTTCTTCCTCTTTTATGTTTGCAGTCGCCGCTACTATTCTGACATCTTCCCTCAATTAGTTTGTATAATGAAATAAAATTAGGTTTAATTGTTTATTAATAAGAGTGTCTTGCCCTAATAAACTTCTAATTGGGTTCAATTAATATTAAGGCCCAAAGATTATCAAATTAAATGATCCATCAGTTATTAATTTATTAGCCCGCATAAATTAAATAACTAGTTGACCCAAATAAAAGACAAAGTCCAATTAAAATATGGATTTAAATACTATTTATTTATTTATTATTATTATTATTATTTTTACCGGGTATTACAGTATACCTGAGCTATAACCACCTGTAGGGGTACCACAGGCATGTCGTTTTGGCACGAGAGGCATGACACTTTCCATGGTGGTGTGATTAGTCCACGACGTCTCCATTTGGGCTTTGGAGGAAGTGGGCCATTTGGTGTTTTGTTGTGGGAGGCGTATGGGTTAACCCTAGTTTTCTGTTCTACGGATTGGTGATGTTGTGCCAAACACACATATCCGATTTGCATACATTTAGATTTGCGGTCCAATGTGTGACTTGCCTATGTGGCATTATTCTGACTTGCCCGTGTGGCATTATTTTGACTTGCCTGTGTGGTATTGTTTTAACTTGCCTGTGTGACATTGTTTTGACTTGCTTGTGTGGCAAGGTATATTTCTTAGCTCACTCGATATGAAATTTTTGTTTGGTTCAATTAATTAGGTTAGTTATTTCAGTTCATTATTTTCTTTAATCTTCGGTTTGTTTCGTTAATTTTGTTGGTTCAGATATATTCTATTCAGATCTTCGGATTTTTATTTTTGTTAGGGGTAATATTTTTTTCTATGTTGATTTCGTATTTCAGTTGTATATCTTTTGTATATTTATATCCGTACTGGGCATTTGGCCCATGCTGTATTTTTCTTTCGGTAGGTTTACAGGGGTGATTCGGGGCTAGTGTGATGAGAGTGTTGCCTTTAACAATCTAGATTGTTTTAATTTTAAGTTTTGATTATTTTGACTCTGTTTGAAGAATTGTACTTAATACTTTATTAATGGATCACCACTATTAATATTTTGAGGTTGTTAGTGCTCTATTTATTTATTTTGAGGTTTGTTGTGCTTTGCACGTGACCTCCTTTTCCTTTTCGGGAAGGGGGTGTTACAAAGTTAGTACTTAAAATCAAAACAACCTAGATGGTTAAAGGCAACACTCTCATCACACTAGCCCGAATCACCCCTGCAAACCTGTCGAAAGAAAAACACAGCATGAGCCAAATGCCCAGATATAAAGATACAAAAGATATACAACTGAAATATGAAATCAACATAGAAAAAATATTGCCTCTAACAAAAATAAAACTCCAAAGATCTGAATAGAATATATATGAACCAACAAAATTAACGAAACAAACAGAAGAGTAAAGAAAGTAATGAACTGAAATAACTAATCCAATTAATTGAACCGAACAGAAATTTCATATCGAGTGAGCTCAGAAATATACCTTGCCACACATGCAAGTCAAAACAATGTCACACAGGCAAGTCAAAACAATGCCATATAGGTAAGTCAAAATAATGCCACACAGGCAAGTCAAAATAATGCCACACATGCAAGTCAAAATAATGTTGTGACGCTCCCAAAACAGGTATACAAAACCCATCTTGAGTCGCCAGATACATGGTACATAAATCAGATACAAACTTAATTATACAACTATCGTGCAAAATACGACAAAACATAGCTGAGAGTTTAAACACAAATATTGTCTTCTAGAGAGTATTCAAACTCAAAATAAGTCCTAATTTATTATCACACTATTTCACAGAATAGTGAGGACTACTAATGCAACCATCTGGACCGTCACTCCGTTTCCTGACTAGTCCCGGCTACGTTCTCATTTTCTGAAGAAAACAGTGAAAGAAAAGGGTGAGCTCAACTAGCCCAGTAAGAAATATTATGACTAAGATAATGCAGAATAAATTATCATTAGCCTTCAACAGTATAACAACTGATAGAATTCAATAGACAACAAGTTTTAGATCAATAACTGCAGCAGAAAAAACAAACCATTAGAAGAGTCAAGTAGAGCATGATATCTACTATCTTCTATGATTTAAAAAGTTTTTCATCAACTTTATCCCTGTAATACCCATTAACAGTACTTTGTTATACTCAAGACAAAAAGAACTCTCAACACCTATCTTCACCTGAACCACCAAAAATTATAGTTAAATCCACAATTCATATTTATAATCATGTAAATCAATAGTTTCTCCTTGCGACCAAGGCTTGATAGAACGTTTACTCAATATCCTTACCCCAAAGGCTAAAGATATTCAAATGTAATAACAATGATCATACCAATCAGTTGTCTACCTTTGCACTACAGGCTAAAGATATTCAATTATAAAACCAATGGTCATGATCATACCAATCACTTGCCTGTCAGTGCACTACGGCCAAAGACATTCAACTATTAACTAATGGTCATGATCCTGCCAATCACATCATTGAATTATCCCTGTACTACGGCCTAGGATATTCGTTACTATCACCAGTGGTCATGATCATGTCATACACCTGTCTATCTTTGCACTACGGGCCAAAGCTATCCATCAACAGTTCATCTTTGCACTACGACCAAAGATATCAATTAACAGTTCTTCTTTGCACTACAGGCCAAAGACATACAACTGTAAAACCAATAACCAACAGTCCATTTATACACTACGGGCCAAAGATGACTTTTAACGCAATATAAGCATGAGGATCATGACAATAATATAAAGAATCAATCAAATGAGATAAATGATAAATATTAAACATTTATAATACAATTTATCCAGAGTTCAAGAATATCTAATTTGTCAACATGATCACCAATTTTGGAGTAAAATTCAAGAATAATATTCATGTATCAAAAATTAATTTGGACAGAAAAGAATCAATTTTTCGTCGTGAATAGTACCCTTAAATAGTACTTCATGAATATTACCTCATGAATAGTAATTCGTGAATAGTATCCTATGAATAGTAGTACCCCGGCATTAAAAGTGCCCCAAATACCCGAGCGAATAATTTTCAAGTGAATAGTAACCAAGTGAATAGTAACTCGTGAATAGTACTCAGGCATAAAAAGTGCCCCGAATACCCGAGTGAATAATATTTGAGTGAATAGTAATCGGATGAATAGTAACTCATGAATAGTGTTCTGACATGAAAAGTGTCCCGAATACCCGAGTGAATAATATTTTAGTGAATAGTAATCGGGTGAATAGTAACTCATGAATAATATTTTGGCATGAAAAGATCAATAATTATCAAGAAATCTCAGAATAATATTTCTATAAAAAGATATTGGATGAAGCGTAAATATCAATGATATTCTACTAATTTCATGGAGTATAGAAGCCAAAACTTTAACAAAATGAGTATAGAATTCGAAATCTAAAACGAAATAATATTACTTACATACTACAGAGTATGGTAGAAAATATTATTTCTTACGAGTATTGAACAAAAATAACATCCCTTACGACTGTTGAACGAAAATAATATTCCTACGAATATTGACCGAAGATGATATTCCTTACGAATATTGAACGAAAATAATATTCATACGAATACGAAAAATAATATCTCTTCAGAATATGAAATAAATAATACCTCTTACGACTGTTGAACGAAAATAATATTCTTACAAATATTGAACGAAGATAATATTCTTTATGAATATTGAACAAAAATAATATTCATACGAATACGAAAAAATAATATCTCTTCAGAATATAAAATAAATAATACCCCTTACCTCAGAAAAAGATTGGATAGTGGAATAGTGAAGTAGCAGACTTCTCTTCTTCTTTCTCTCTATAGCTTCTCTCTCTATAATTGCTCTTGTGAGTCTTAGTGAATTGGTAAGAATAAAGGAAGAATGAGCTTCTACTTATAGGAAAATATAGTTTCGATAATTGCATATTTTGGGGCTCGAAATATTACAGTATAATACCTTCAATTTTTCCTTTATTTTTAATTTAGTCCTGCAAGTATTATCAAACTTGCACCACCTCCCCAAATAGTATATCATGTGAATCAATAGTACAATCACGTGACTCAATAGTTCTATACATGTGAAAAAAAATAATTACAGTATAGTACCTTCATCTATACCTCCATTTTTAATTTAGTCATGCAAGTATTATCAATCTTGCCCCACCTCCCCTAATAGTACATGCATGTGAATCAATAGTACACACATGTGAATAAATACTTATAAGCATGTGAATTAATAGCAATTAATTTCTTATTTATCCGATTAATTACCCGATTAATCAATATAACCTCCAGACATTAATTATTATCAAAATAACTGCCAATTTCCACTAACACTAACAATCCCAACACAATAGAAATATTTTTATCAAAAATTTCATTTTTGAAATTTCAAAGTTTGACTTTTTTGAAAAAGTCAACTATTGACTTTTTGACCAAAAAGTCAATCCCGATAAATTTTGTGTTTATAGTCTATTTTTACTAATTTCATCGTTCTGGACTCAAATATCACGTTCACATCTCCAAATTCAACTCTAAACTCAAATTTGATTTCTAATAACATTCATCATTAATATTATAACTCACAATATTAACAACCAGATCGTTCCCAAGAAAGAGGGGGTTTTCGATAACGATTTCTCCATATTAGCGCGCAATTAGGTGACCAAATCTCTCCTCGATAGAACTTTCTAGACATCGTCAATATTGCAAATAATAATATGAATAACTTTTTCGTCTCAATTATTGATTTAATAATATAAAATATTGTGACAATAATTGAATAAAACTGAGTGACTTCTCACGTAAGCATCAACAATCAAAGATATTGTACAATACCGTGTGTCACTGTGTAACTATGCATATTACTGTACTTTTATCAATTTAACCATTTACTAAATAGAATAATAATTATAAAAATTAAATACTTTCATTTTGTAAAATTCGGGGTCATACAAATGCCACACAAGCAAGTCACACATTGGACCGCGAATCCAAATGTATGCAAATCGGATAGGTGTGTTTGGAACAACATCACCAATTCGAAGAACAGAAAACTAGGGTTAACTCATACGCCTCCCACAACAAAACACCAACTGGCCCACTTCCTCCAAAGCCCAAATGGAGACGCCGTGGACTAATCACACTGCCACGAAAAGTGTCATGCCTCTCGTGCCAAGACGACATGCCTGTGGTACCCCCACATGTGGTTATAGCTCAGGTATACCCTACGGTATATTCTAACCAAAATACCATTTCACAACACATGCGACATAATACCAACAAATTAAAGGGTTCTATATATACATGTTGAACCAAATCAAATTATAATCACAAGGTTTCAACAAGAAGGTAGCAACATGTACCGCTCTACAATTATCAAAAAAATAAATACTAAACATGATATCCTAATTCAAAGAGTACAAATACGAGTTATATGAATCAACTACAAAATGAAACTAATATATTTATTTCACAGGAAACAATTATGTGAAATAATAACAGAATTCGAAACATGGAAACAAACGAACAAATCAAATTTAACAAGAGTATCGCTGAAAGATTACGGAATCCGTACCTGAAATAAGTAATGTAATACCTAAAGTATATTCCAAATATGACTCGTTAGACTCCCTCCATCTGAACTAATTAAAAGAATTAATTAATTAATTATAAGTTTAACAAAATCAAAACCTTACAATTACTAGACATTAGCTTATATAATTCTGTTAATCATTAAGCTTTCACATATTATTATATTTATAATATTTACGAGTCACTTATTATTGGACAAAAGTATTTCCTCCAGTTAAATGCTATTAATTAAGTTATATGGCCAACATATATTATTATACAAATTTTATTTTTTTATATAAACTTCTAGCCACAAAGATGTAACTTTTTTTTTATTATCTAAATTCCTTCCTGCAGCATTCAATGACCATTCTTTTATATATATATATATATATATATATATATATATATATATATATATATACATGTGTCAGGTTCATTCATAAACCATTCTATTATATGTATAGAATTAAATCAATTTTGTTCCAACAAGACTAGGCGCACATGACTAAATATATATGTGTAAGCTATACAGTACTCCCTGCTTTAAATCAATCAAACATGTTGTAAGTCATATATATATTACTATTAATACCAATACATCATAGTACTACCCACGTCAATAACTCTTTTATGTTATTAATAAATAAATATACCACACATGATTTATACATTGAAAACAACTAATTACTTACTTTCATAATACAAATACGCCATAGTCGTTTCTCCCTATCTAGATTAAGCGACAACATCCCCTTCTTTCTTTCTCTTTTCTCTTAGTCAAGTATAAAGCGTATGAGAGTCTAATTAGGTTTTACTTGTTTATTTAAATATCTTATTGTGCCTCCTAATTTTAATAGGATTTTAATATTACCCAAATACAAAATAGACCCAAATAGTATACAAGTCCAAATTAATGTAATCACATACTTATTATAGTTCACACAAATTAAATATAATTTGAGCCAAACATAAGAAAAGCCCAATTAAAATATGGATTTAAATATTATTTATTTATTTTATTTCTTTATTATTATTTTTTTGGTATTACATAATAGGTTAATGGTGATAGGAAAGATGTAATGGTACCCCCATTGAAATGCAGAAGATGTTAATTTTTTCACACTATTGTCATGGTTACCCCCCCCCCCAATTGAAATGCAGAAGATGTAATTGTTAATTTTTACATTCTATAAACACAACCATTCATGATAATAAACAGAGCCAACAACAATTTTCAAAAACAGAGCCAACAACAATTGCCAAAAATAGACCCAACAACATAACTATACATTCCATAACCATAACCATTGTTTACCAGAATTTGGTTACCAAAATATAACATAAACCATCGTTTACATAAAGTCAGATGATGAAAATTACCCCAAAAAATACATACATAATATCCAACTGCAGCCAACTAATAAACCATTGTTTACATATTATGTTCACTCTAGTCACTCCACTCCCATTGGACATGAGTTCTTTTACCCTTTACTTTCCATTTACTTGTCTCACTAGTTGATGGTCCACCTTCACTTGTTGCCCTTCTAGGAGTTTCACTTGCACCTGCAGATGGTCCACTAGCAACACAAGATGGTCCACCTACACTTGCTTCCATTCTTGGAATTTTCCTTACCTACGTGTACAATTGCATTTAGTCTTAGGCATTGAAACAATTCAATTGAACATTCAATCTAAATACATGCTTACCTCTTGTTGAACATTTTGATTTCCACTACCAGACTTTTTTCCTTGACCCATTTCTTTCCTTTCCACCTACATAATAGAACCACATTTAAACTAATATAAAATCACATCATAAAAACTATTACAAGGATTGGTTTTAAAATAGCTTACCCTTAGCTTAGTATGCCTTGGTTCAATCCAAGATTTTTGTGGGGTAGCTTGCCTTGGTTCTCCAGTAGGTTGTGTCATCTTATAACCTAACTTGTTATGCCCATACTCCTTAAACCTAGAGCACCTATCAGGTGTCCCTTTCCTAGATGACTTGGTCTTGCTACTAGGCTCTTTATTGGGATCCTTCCTCCTATTTTTCTTAGGTCTGCCTGGTATTCTCTTGGTTGGTGGAGGCAACAATTTTGTCATGTTGGCAGGAGGCCATTCATTTGACCCCCCCATTGGACCCCCCATTGGATTTAACAAGTGATTATATGATTTCAGATAAGTTTCTACATAATAGCAAGAATCAACATAGTTCTCAATTGGTTGTTCCATGTGAAGGATTCTAATTACTCCATGGTGGCAAAGAATACCAGATAACTGCCATACCCCACATAAACAAGTCATAACCTCTATGTCTACCTTGTAATTTCCACTCCTATCACACTTCAAACTTGTGTCCCCCACCCCAGTCATACTCACAGTATTTGGTTAACTCAATGGCTTTATTGACCTTTGTCATAATCCTAGGACATAACTTTACCTCTATTTTGTGCATCCCATCTCTCTTTGTATGAATTCTACCGATGACTTGTCTTTTTATATCTTCAAACATAGTTAGTAGTGGTTTATACCTAGCCTCTAAGATCCAACTATTAAAACATTCAAACATGTTATTAGTCACAACATCACATTTGGTTTCACAAGAAAAAAGGCCTTGCTCTACTGCTTAGGAGGAATATTTAATAGATGAGTGTGAGCATCCTTACTCTCCTTCCTGATGTCAATCATTTCCCTTCTGAAATCATGAGGATTATTGGCCTTGGATGCTCTCCAAAACATCACCTTCAAGGCTGCCCCTGGGATTTCTTCTTCCAGTTAGCATAGATGTGTCTTGCACAACATCTATGCTCTGCCTCTGGCAAAAGCTCTTATATGGTAGGCACCAAACCCTTATAATTTTATCAGTAAAAATAGATTTAGTACTAATATTATATAATATTATAACTAGTAATATAACAGAAAAAACGGTGTTAATATAATTAAGTAAATTATACCTTTTGTTGGTCAGTTATCAAGGTCCATCCTCTACCTGATTCCAGGCCAACATCCTCAAGCAATAGACTCAAAAACCAACTCCAAGAATCCTTATTTTCACTTTCAACCACTGCCCAAGCAATTGGGAACATTTGGTTGTTTTCATCCCTACCAATAGCAGACAACAACTCACTCCTGCAGTATGTCTTTAAGAAACAACCATCAAGTCCTATTATGTGTCTACATCCCTCAAACCAATTTTTTTTACATCTTTAAAACAAGTGTACATTCTTTGGAATCTAGGTGGAGTGCCTCCATCACCTCTAATTTGGACTGTGCTACCAAGATTTGTAGCTAGAATTCAAATCACATACTCCCATACTTTAGCATAATGCTCCTTCAAGGTGTTCTCAATTTCACTTAAAGCCACTTTCTTTACTCGTCGACACTGAGGTAATGTTGATTGTAGTCCAAACCTTTGTTTAATTTCAACCTATAATTCCCTCAACCTCATTCTTGGTTTTGCTCTTATGGTACTCCCAAACTTGTCAACCAACCATCTATACCTAACAATCCTAATCCTTGTTTTCCTCACACAATAATGCTTCTCATTGTATGATTTAATTTGATACACCTTTTCCCTTGGCACATAACTAGCCCACAACCCCCATGGACAATTATTGGCAAACTTTGCTTGTATTCTTGTTTTCTCATTTACAGAATAATATATTCCCTTTCCATAACCAACTGCATAATTCACTATAGCTTCCCTACATTGTTCTGGTCCAGTGAATGTCATATCAACTTCAAATTTTATCTTGCTAATTGATGTGTTGGGATTATATGCTGAAAGAAATCTTTTCTCTTTCCTCTGTGGCTCCTCTCCTTCTCATTCACTGTTACTACTAGAATCACCACTTGGAGGAATCTCATCATCAAAATTTTCTTCATTTTCTACCCAAGGCCTCATTCCTTTTGTCCCAAACATCAATTAATCCTCATCATCTGAAAATGTTAGTTCAACTTCAACCTCCACATTTGGTTCATCCATTGTTGGTTTTTTATCCTTACATGTAGTTGATTTGGAGGCATTACCTCTAGCAGTACTTGAGGACTCAGGCTACTTTATTGGGATAGATGGATCCCCAACCTCCTTAACTTGTAAATCCCCAATATCAGCTGGTTCTTCATCAAGGTTTACTTCACAATTCACAACCAACTCTTGTTCTTTTGTTTTTTTATTTCTTCCTTTCTTTTACTTATATTTATCAACTCCTCATTCACATCATCATCAGTAGCTTCACTTAACTCCTCATCACTTTACTCATCACTAGCATCACTTGAATCATCATCTGTATGCTTTGGTGCTTCCTCATCTCTTACATCAACCACATCCTCTGTTACAGGTGCTTCTTCATTATCCTCATGGTAACAGTATATATCTATCTTCCCAATTTTTAGAGCTTCTTCAATTAGAAGTCTTACACTATTATCATCGCGAAGAAGTTCTAGACCATTCTTCAAACCAAACCTTACCAATTTGAAGTACATAGAAAAGTCTCTTTTCTACCCTAGCTAGGTGTTTTACCAACTTCACCATCCTATCAACATTCAAGTAATCTTCATCAGCTCCCTCATAACTTTCTTTCCTTCCACCCTCATAAACATATGATCCATCATCCATAGTAACAAATTGACCTCCATAGTACAATTCAACATCAAAGTAGTTCATGATGCATGGAACATAATGCACACTATCAGTACCATGACCATTAACTAAATAAACAAACTACAGGGTCACCAATTAAAGAAATCTGTAAATATTAAAGCAATTACAAATTACATAGCTTACACATTAAACAATAAACACAACTGTAAATATATTACACAACTGTAAACATAAACATATTACAGGGTCACCAATTAAAGAAATTTGTAAACAATAAAGAAATTAACTACTCACTTTTTATACTGTAAACATTAAAGAAACATAACTCTAAACATTAAACAAATTCCCACTTTTTATACTTTGTAAACATTAAAGAAATTAACTACTCAAAATCAGTCAACACAAATGACCACTTTTTATACTTTGTAAACATTAAAGAAATTAACTACTCAAAATCAGTCAACACAAACGACAAATCTATTTCACCCATTTCACTTTAATCATTGTTAATCAACAAAATCCATTATAAACCACAATAATATTACTTTAAACTACAGAAAACAAAACTTTTGCACCAAAACCCCACCATAGCAATGCTATTAAGAAAACCCCAGATGAAAAGGAGTGCAATATTTAAATTTTTAGACAAAATTGGGTGGAACTCAAACAAAACTTATATGTTTAGTAGACGATACGAACCCTAACTTTCTTGGAATGATCCCCCACCTTCTTCGTCGCTTTGTGTCGCCTAAGACCCACCCCTTTTGTGAGACCCCAAATTTTATGAATAAGGATTTAAATTTCTCGAAATATTTTTTTTGATATAATGTTATAGTTGTGGGTAGTATTTATAAATTTTTTAAAGTATGCAAGTTGTTATATAATATTCAATTTGTCGGGGAATATTCGTTTTAACAGAGAATATTCGTACAATGGCGCAATCATTAATGGACCCCACAACAGAATTATTGTCGGAATGAGAAAACGACAAAAATATATTTATGAAAATAATGACAGAAGTTTTACCGTTAATACTGTTGAACTACTCGGTAGTAAAAATACAGTAATACGCTTGGTTACATAGTAGTACACGGTATTAATTATTGATATTTACGTGAGAAGTCACTCAGTTTTGTTCAATTATTGCTACAGTAGTTGCTGCATAGTATCTCATATTATTTGATTCAATTATTATTGATATATATATATATATATATATAAGTTTTGTTTTATTAGTATTATTAATGTAATAAAACAGAAAAGCTTTCTATATAAAATAGAATACTTTTATAAAGTTATTCGTTTTATTAGACAATAATTAGAATATATTATATTTTATTATGCATAGTGTTTGAATAGTAAATTTTTTTTAAAAGTTATTCATTTTATTAGATTATAAATAAAATATATTATATTTTATTGTAAACCAATCTGGACCGTTCGTTTAAAGTAAATCGATCTGGACCGTTCATGGATTGGTTACTATTCAGTCCATTCTTCTATAAATAGAAGCTCATTCCTTCATTATTTCTTATGAATTCACTGAAACTCTAGAGAGAGAAACTGTAAAGAGAATTATTCTTCTATCTTGAGCGTATTTCTTTAGCGTTTAAGAAAGTTTTGAGCGTAGTGCAAATTTCTTCAAGTATATCCCGCCCTACCGTCGGAGTACTCTTCTTTATAAGGTAAGGAGTATTTTATTTTTATATTCATGAAGAGAACTTCTGTTATTCCAGTCTTTATTATTCTGTTGGAATAACCTGTATATGCGGGCTACCCTATACTTGGTGAAATTCTTCTGTTATTCCATTATTTATTATTCTGCTGGAATAACCTGTCTATGCGAAGTACCACATACATGGTAAAATTCTGTTTTTATTCCATTCTTTATTATTCTGTTGGAATATTCTGTCTGTGCGTTCTACGTCGGACCTGGTTCCGTCTTTATTATTCTGTTGGAATATCCTATCTGTGCATTTTACGCCGGACCTGGTTCCGTTATTTATTATTCTGTTAGAATAACCTGTCTATGCGAAGTACCGCGTGCATGGTGATTTCTGTTGTTATTCCATTCTTTATTATTCTGTTTGAATATCTTGTCGGTGCGTATTACGCCTGACCTGGTTCTATTATTTATTGTTCTTTTCGAATAACTTGTCTATGCAAAGTACCGCATGCATGGTGATATCTTTTGTTAATCCATTCTTTATTATACTCAGTTGGTTAAAGTTTTGACTTCTATACTCCATGAAATTAGTGGAATATACTTTATATTTGCGCTTCATCCAGTATCTTTTCATGGAAATATTCTTCTGAGCATTCTTGAATTTTACTCTACAAAGAAATATCATGTTGACAATTTGGACGTTATTAGTTCTTGGATAAATTAATTCTTATATCATTGTCATCATCCTCATGTTTATATTATGTTGAAAGTCATCTGTGGCCTGTAATGCATAGATGGACTTGGTATGATTATGACCAGGGATTATTCGGTATAATCATGACCGTAATGTTACAAATGATGTGGAAAAAGTCCTCATTGGCCCGTAGTGCATTGATGGACAGTTTTTGGTATGATTATTGCTATGGATTCTCTTCAGCCAAGGGAGCAAAGATGAATTTTTTTGTGGCATGATCAGGACTGTTGATGAAAACACAATTATCTTTGGCTCGTAGTGCATGGATAATTCGTGGTCGTGATACTAAATAATATCTTTGGCTTGTAGTGCAGGAAAGAATTGATGATGTGAATTATTTATTAAGCTGAGTCCCAGCAGATAAAAATGATGAAAAACCTTTTAAATCATAAAAGATAGTAGAATTTATTCTCTACTTGACTCTTCTAATGGATTGCTTGTTCAGCTGCAGTTAAACTTGATGTTTGTTATATTTTATCAGTTTAACACTGTTGAAGGCTAACGATAATTTATTCTGCATTATCTTAGTCATAATATTTCTTACTGGGCTAGTTGAGATCACCCTTTTTTTCATTGTTCTCTTTAGGAAATGAGAATATAGCTAGGACTAGTTGGAGAATGGAGTGATGGTCCAAGATGGTGTCATAGTAGTACTCACTATTTTGTGAAATAGTATGATAATAATTGTAATAAGATTGAATTTGAGTGTGGATATTGTCTAGATGAAAATATTTGTATTAAAACTCACAGCATTTGTTTTGTCGTATTTTACACAAAAGTTGTATAATTAGTTTGTATTTGTATTCAGTACCATGTATCTGGCGACTCAGAATGGGTGATGTATACCTATTTTGGGGGCGTCACACCTTTTTCCTCGATTTCTTCTCAGACAAAAGTTAATTTTTGAACCCTAGATGAATTGTTTCTGTCGTTTCTTTTGTTTCATTTGTATGATGCGGTTTCCTCCCGCCCACTCCACGCATGATAAACTGATTGGTCTTACTCATTACATCAGCAATTACATGTGTTTTTTTTATAACGCCACATTGGAAAACTTGAGTGATTTTTTAACGTCTGTGACGAAAATTAGACAGAATGGCTTGATTTTAAATTTTAAATAAGTACAGTGCGCCAATTGAATTTTTTTAAAGTACAGTAGTTAATTGCTTAAAACACGATGACCACAGTGGGGTAAAGGTGTTTTTTCCCATAAATTAGGGCTCACACTTGATCTAAAGAATTGAATGAAAGACGAAAAAGTCAAAAATAAATGAACAAAAGGACAAAACTAAGAAAACGAACAAAAGAAGAACAAAAATGACAAGGGAACCTCATCCCCATAAGGTTCGATCACCCCTAGGGGGTGCACTACTTCATGATCTTGAATGTTACACTAAACGGAGTTTTATCAGAGTAATGACGGAATAATGATATTGAAACCAAGGAAAGAGACAAGAAATCCATAAGGATATAAGAATGATCTTCCTTAAATCTTTCGTAACAAGATGAGTTGTTTACAGTATTAAGAATCACGAAAAAAGGATAAAAATTGAGTTAGAAAGGCCAAGACGAACGAAATGAATTGAAGGAGGCCCAAACCTAGGGTTAGGCCCCTAGGCTTCGGCCACCCTAGGGCCATGCCGAGGTCCTCCGAAGTTTTTTGACGATGAATTTAGGCGACATGATTGAATAACAAATATCTTAGAATACGAGACATGAGAGGGACCTGCATGAGTTTTGAGGCAAAAGACTTATGAAGGCAACTCATATAGGGAAATGGTTAAGTGACTTGAATTGGTGGCTAGAGGGATAGAATGATTAGAAAATTACATATACTAGTACATTTTTAAAATTAATTACAAAAATCATACCTCTATAAAATAATTACAAAAGTATTACACTTTTTTGTTTTTATTTTCAATGTTAACATAATTAAAGGTCCTTAAATTAAGGGATTAATATGTAATGGCTGACATGGAAATATTAATGGGTTATTTTTATTTTGAAAGACGTGATAACCATGAGTACGTCTCTTTGTTTTTAAACCCTCATTTGCATGTTGAAACCCTTTTTTCTCTTTCTGTTCGTCTTCTTCGCTATCTTCTCTCTCTATCCGCGTTATTCTTCAATCGTTTGATCGCCATTTTCATTTTTGTTATTCTCTCTGTTCGTGTTATTCTCAGTTCAGACAACTTTTGTTTGTTGGTCTCCATTTTCGTTGCTCTGTTCGTTCGATTAGTTGTTTTATTTTGTTCGTTCGATTTGTGTTGAATGGCTGATACAATGAAGAAGTACGTAAAGAGAAAGAGAATCACAGAGGATGATTCTGTAAAGGGTTTGAAGAAGTTTGTTGTGGAGGGGAAGGGGAAGGGGAAGGGGAAGGGGGAGAATGTTGGTCAGGAATCGAGTAAGAGTGAGCATAGGTTGGTGTTACATAGTGGTATCAAGCATCCTGAAGTGCAAAAAGATTCTAATTTTGATGTCGATGTAGTTAAGTCAGAAGGACAAGTGCTTAGCCAGAATATAATTCCAACAGAAAGAATTTTAAAGGTTTGTTAATTTAAATTTTTTTTATTTTACGATCATATAAATGTTTGGTTTATTAGTTAGTATGTTTTTGGACATTGTTAGTTTCTGTTTTGGATACCACTTGTGTTCAATCGATTTGGAATGTTTGGTTACTTTTTTATTTTGTTATGGTTACCATTAAAAGGTGTTTTGGTTATTATCATATAATTGTTCGATTACTATTAGATTATGATTTTGATACCACTTTTGTTCCATTGAGTTGGGTCTTTGGTTACTGTTTGTTGTTGTAATGGTTACCATATATTTACTTTAGTATATATTGTTTGACTAAATTGTGGTTGATTTATATGTTTGTTTATGTATTGGTTACCATGGATACATGGTTTGGTTACTATCATATAGTTTTTTGGTTACTTGTTTAGTATGTTTGTTGTTAATGTTTGCTTATGATTTGGAATCTATTATTGTTCCCTCAATTTGGTATTTTGGTTTCTTTTTTCTGTTGTTTTGGTTTCCATGTATATGTGTAAGTATACATTTGTTGGCTGAAATGGATTTGGTGTACATGTTGATCATGTTTTGATTACTATGACATAATTGTTTGGTTACCATCATATAACTGTTTGGATACTATCATATAAACTGATATGTTAATATATAAACATGTTTTGTTTATTATGCTATAACTGTTTGATTACTATCTTATAACTGTTTGGTTACTATGATGTAAACTGATATGTTACTATATAAACATGTTTTGGTTATTATGATATGTTACTATGATATAAACTGATATGTTACTATGATATAACTGTTTGGTTACTATCATATAACTATTTTGTTAATATCATATAAATGTTTGGTTTAATATCAAATAACTGTTTGGTTACTATCTTATAACTGCATGGTTACTATTATATTACTATTTGGTTATTATCATATAACTGTTTGGTTACTGTTTTATCATGTTATGGTTACTGTTATATTACAATATGGTAACTATTTTTGAGCAGTCAGTGTTGGATGTTGAAAACTGTTTATAGTATGTTTTGGCAACTGTGTAATTGTTATATTATGTTTTTGCTAGTATGATATTATTTGTTGGTTACTATGTAAATGTTTATGTATAAACAATGTTTTATATTGGTTACTAACAACTGTGCAAATCTGATTTTGTTTATTTGCAGTTATGGGACATGTATTATGAGGGATGTAACAGAAAATTTAATGGAAAAGTTATTTATTGGTACGACATGGAAATTCCCAGCATGATTTCCAAGAAATTAAACGAAAGTCAGTTGGAGAAGTTCAAGGCAACATGTTTTGGGAATTTTTTGGAGTTCGGTGATCAGCACCAAATGTATTCCCAGATTATTCACCATGCTCTTATACGGGAGGTTCACCAAAGTGATGTTGGTGAAATGTGGTTTTTGTTTGAGTAAAAGAGGGTCAGATTTGGTTTGCCTGAGTTTTGTCTAATTTCTAGTTTGAGATGGCAGGGTAAGGATGATATTACTGCGTATAAAGGTATGGAGAATATGCTTATTGAAAAGTTTTTTGGGCATGAAGCTGTTACGCGTAGTAGTATAGGCAGGGTTTATCGGAAGGCAGTTTTTGATAATGATGATGAGGCTATTAAGATGTCATTTATTTTTCTGGTGTTTAATTTCATTTTATCCACATTTTTTGAAAATCATGTGGATGGGGCAATTGTCAATTTTCTATGTTATAGTGATGTTAATAGTTTTCCTTGGGGGAAATTCGCATTCGAGATGACAAAGTACTCTTTGTCAAATGCTTTGAAAGGGAGATTGAAGAAAGGAAGGAATGGTGGGTCAATATATAATTTCTACAAGGATCATTATACAAAATTGTACAAGTTGAATGGTTTACCTTATGTATTCGTAGTTTTTATGTTTGAGATCATTCCGTTATTCAAAATTTGGGGCATTTGCAATGATGAACACCCGTCTGATATCCGTTTATATAGATGGAAGGAGCTAGTGAAGCCCCCTACGAATGACAAGTTGAACGATTTAGTATTTTGTTCTGGATAGGTATTTTTGTTACTACTAAGAGTATAATTTGTTACCTTTAGTTATATATTTAGTTACTAATTATTTTTTGTGATGTTTACTGTTAACAAATTAGTTAAATACCTTTATATACTCATTTGGTTACTGATTAGTTATATTTGTGTTAATAATAACAATGTATATTGTTACCTGAATATACGTATTTGGTTACTAATTAAATTATCCTTGTGTTGCTAATAACAATTTTGTTGGTTACCCGGTTATACAAATTTTGTATACCTTTCTTAATTGTTTTGGTTACTGATTTATATATATTTGGTTACCTGTATATATGTAGTTGGTTACTAATTATGTTACATGATTCTTTATTTACAATTTTTTATGTATTTGTTCAATGTTTGTCGGATATTATACTAAATGTACTTCATGTTTTTCAGTTGAGGATAAAAAGTCTAGTTCCCACGTCCGAGGAGAAGGATCGGCTTGATTTGGGTGGGCTTCAATATTTAAATGGGAAGGATGCTGATAAGAAGGTTTCAAAAAAAGTTAAGGGTGGCAACATTGGAATTGATATGTCTGAAGTTAAAGATGGAATTGATGCATGGTTTAGGCCGTTGGAGAAGAAAATGTCTGAAATTAAGAAAGACATTGTAAAATTGTTGGCTGATATTAAGGATGATATGCATGTTTTTCATGTTCATTTATGTAGGGACTTTAGGTCCATTATTAGAGATGAGTTACGTGGTATCAAAGGTGTTGGGGAGAAACAAGTTGTTGTTGATGATGATGATGATGATGATGATGATGATGATGATGATGATGGCGGTGATGATGATGATGATGTTGATGATGATGATGATGATGGTGAAGATGATTTAGGTGATGAAGCTAATGATGTAGCTGATGAAGCTGATCCGGGTGTTGCTGATGATGATGTTGTTTTTAAAGGTAAAAATAATGATGATGATGAGGTTTGTGATGATGGGTTGATAGGTGATGAGAAAAATGATGGGTTTGTAGCTGAAGTCGTTAAGGAGTGTGAAGATGTTGTTAATGTTGATGAAGTTGTTAATGATGATGAAGTTCTTAAAGAGTGTGAAGACCCCCATGTTTATGAGGATGTTGATGATGGTTCAAAAATAAATAAGAATAATGATGGTGATGGTGATGGTGCGTTGAATTTTGTTGTGAAGAAGGCTGGGAATGAATCTAAGATTGGTAATGAAGTTGAACGTGATGTTGGGGTTGAAGAACATCATGAAATAAAAATTGATGATGATGCAAAAAATGTCAAGGTTAGACATATTTGTTTGTTTTGTTGTGTTATATGTCTTTTTGTTTTTAATGATTAATTGATTGTTTTTTATCTTTCACAGATTGGCAAGAATAATGACATTCCATCGTTTAACATATTAAGCCAATGCACTGGTAAAGAGATTGTTTTGTATGTTGCTGATGAGGTTAGTGTTATAATGATATGTCATCCTGATTTTTACATGTTGTTGGTTATTGGTTACTGTTATATTTTTATATGGTTACTTTTATATATATATATATATATATATATTATGTTTACTATTATAATATTAGTTGGTTACTATTACATTGTGTGTTGGTTACTACTATATTATAATTTGACTAGTAATTTATTTTGTTTTGGATTCTAATATGATATGTTCCCTTTAATATGTCGATTATTGTTCATTCATTCTTTTATTAAATATAGTTGTTAACTATATGTGTTGAAAATATAATTATATTTGTTACCCTTTATGTCAATATAAACAGGGGAATAAATTTCAGGCAGGAACAAGACTGCATTAGACAGTAACTAATAGAGCATTAGACAGTATAATATTTCACAGTAACCAAGACGTCATTATACAGTAACTAGCAGTTGCAGGAAGGTAACCAATGTATATGATCAGTAACCATCAGTATTAAAAAATCAGTAGAACTCATTTAAAAACTATAAAGTAATCAAATAAACATTATTCAGCAAACAAATATATAATAAACAGTAAGAAATTTATATCTATTTAGTATTATGGATTGTCTACTATTATTATATTGGTTGGTTACTATTACAATGTGTTTTGGTTACCACTATATAACTGTTTGGTTACTGTTTTATTTTGTTTTTATTTCTATTATGATATGTTCACTTTAATTTGTCTGTTATTGTTCAATTTATATCTTTTTACAACTGTTTGTTATTGCATATATTAGTTAAATGCAGGTGTTTATGTGAAAATCTAATTGTATTTGTTACATTTTCTGTCAATTGTAAAAGGGGAATAAATTCGAGGCAGAAAGCAAATATGTACTTGATGAGATGGTTCTAACTACACAGGACATAGTTTAGTGTGATGAATTGGAGAAGAGGGTTGATAAAACCAGTGGTAGACATGTCCGTGAACATGCAAAGAGTGTTGTTCTGCGATCTCCATATACTCCAACGTTTGGTTCGGTTGGGTTATCGTCTAATGCATCGGGTGCTAGTCAAAGAGTTGCTGTTATTTCTGCATTCCACAAATTTTGTATGGATATGCCGTCAAAATAATAAGAGGCATTGTTTGAATAATGGTTTAAAATATGACTTAACAACAGGAAAAGGTATATTTTTTACTGTTAACAATGTTATAGTTTTTTATGAAACAAATAAATTTGTTTTTGGGTAGTGTGTATACTAATACAGTGATTATTAATGTCAGCGTTTATACTAATATGCTTTTATATTGAAGGACAGACAACTTCCCTAGGAAAATGACATTATCAAACCTGCTTTTGTATTTGGGTCTATCCCAATTTCATCAAAAATGTGGTTTTATAAATTAAAGACTCCTGGGCAATGGTTAGACGACGATGTGAATTCTTTTTTTTTAAATTATGTTTTTATAGTTATGGTTACATTATTTAGTTGTTTAAGTAACTAGTGTTAACAGTGTTGGTTACTGTCATATAACTGTTTTGTTACTATCATATAACTGTTTTGTTACTATCATATTACTATTTGGTTACTATCATACAACTATTTGGTTACTATCATATAATTGTTTGGTTACTATCATATATGTTTTATATATATGTTTTGGTTACCATCATATAAACCGATATGTTATTATATAAACATATTTTGGTTACTATGATATAAGTGATTGGTTACTGTCACATAACTGTTTTGTTACTGTCATATAACTGTTTTGTTACTATCATATAACTGTTTGGTTATTATCTTACAACTGTTTGGTTACTATCATATATGTTTTGGTTACTATCATACATGTTTTGTGTTTTTTTAAATTATGTTTTTATAGTTATGATTACATTATTTAGTTGTTTAAGTAACTAGCGTTAATAGTGTTGGTTATATTCATTACATAATGTTATTTTTCAGCAACTATTAATATTTTATGTTTTTTTTAGTTCAGCACATCAATGTTTCATTATATTATTTCCGTAAATTGGCCAGACATTCTAATAGTGTGCATATAAGGGCAACGACTACGGATTGTTGGTTCCATGCCAAGATGACCTCTTTTTTTGAAGAGTATTCAAGTAAAAATGCAGATAAGAGTGTATTGTTTGGGGAGGGTGATGTTGCTGAATACATTCATGGGCTGTTTATGGATGTCAACACACCATAAAGAAATGTTGACTATGTTTTGTTCCACATCCATATGTCATCATCGGACCATTGGTTTTTGTTAACGTTTGATGTGCATCGTAGACGTCTAACTGTTTACAATTCTCTGCAGCCGAAAAGGAAATCCATGCAAACAAAAATCATGGATGTTTGTGAACCTTACATATTTATTCTTCCCACTTTACTGCTCAAGAGTGGGTTTTCGAGGGATAGGTGTGACATTGACTTTAGCAGTGAACAATATCGCAATAAGGAGGAAGATGATATAATTGAGTTGAAATTTGCAGAGTCAGTTCCTGAACAATTCGAGGGGTAAGTGTTACACTGTTTATAATTTTTGAATTATTACATATAACTATTTTGGTTACTATCATATAACTGTTTTGGTTACTATGTTGTAACTATTTGGTTACTGATTTAGTATGTTTTTTGTTACTGTTTGGTTATGATTCGGAAAATATTTTTGTTCACTCAATTTTGTTACAATATGACTTTCATTATAGGTTGCTGGATATACAGGTTGGTTATGCTTTGGTTACTATTAATATAAGTATATGGTTATTGTTATATACCTATTTGGTTACTTATTTGTTATATTTTTTTTGACTGTTATAACAAATAAGTATCCAAAATAGGTTGGGTTACCATGTATTTGCCTATCATTCATGGTTTAATAAACTGGTTTTAGTTTACATGTTGTTTATGATTTGGTTAACATCATATAACTATTTTGGTTACTATCATATAACTGATTTTGTTACTATCATGTAACTGGTTGGACATTTAATTAGTATGCTTTTTGTTACTGTTTGCTTATGATTTGGAAAATAATCTTTGTTCCCTCAATTTGGTATTTTTGTTACTTTTGTATGTTGTTTTAGTTACCATATATTAGCGTAGTATACATTGGTTGTCTAAATTGGGTTTGGTCAATATATTGGTCATGTGTCAGTTACCATTAAAACATGGTTTGGTTAATACGATATAATTGGTTGGTTACTTTTTCAATATGTTTATTTGTATACATGTTTTTGTTTTGGTTACCTTTAATTTATGTTTTGGTTAATTTTATATATAACTATTTGGTTACTGTATAAACTGATATGTATTATATATAGGTTGATTCTAGTATTGATATTCGTTATCTTTTGTGCATTTGTACAATGATTGTGGGATGTTCACAATTTGTTTTACTGAGCATGTCATTCATCAGAAGTTTGATGAAATTCCTATTCCATTCCCCATTGCGCAGTATCGGAAGAAGTTATGCACAAACCTATATATGCATGCAATGAACAAAAAATTGGAGGGATATGAGACTGACAGAGAATTTCCAAGAAGATTTGTTCCAGATTTTGATTAGTTCAAATCTTGTTGTTTTGTCAGTATGAATTGTGTTTTGTATTTTTTTTTTGAATATACACAACAATTTTGTATGGTTTATTAAGGATGATTATTGGATCTTATATAGATGGGATTTCATATTTTATTATAATAGCAGTATTGGAAGTAATTTTGTGTGTTGGTTGGTATTTGATTCATTTTAGGTTGTGTTTGCTACATTATTTTGAAATGTACAGTTGGTAACCAAATATGTATAAAAGGGTAACCAGCTAATGTTTGATAGTAAACAGAGATTTACAATATTGTATCAGGACATATAACTATTGTTAAATGTATATGTGAGAGTATACATTAATTAACATAAAAATTTATTTTGGTGACTGTTATCTAAATATTTGGTTACCTATTTGTTATATTTTATTTATTGTTATAACAAATAAGTAACCAAATAGTTTACTGTTATGGTCACCATATTATGTTTTTATAAGTAAACAAATTGTAATAAAATTTGATAAAATCAGTATATATCAGTTATTTAAGTTGAAATGTTGTGTTGGTGTCCAAACATATATTTGGTAACCATTTGACTTTATGCTAGTAACCAAATAATTTACAACTTATATTTGGAACAATTATCAAGTGCACAGTGTACTTTTGTGGGTTCCCAATTATATTGGCAACTCATAATGAATTCAGAAATCAAAGTATTAATCAAAAAAAATTTTGGTTACTGTACAAAATCAAAAATATTACCAATCATGTGGTTTATGGTTAATGATAGTAAACAATTATATATAAATGTATTTACACTCTTAATGTAAATGTACTATATCAGGGTTTTTTTGGTCTTAAAACCGGTGGATTATTGCAGGTTTTCTTGTTGTGTCCTTTTTCTTGTCACCTGCTGCATTTGTTTTGAATTTTGATTTCAGATCTGTGTTTGTACCTCCCTACTTTTGGTCTTTCAGCTGGTCTTCTTGTGTTCGGTGGTTTTATAACCATGTTTCTTACTTCTTCTGGTACATCCCAGTTTTCTTTGTCATCTAACGGCATGATTGAAACTGAATATGTGTCGACAAAAGTTGTTTTATAGTATTTCTTTGAGCAAAAATCATAACAGCTCAAATTTCGCTTGCTCATAACAGCAGCAGCGTGCGGACAAGGCATCTCATGGTACTGAAATTTTCCACATGTGCATGTCTTTTGGTCGATGTCCACAATATATTGTTTGGCGACATCGTAAACAGTGAAAATCACTAAGTTTGATGTCTCAACCTACATCACAAATAAAGTGTTGTTAGAATAAAGTACAACTGGAATCATTTTCATTTTTTGAAAAAAGAATAAATATAGTAAAGTAAACAACTCAATGTTATAATTACAAACAAGCAATTCAGCAGTAACAAACTCAGCAGTAACATTATAATTATACAGAGTAACCAAACATGCATCAGTTAGTAACCAGTATAATGATACACAGTAACCAACTCAGCAGTAACATTATAATTATTCAGAGTAACCAAACAAGAACAAGTTAGTAACCAGTATAATGTTACACAGTAACCAACTCAGCAGTAGTCAGTAACCATTGTAATGATATGCATTAAGCAATTAAGTATTAATTAATAACCAATATAATATTTCATAGTAACCAAGTTACCATTAGTCAGTAAACAAGTCATTATTAGTCAGTAACCATTATAATGTAACACAGTAACCAAGTCAGCATTAGTCAGTAAACAATTTAACATTAATTAGTGTTATCTCCAAGTTTCGCCGGCGCCTCCAATCACAGAATCCACGCGCTAGAACCTGCACATTAACATATGACACGGAAGTTTGACGGCTTGTGCCGCCGGGGGATAGCTCCGGTGTGAGAATAAGTACATGCCGTTACAAGGTTTAACAATGGAGGCTAAGTGTTTAGTGCTCAAAAGTAAGTATTACCTGTTAATTATTACCTTGGCCTTATATTCATAGTACTCTTTCCAGCTTAGAACCCTTCTCTGAGTCGGATTAGGACTCCAAGTTATGGTAGTTACCATAACTTGGGTTCAACATAATCTCCTTAAAAGGTGCAAGTAGAATCCAATCCAATCACTACCTTTGGAGTTACCTTATTCAATTATGATTAGGATGCCAAACTCTGCACGCAGGAGAGTCCACTGTGCAGGCCCAAACAATCCCACCATCAGGTCTGGGTCTCAGCCCAAAGGACTCGAAGACCCGACCCCGAACTCCACACGACAGGGTGAGGTTCCGTCCCGAGGGGCTCAGATACTGAACCCGAAGACATCCACTAAGATGAAGCTCCGGCCCAAAAGGACTCAGACACCGACCTGAACACCTCCAACTTTACCATGGGCTTCGGCCCAGTGGATTCATAAACCCTTTCTAATGTCAGGCCTTCGGCCCACACGAAGGTCGGCAAAACGCTCCCGAATAATTAGTAATATTATGCAGTAACCAAGTCAGCATTAGTAAGTAACCAGTACAATGATACATAGTAATCAACTCAGTAGTATTAAGTAACCATTATAATGTTATGCAATAAGCAATTAAGTATTAGTTAGTAACCAATATAATATTACATAGTAACCTAGTTACAATTAGTCAGTAAACAAGTCAGTATTAGTCAGTAACCATTATAGTGTAACACAGTAACCAAGTCAATATTAGTCAGTAAACAATTCAATATTAATTAGTAATATTATACAGTAATCAAGACAGCATTAGTCAGTAACAAATACAATATAAAAATTGATGCAATAAATTATAATTTGTATTAGTTACCTTAAGTTTCTTTGATTTAATGATATTAGATTGCAACCTTTCTTCAGTTGTTGTGGAAAGTGTTTTAATGTTGATAGGGCTGCTTGTTTGTTTGTGAAATACCATCTTTGAACCAGACAACTTAGGCATTCAATCATTGATGCAACTGGAAGATCCCTAATCATCTTGATTGCGTTGTTAATAGATTGGGGGTGTTTGAATTCATTGTTGAGTATCTGCTTACAACCCCATGGAGCCTGGTGCACTTTTCCAAATTGACCTCTTTCTCCAAATATGTCCTTATTTGAGGATTAATGGCATCAAGTTCAGCCATGTGTTTGTTGAATTGTTCAATATTGTATGCTCTACATGCCCCGTTGTAAGCCTGTTTAAGTTCTTCTCCTCTCTTTTTGAATCTATTTTTTATATTTTTTGTATGGTATGTGCAGGAACCATGCATGACATCCGAAAACACATAATTCAATCCTTGTATTATGGCTTCATGTCTATCTGAAACAATGCATTGCCCTTCCCTAACTCCACAATTAGTTCTCAAATTCATGAAAAACCATCTCCAAGATAATTCATTTTCGCTATCAACCACTGCAAAAGCAATCGGAACAATGTTTCGGTTTGTATCTTGTGTGCTTGCTATCAGTAGTGTCCCCCCATAAGTTGATTGTATGAATGTGCCATCGATTACAATAATTGGAAAGCAATGATGTTATGCTTGAATGGATGCTCCAATGGCAAAGAATAAATATTTGAAGCGAGCATTTGTTTCCAACTCAAGAGCTGTGATGGAACTTGTTATGAAACATCAACATTATCAATAGAATTACAAGTAGTATAATGTTACAAAGTAACCAAGACAGCATTAGACAGTAACCAATATATTGTCATACAGTAACCAAGACAACATTAGACAGTAACCAATATATTGTTACACAATCAGTAACCAATATATTATTACACAGTAACCAAGACAGCATTAGGCAGTAACCAATAAAGCATTAATCAGTAACCAATATATTGTTACAAAGTAACCAAAATAGCATTAGACAGTAACCAATATATTGTCATACAGTAACCAAGACAACATTAGATAGTATAATGTTATTTAGTAACCAATATATTGTTACACAGTAACCAAGACAGCATTAGGCAGTAACCAATAAAGCATTAGACAGTATAATGTTACAAAGTAACCAATACAGCATTAGACAGTAACCAACATGTTGTCATACAGTAACCAAGACAACATTATATAGTATAATGTTATTCAGTAACCAAGACAGCATTATACAGTAAACAACTTATTGTTATATAGTAACCAAAATAACATTAGGTAGTAACCAAGAGAGCATTAAATAGTATAACCAACAGTAACCAAGACAACATTAGACAGTAACCAACAATTGCAGTAGACAGTAACCAATGTATTTGACGAGAAACCATTAATATAAAAAAATTAGTAGAACTCATTTAAAAATTATAAATATGAGGAAGGTAACCAATGCATATTATAGCATCCAAATCAGTTGAATTGAGTAACCAACTAATTATGAAAAGTAATAATATGTTTTAAAGTGTTACCTGGATTTGTTTTTTGTAGCATGTGTAACCATGATGGGATCAATGAGTAGTCGTGTGGATTTCCTCTTACCTTTTCCAATGCTTTCTCCTTTGATCTCCATGCTTTTTGGTAAGAGATAGACACATTATATTCTGTCATCATGTCCTCGACAATATCGGTTGGTGTGTATATTTTCTTCAAATTTGTTAATTTATGCATTATGCATTCGCTTACCAACTCACTATTTGTCTGTCTGTGGTCTCCCAGCAATACATTGACTGAACACGTGTGAATGTCATTGAATTCCCTCACCTTGAACAGACTGGTTTTTCGAATACTTGATTTTCTCATCTTCTATTTGCAATTTTCATCATCTACGCACACTAGCACAAAGTCTCTATGACTTGTTCGTTGAACTTTGTGTTGTCTATTTTTCTTGATTGAATGCAACCTCATTGATTGTGATAGGATTTTTTTTGTCTTTGTAGGTTTGATGTAATTTTACTTCACGTTCATTCGGATCTGTTATTTCATCATCATAACGTTCTTCTGTGTATGATTTTTCATATTGTCTGTCTTGTTGTTGTTCAATAATTTCCATTGCAAGCTGATCAGCATATTGCATTCTAATTTGGCAATCTTGTGTTGCTAGTGGAACTAGTGCTGAATTTCCTTGTGTTGATCTGATTGGCGTTACATCGTGAACAACAGATTCTTCTATATTTGCCAAGTTATGCAAGATTGTTGTGCGACCGCTTCTTTTTTTAATATCTATAATCCGTGGGAATTTTCCTTGTTTATCAGATTTTCTACTGACTTCAATAAAGAACCTCAAGGTTGCTTCATCTGATATACAGATCGGTGGAATGTCGATTCTAATGTGAAATTTGATCGACAATGTTGTTGTGTTTGTGTCTATCCGTAATGCAATGCATATCATATTTTGCATTTATCTGAATGAACAAGTTGATGAAACTAGTATGCCGATAACTTCAAAGTTGGTGTACTGGTTACTATTAGTCCATGTACCATTGAAATAAAGCACAACAGGAATCATCTCCATTGTCTGAAAACAGAATAAGTTTTGTAAAGTAACCAAATCAATGTTAACCAGTAACCAAACTATATAATGTTAGTAACCAGGAAAATGAAACACATTTGTACATTCATTTTACAACGGAAACAATCAGTTTAATGTTATTTGTTAGCAATTAAATTATAACAGTTGTATGATGGTAACCAATGTAGCCAATTAATTTCCATCATAATAAAACAAACCAATATAAAATAATCTAATATTGCACAGTAATCATAACAACATTATAAAGTAACAAAATCCAATGTAGACAGGAACCAACACATGTTTATTTAGTAACCATAGGATAAAAACATTTTCAATTTAATTGTTATAGTCAAAAATAACCAGTATAATTGGTTTGTGGGCAGTTAAATGCTAATTGTTGTAAGAATGTAACCAATGTAGTTAACAAGTAATCATTAATATAAAAATATAAGTATAAGTATAATTAGATTAATGCAGTAACCAGTTCAGCACTAATTAGTATCCATTATATTTTTACTTAGTATCCAAATCAGTATTATTCAGTAACCAATATAATGTTAAACAGTAACCAACTCAGCATTAGTCAGTAAACATATACATATAATTGTTCAGTAACCATATGTAACCATAGGAATTTGTAGTAACCATAGGTATATATATATATATATATATATATATATATATATATATATATATATATAATTTTCAAACTGATACACCTCAATATTAGACAGTAACCGATACAATGTAGTCAATTAGTAACCTCAAATATAAAAGAATATAAATTTATAATCATACACAGTAACCAGGTCAGCACTATCGAGTATCCGTTATAGTTTTACATAGTAACCAAGTCAGTATTAGTTAGTAACCAATATAATGTTAAACAGTATCAAAGTCAATATTAGTCAGTAACCAAGTCGTCATTTTTCATTAACCAAGCCAGTATTGATCAGTAATATTATGCACTAACCATTATAATTTTGCACAGCAACCAACTCAGCAATATGTAGTAACCATAATAAAGTTACACAGTAATTGAATCATCGTGAATCAATAACCAATATATTGTTATATAGTAACCTATTAAGCATTAGACAGTAACTAATAAATTATTAGATAGTATAATGTTACAAAGTAACCAAGACAACATTAGACAGTAACCAACATATTGTCATCCAGTAACCAAGGCAACATTAGACAATATAATGTTGCCAAGTAACCAAGACAACATTAGACAGTAACCAACATATTGTCATATAGTAACCAAGATAGCATTAGACAGTAACCAAGACAGCATTGAACAATATAATTTTACACAGTAACCAAGACAACAGTAGACAGTAACCAACAGTTGCAGTAGATACTAAATAATGTTTTTGATGAGTAACTATTAATATAAAAAAATAAGTAGAACTCGTTTTAAAATTATAAATTAATCAAATAAACATTATTTAACAAACAAATACACAATATACAGTAAACAATTTATATGTATTTAGTAACCATAATCTAAAACATATAAATGAATCAACCAAACGTTATAGGAATTTGTAGTAACCATTTTAAGTGTGAAAAAACTTTAAAAAGGTAATCAATATATGAATACCGTAGTAACCATAGGTAACTATATGCATACGAACTTTAAACTCACATACCTCAGTGTTCAGAATTGTATCGAAGTTGTTGTGGTTGTTTTTGGTTACTGAACTAGAAGTTGATGATGATTTTGTATGCTATTTCGTCTTCTTCGATCTTAGATGTTTGTCGCGATCTCAGAGGTGAGTCCAAAGGCAAACGTCGACAGAAGATTTGGTTTTCTCCGATATCAAAGTTGCATGTTGTGTCATATTGCTTGAATTTAGGAGCGATTAGTGTTAGATAGGACAGTCGGTAACCGACATGTGCGTGATGTTAGCAACTTTATTATTGTGTTGTTTTATTTTTATAATTATGTTGTGTGTGTTTTATTTTTGTAATTATTTTCTAATTGTTGTATATTAGTATTAAGGACCCTAGAATGATTCGGGCATCATTTTAGGCAACTGAGGGTATTTTTGAAAATTCACCTGAGGTCACATGATAGGCATATGACCTAGACATGTGCCAGACACATGGTCACTTACCAGAAAACCATATAAATACCCCCTTCATCTCATTAGAAGAGATCACTTTTGATTATTTGACATTCCAGGATATACAAGAAGGTTTTTTAGAATTATGTCACATGTTGCATTGACTACAAACCCTTGATCATTTTCTGTACTTTTTGTGGAGTTCTCTCTTCAGTTAATTTGAAACCTTAATCGAGCAAGGTTCGATTTCCTTGTCTACATTTTATGATGACTTTGCTGAGATGGTGTAGGATTCGTGAAGAGTGCTTATGACTATAAGAGGTAGAACAACCAAGATCTGAGCTAAAATTCCTAAACTTTTGATCTTTTTTTATCGATAAGAACTACCGAATACTAGATCTAAAGAGAGCTCATTGATTGGAGTTATCGAAGACTAGATATGAAGATATTTCACCTATTAATACTATAAGGACTAGATATGAGGAAATCTAACCAAGGGTAAGCACCACAAAAGACTAGAGCTAAGGACACTAGTAGAAAAAAGTAAGTAGATAACGCTTAAAAAATATTGTAGTAAGTCCCCCAGAAACGTTGTAGTTAACAGTATCATCTATTAGACACATTTATACAACGTTTTTAAAACGTTGTCTATTGACACATTACACAAAGTTTTTTCTAAAAAACGATGTGTATTTGTACATTACACAACATTTTTTTCTTCTAAAAAACGTTGTGTATTTCTAAAAAACGTTTTTTTTAAATACATACTTAATACAATTTATTCCCATAGAGTTACATAAAATGAATTACTCAAAATTAGTGAATGATGAAAAGCTTGTATTTCCAAACATCAATCATAAGGAAAGAATAATGTTACAAAAAGAAAAAGAACTATTTTGAATCGAATATTGTAATATCTA
This sequence comes from Panax japonicus, assembly GCA_020205505.1. Lineage (NCBI taxonomy): Eukaryota > Viridiplantae > Streptophyta > Magnoliopsida > Apiales > Araliaceae > Panax > Panax japonicus. The sequence continues at coordinate 37,722,604 of CM035106.1, read as the reverse complement.
ATATTACAAAAAGAATTTGTGGAAGCGTTACAATGATCTAATTTCATATTATTAGATCATATTTCTCTTTTTTCCTATCCCTGCAAGTGTATTTAATCTGAAATACATAATGAAGTCAGTAACATGGTGTAAAGATGATTGGTGAAAAGAAACCGAAACACAATTTCCATAATGTCTGTCTGGGACTACGACGACTATTACTCTATAGAAAAACCAAGGAAAACATTTAACTTATATGGCACATACAACACAGCAACGATGGCTGGAAGAAATGATTAATGCAGGATCACGGCGGTCATCCCTTGGGCTTAAGAGAGGCAATTTCCCTAACAACTTGGGCAGTACCATCCAATTGATTCACCATTCCCATCTAGAGCACTACCATCCATATCAGCAGTCCCTACAAAGTGTCCCATTGTAAATGCAATTAGACCCGCAAACATTTGTATTACAATGCTTTATAGACATTTTTGATTGTGAGGCGCAACCAGAATAGTCCTGGTCTGTAAAACTGAATTCATTTGCAGCTAACAAGAAATTGACAATGGAAAACTGAATTTGAAGATAAAGACTAGGTCTCAATTTTTCATGCCTGAGTATTTACTATTATAAGATACTTTGTTACAAATAAAAATGGATCAAAATTCTGACCTCAAGATTTTCATCCTTAAGATATCCATTAGGGGCAATAGGTATATTTTTTAAAACCATGTAACTATTCCTTTTTCCTTTACTAAGGGTCTGTATGCGCTCATGTTGCCTGTGATTTGAATGTTTGCAGATCATTTGACCAAAAATAAAATATTCATTTTGAGGAATAATTATTGATCTACTTGTCTTGCTTCAAGTGGTGTAAGTTCTAAAAGTGCCTTTGTTGCATTACATCTGCATATTCAAATAAATCCATCATATACATTTAAATAAGGGAAATATGCAGAATAGTAGGAAAAGAAAAGAAAAGGAATGAAAAGGCAAGAAAGAACACTGCAGAACACATGGAAATACTGGAACTGAAAGCAAATATACACCAAAATCCACATGTATACTCAAAAGAAGTAAATTCCCTTTTCCAAATTGAACACACAAATCTCGTAAAAAAGTAATTATTGTATTATGCTTTGCTAGGATGCGTTTAGGAAAGGTAAAGAGACCACCTGTCCATGATGTGATATCGTCAGCGTACAGGGTGACTGCAACAACGCTTCTCCATCAATTTGAACGGGCAATGCAGCAAAAAGCTGAATTTTAATAGACTGCCCTTGTGCTTGCCTTCGAGCCCGAGATAAGCCTGCCTGTCAGACGCTAAACAATAATTCAGAAACTTTCAGCTACAGTTATTGCTATAAGATTCGGTGATTAGGTACCACATGTCTATAATAGTTCTTGACTTGCAGGTTCAAGTCTAAGTGCCCATGAATACTCTGGAACCTTTTCGTAGAATCCCAGAAAAACTGTAAAGCTAAAAGTAGATTGAGAGAAGAAGATAAGCCAGTGGGTTCCAGAAACCTGAAAATTCTTCATTAAACAGTTTTTCCAACCACCAACTTACCTGAAATTCTTTTAATATCTACGAAAAGAATTTACCCTTACCTGAAGCTTTCCGAGATGCCATGCTCCTGATATGCTCACAACCTCCAAAATCTTGTCATGCATTGATTGAGGATCAAAATTATCGTAAGTTTCATCCTCATTTTGCCACAAGTCTACTCCACCCATATAACTTCCAATATTGGCAACGAGAATACCTTCTGCATCCTGAAGAGTAAAAGAAACAAAGAAGAAATAATATTTTTATTATGAATGATAGCCCTGTTACCAGTTCTAGAATCTAGAGAACAATTTCAGTTAAAAAAAGATAACAGATATATATATGCATAAAGATTGAATCAGTATTGAAGAGGAAATTTTAAAGAAAAGTCTTCTAAGGACTTGGGGCAATAAGTTCATAAAAAGAAATATTTTTTTAGTTCAGTCTTAAAACCAAATTGGAACCTAAGGAGACTAATGCAAGACAAGAAGAGACTTGGTGGAGAAGAAGAAAGATCAAATTTGAAAGGGTCTGTTCCAAATAAAGAATCTGTGGATCCATAAAAAATTAAACTCCAAATGCATTCACCTCGGGGACCTCTACCTCAACACAATCCACCTCAACTCGAAGTTCCCAAGGATAATCTGCAAATGTCCCATCCATGATAATCTTGGCGCCTTCTCTTGCATAAAGAACTTTTTTCATAAACTGCAGCTAATTAAGAAGTATTATAAGCTCCAAAGAAATGGACAACACCAAAAAATAACAAACAATTAATATGTGAATCAAGAACTATATACCCCCAATGAAGGAAAAACCTGAATTCAAACAGAACCCCTCATCAAAATGACAAATTGATGTCCATTTTAGGTATTAATCATGATAAAAGAAGCCAGTAACCCAATAGTTTCTCGTAAGAGGTCTCTAATTAAGCCATTCCATCAAAATAAAGAATAAACCATCAAAGAGATACTAAATGAAACAGAACAGAATAAAGGCAAATTGCAAAGGGTTATCAGAAAATCAAAATCATATTCTACATTCAAAATCTTTGAAATAATTGAGAGAAACAATCAAAATAATATAACAAGATAAGGAATGTTCTAATAAACTTCTAAACAGCCTTACTTGAAACCATTTATTTAGAATTACCACCCATGAATGAAAAGTTCACCATGGCATGTATTCCTCAAGCTACATATTTTCTACATGGATGATGCTTCATAAAATCAAGGTTGCAACTCCATGAAAATAACATGAGACTGTATAAGAATTGATCAATAATTATTTACAATTAACACCAAAACAAATTAAGTATGAGATATACTATTGAAAGATTTGAATTCTTTCAACTTCTAATACACATGCGATTAACTCGGATGATGCTTCAATTACCGCTAATGTTGCAAGCAAGACGGGACCCCAGTCACGAAACAGCAATAAATTTGGCAGATTTAACAACTCTGGAAATCCCAACAAACAGAGTCATTTTCAAAAGAAAAATCAAAATTCCAACGGCTCTAACAATCAGAATTCTCAGAACATTGTCTGCCAATGGTGTGAGCACAAGGGTCATGTCGCTCGCACGTGCCAGTATCTCCGACCTCCTGACTATGGTGGCTTTGGCTCCAATCCATGTGCTTATTTTGCTGGTCAACCTAGCGCATCTCCTGTCAACTGGTTGGTCGACTTCTGTGCCTCTCACCATGTCACTGCAGACATGAATAATCTCTCCCTCCATTCAGATTATGAGGGTTCTGATGACATGGTCATAGGCGATGGAAAAAAGTTTCTTATCACCCATACCGGTTCCACAAATCTACCCTCATCTTCAAAACATTTCTTATTGAATGATGTGCTTTGTGTTCCTAGCATGAAAAAGAATCTCATTTCTGTTTCCAAATTTTTTCGTTCTAATAATGCATCTATTGAGTTCTTACCATCTTCTTTTGTTGTGAAGGATCTTCACACAGGGGCACCTCTAGTGCAAGGGCAGAACAGGGATGGAATTTATGAGTGGCCATCACATGCACCTCCTCAATCCTTCTCGTCATCCACTTCATTATCACCCATTCTCTCCTTCGCTAGTGTCAAGACAACTCTCCAAGATTGGCATAATCGTCTCAGCCACCCTTCTTCGAAAATCTTAAACCATATTGTCTCTACAAATGTTTTATCAATCTCTTCTAGTCGAGAATTTATTTGTAATTCCTGCAAGTGTAATAAATCTCATAAATGTCCATTTTACTTATCTACATTGCAAAGTAATTCTCCCCTTGAATTGATTTATTCTGATGTTTAGGGACCTTCCCCCGTTCAATCCATTAATGGTTTTCGTTACTACATTATATTTGTTGATCATTTCACCAAATACATATGGTTATATCCACTATAGAAAAAATCTAATGTCCCAAATGTATTCATTAAATTTAAATTGGTGGTGGAAAAATTCTTTAATCGCCCAATCATCTCCTTCTCCTTTTATTCCGATGGTGGCAGTGAGTTTCACAAACTTAAACCTTTCTTTGATTCTAAAGGTGTTACTCATCTCCTTACTCCACCTCACACTCCGGAACATAATGGTTTCATTGAAAGACGACATCATCATGTTGTTGAGACTGGACTTACGTTACTTATCCAAGCCTCTCTCCCTTTGCATTTTTGGTCATATGTGTTTCCTATTGCAGTCTATTTAATAAATATAATGCCCACTCTAATTCTCTCCTTTCAATCACCTTTTCACAAACTCCATTAAAATCTTCCCAATTACTCCAAACTACGCATCTTCGGTTGCCTTTGTTACCCTTTACTTAAGCCTTACAATAAGCATAAGTTAGAACCAAAGTCCAAACCTTGCATTTTCTTAGGTTATCTTCTGACATAAAGTGCCTTTCGCTGCCTTGAACCTCAGTCTTCCCGAATCTATGTTTCTCGGCATGTTTCCTTAGTCGAAAATGTCTTTCCTTATGCGTCTCTTGAGCCAAATCTTCAACGGTTGAATCTTAGTGATATGTCTCATTGGCTGTTACCAAATTCCAGTGACTCTCCTTATTTTGTGGTCCTTAACAATACTTCCTTTTCTGTTCCCCAAATTCAGCCACCTACTAATTTGGTTGTCACCAAAAATCTGGACGGTCAATCCCCTCCTTCCGCAACTGATTTTGAAAAATCTCCCTCTTTGCCTTTCTCTCAAACTTTTCCAGATTCAATCTCTCCTACTTCCACTTATTGTACATCTCTCCCCATGTCTGGCAATGACCACTCATCACAATCCTTATTGGCCTTAACAGGTGCACCCGAGTGTGATCTCCTTGACGCGTCTGAAGGAGCGAGTACTCAAGATGATGCCAGGCTTCTTGACCCTTCTCCACGAGTTACTACCCAATCTCAAAATAATATTTTCAAACCCAAGAAATTATTTTCTCTGGTTTCCCATCTTTCCTCACCTGAAATACCTGAACCCACTGCTCTGACACAAGCCTTAAAAAATCCAGAATGGTGTCAAGCCATGTCAAAGGAATTTGATGTTCTTCTTCACAATGGGACACGGGAGCTTGTCCCCTCTACCAATGGCCAAAACCTAGTAGGATACAAATGAGTTTTTTGAATAAAACGCTACCCTGATGGTTCGGTAGCGAGTTATAAGGCCCTCCTTATCGCTAAAGGTTTTCACCAACGGCCAGGTATCGACTACAACGACACCTTCAGTCTGGTAGTCAAACCGACTACAGTCAGAATTGTTCTCTCCCTTGCCATCTCTAAGGGTTGGCCTCTCTGACAAATGGATATCAATAATGCATTTATTCATTGTAATTTATCTGAAGAAGTATTTATGTCTCAACCCGTCTTTGTTGATCAAACATATCCTTCTCATGTGTGCAAACTTCGTAAAGCCCTCCATGGTCTTAAGAAAGCCCCTCGGGCGTGGTACACTGAGTTAAAAAGTTTCTTGCTCTCCTTTAGTTTTGTTAACTCCAAATCTGATGCCTCCTTGTTCATCTACTCTCATGGACAAATTGTTCTCTATCTGCTTGTGTACGTCGATGACCTGATTCTTACCGACAACAACACTATCGCTGTCACTGATTTTGTAAGTAAATTCGGGTCAAAATTTTCAGTCAAGGATCTCGGCACCCTAAATTACTTCCTCGGTGTTGAGGTAATTCCCACTTCCACTGGATTATTTTTATCTCAACAGAAATATATTCGGGACATCTTAGATCGGATTGGAATGTTAGGCGCTAAGGATGTTCACTCTCCACTCTCTACTAATGTCTCTCTCTCTCACTTCACGATGGTTCAAATCTCTCCGATGTTACTGGCTACCGCCGAGCTGTTGGGAGCTTGCAATATCTCTCCCTCACCCGACCAGATATTGCTTTTGCCGTTAACCGACTCTCTCAATTCATGCATAAGCCCACGCAGACGCATTGGGCAGCTACAAAGAGGCTCCTTCGCTACCTGAAATCCACCATTGATTATGGTTTACGTCTTCATAAGAAGTCTTCTCTTCATCTTCATGCCTTCTCCGATGCAGATTGGGCCGAAAACAAAGACGACTACACCTCTACTAGTGCCTATGTTGTATATTTAGGCAGCAATCCCATCTCCTGGAGCTCCAAGAAGCAACAGTCCGTTGCTCACTCTTCTACTGAAGTCGAATACATGTATGTTGCCTCTACTGCTGCAGAGCTCCCTCTCTCCTCTCCGAGTTGCACATTCCTCCTACTCAAACTCCGGTAATCTACTATGATAATATTGGTGCAAACTACCTCTGTGCAAACCCGGTGTTTCACTCTCGAATGAAACACATTGACATAGATTTTCATTTTGTCCATGACAAGGTTGCCAATGGCGAACTACGTGTAAGAACCCGAATTTTCAAAAAAATATTAAAATAAGGATTTAGTAAATAAAATTATTAAGGCATGAGAAGGGTTCGAATAAGAGTATATACACACACACACACACACACACACACACATTGTGAGGTCTGTGGTATTGTGTTGCATGGGGTAATATAAACTATGCAATAAGTGATTTTTGTGTTTAATAAATATATTATTATTATATATTTGTTATTTATTGAATAGGCGAGTTATTTGAAGTAAAGAAGATGGATAGAAATTTCTGTATCGATATTAAATAATTTATTTGAAATTATTTTATCATAGTAAGTTGGTGATATTAAATGTCTTTGATAATCACCAATTTCTTGAGTATGTACGAGTAAGTATCAAGTCTAAGGCGGTGCGACCGTACCCTTTAATAGTGGATGTATAGGAGTTGGGCTAAACGATTTCTTCAGAGAGCGGAGGTATATACGAATTAGTAACCGATCTAACTCACTGTGAAAATAGTGTAGACAAGACTGAAACTCATTTGTTGGTTGTTTGTGGGAAACCACTTAGTGTACTATATTGAATACTATTAAAGACTTGACGTGTGCTAGGTTTAGACTTGTATATATGTAAGTTGTGGACGAGAGAAGAAAATCGATATATCTTTAGATAAATATTGGTTAGAGATTTATTGATTAATATTGAGATATGGTTAAATGTATAGATTAAAGAAATTGTGTTGAGACAATTTATAGAAAGGAAAGAGAAATAATTATAGTATATTTTTACTAAAGGATATTAAAATAAATTCTAGCATTTGATTATTCTAATAAAAGGAGAAATATTATTTTGATATTATCTTGTATAGCTTTATACGAGGTAATGTGTGTGATTAAGTAATATGATAAATATATTAAAACATATTTGCTATATAAGTTGATGGAAACAATTTATCATGATAGGAAATAAATTTATTTTCTATATATAGTGTGTACGTGTGTCGTGCATGTAAATATTCTAATAATACATATATATTATATTAAGAATAATATCTTGAGAAAATGAGTAAATCGTTTTATTATGATTAGTTCATATATTTAGATAAAATATGATAAAAATATCTTATGTTATGTTATGGCGAAATACATAATAGTAATGTATTTCCAAGAGGGTTAAAGTTAAAAGAAAACTAAGTTATTTTAATTTACTAAATAATTTGAGTTATTATATTTCCGTGAATGTTATAAAGAATATTTAAATATCTTCATTCACGATATATTTATATATGTGAACCTTGTGATATTACAGTTCGATGTAAATTGAACATATTATAAATAGTAAGGTGGGGGAAATGAATAAGTAATGAAAATGAGAATAAGCTTAATGTAAGCTTGTGAGATATGCCTAGTGTGGCAAAGTGATGGAATAAACATTCATTAAATAATTTAATAAATGAATAATTTAAGGAATTAAATTGTATGTGCAATGGTTTTATATTATATAGTAGCAACATCTATATAATATGAAATAAAGTAGAACACTTCAATGGTAACTATATAATATAGGAAGTATTTGAATATATATGTATAAAGGTCTGTATGTTAGCATTATGTACAAGTGAGATAATAAAATATAATATGGTGCAATAGACCACTTCCATGACCATATTATAAGATGTAAAGTTAAGAATAATATTATTTTGTGAGATTATATTATTATAAGCTTGTGGACTATTAATTACTAAGTTCACATAATTATGTCTTATGTGGCATAACTAGGAAAGTTAAAACAAATGGAGATTTAATGGGAAGTATTAAAAGAAAATAAATGGCGAGTTAATAAATAATTGATATTAATTATCATTATAATAATTGAGTGTATTTGAGATAATAAATTTTATAGAAAATGATGGATTGAGAATATCCAACTATTTTATAATTAGCCCAATTAAAATATTAATTGGAATAAAACATTGTACATGAGATATAAGATTATATTGGTGTATATTTAAAATATAAGTATACTTCTTATATGTGGGTAGGTGCATATATGTGTATATATGTGCCCATAACTTAATTTAATGTAGCAATATTGAGCTAGGAAAATTTACTAGATGAGCCAAATTGCTAAAATGCTGAGTTATAAGCTTTTGTCCCAAATAGAGAGTCTCATTTCTCACATACATGTGAATAGGCCATTGGCCTATCCCCCTCTATTGCGTATAAGCAAGGAGACTGATGATGGCTAGAAGAATGGAGGGGAGAGAGTTTATATCAACTTTCCAACAACTTCTCCTTAACCAACATCTTCTTCTATCTCCCATTGGATTCAATCTTTCAGGTAAAGCCATGGTCTATGTGACGCCCCCAAAATAGGTATACATCACCCATCTTAAGTCGTCAAATACATGGTACAAAATTCAAATACAACATAATAACATAATTGTCGTGTAAAATACGACAAAACTTAAACTGTGAGTTTTAATAAGAATATTGTCATCTAGACAATATCCACACTTAAAGGAGTTTTCATTACATTTATTGTCATACTATTTAACAGAATAGTGAGGACTACTAATGTTATCATCTGGACCGTCACTCCATTCCCCGACTCGTCTCAACTATATTCTCATTTCCTGAAAAGAACAGTGAAAGAAAAGGTGAGCTCAACTAGCCCAGTAAGAAATATTATCACTAAGATAATGCAGAATAAATTATCATTAGCCTTCAACAATGTTAAACTGATAAAATACAATAGACATCAAGTTTAACTGCAACAGAATAAACAATCCATTAGAAGAGTCAAGTAGAGCATAAAATCTACTATCTTCTATGATTTTAAAAGTTTTTCATCAACTTTATCGCTGAGACTCAGCTTAATAAATAAAATCAAATCATCCCTGCATCACGGCCAAGGATATTCATGTAATCATCAATGGTCATGACTATACTGAATAATCCTTAGTCATAATCACACCAACAACTGTCCATCAATGAACTACAGGTCAATGAGAACTTTTAACAAATCATTTGTCACATTACGGTCATGATTATATTGAATAATCCCTGGTCATAATCATACCAAGTCCATCTATGCACGTAAGCCAAAGATGACTTTCATCACAATATAAGCATGAAGATGGTGACAATGACATAATAATTCAATAATACAAGTTCAAGGATAAATTTTAAAGATTTATAATTTTAATTTATCCAGAAATCAATAACGTCCAAATTTTCAACATGATACTTCTTTGTGCAGTAAAATTCAAGAATGCTCAGAAGAATATTTTCATGAAAAGATACTGGATGAAGCACAAATATCAAGGATATTCCACTAATTTCATAGAGTATAGAAGCCAAAACTTTAACTAACTGAGTATAATAGAATATATGAAACCGCAAATGGATTTTTGCCCGCCATGCGGTAATCCACGTAGACAGATCATTTCCATAATTTAATAAGGAATGAATACGAAGGATCATTCACCATGAATGCGGTAATCCACATAGACAGGTTATTCTAACAGAATAATAAAGAATGAAATAATAGAAGAATTCACCAGGCGTGCGTAATCCGCACAGGCAGATTATTCCAACAGAATAATAAGGAATGGAACCAGGTCCTGCGTAACCCGTACAGACAGGATATTCTAATAGAATAATACAGAATGGAACCAGGTCATACGTAATCCGCACAGACAGGGTATTCCAATAGAATAATAAAGAATGGAATAACAACAGAATTCACCAGGCATGCGATAGACCGCACAGACAGGTTATTCCAATAGAATAATAAAGAATGGAATAACAGAAGAATTTCACCATGTATGCGGTACTTCGCATAGACATGTTATTCCAACATAATAATATAGAATGGAATAACAACCCTTACGAGTATTGAAAAAAAATAACTCTCTATATGAATACGAAAGAATAATACCCCTTACCTTAGAAAAAACTGGATACTAGAATAGTGAGGTAGCAGACTTCTCTTCTTCTTTCTCTCTATAATTTCTCTCTATAATAATTGGTCTATAGCTTTTGTGAATTGGTGAGAAATGAAGGAAGAATGAGCTTCTATTTATAGGAAAATATAGTTTCGATAATTGCACATTTTGGGGCTCGATATATTACAGTATAATACCTTCATCTTTTTTTTCATTTTTAATTTAGTCCTGCAAGTATTATCAAACTTGCACCACCTCCCCTAATAGTAAATAATGTGAATCAATAGTTCAATCATGTGAATCAATACTTATAATCATTCGAAAAATAAGAATTACAGTATAGTACCTCCATCTATACCTCTATTTTTAACTTAGTCATGCAAGTATTATCAATCTTTCACCAACTCCCCTAATAGTACAAGAATGTGAATCAATAGTACACACATGTGAACAAATAGTTATAATCATGTGAATTAATAGCAATTAATTGCTCATTTATCCGATTAATTACCCGACTGGTCAGTATAACTTCCAGACATCAATTAATATCGAAATAAATATCGATTTCCACTAACACTAATAATTCCAACACAATAGAACTATCAATTTCATCTTTAATCAACACAAACTTATTCATCATTAATATTATAACTCACAATATTTAACAACCAGGTCGTTCCCAGAAAAGAGGGGGCTTTTCGATAATGATTTCTCATTATTGGCGCGCAATTAGATGACCAAACCTCTCCTTGACAGAACTTCTAGACATTGTAAATATTGCAATTTAATAATATGAATAAATTTGTCGTCTCAATTATTGATTTAATAATATAACATATTATGCAGATGATACTGTGACAATAATTGAATCAATAATATGAGAGATATGATGCAGTAATTACTGTAGCAATAATTGAGTATAACTGAGTGACTTCTCACGTAAGTATCAATAATCAATACCGTGTGCTACTATGCAACCACGTGAATTACTGTACTTTTACTACCGGGTAGTTCAATAGTTTTAATGGTAACACTTTCGCCATTATTTTTATAAAATGATAGTTCTGTCATTTTCTAACTACGACAATACTTCCGTTGTGGGGTCCACTAATGATTATGCCGTCGTACGAATATTCCATGTTAAAACGAATATTCCCCGACCAATCGAATATTATATAACCACTTGCTTACTTTGCAAAATTTGTAAATATTATCCACAACTATAACATTATATCAAATCCACACCATAATATTCAAAAATATATTTCGAGAAAATTATTCTTTATTCATAAAAGTTGGGGTCTTACAGTCTAGATAAGAGATTCTCTATAAATTGGAGCCTTCTCTTCTCTGATTGGGTTGATGGGGTTCTTGATGAGTTCTATATAGAGAGTAAGTGAAAATTAGAGTGAGCAATCTGAGATTGGAAGATTGAAGAGCAATAGTTAGCCAATCAAGCATTGAGAAGGTAACATCCCTCTATATGTTCTTAAATTCAAGTTTTACAAAGTTCTTAGAAAAAGTAGTTTTTGAGTCACAAAATTGAGGGCTAGGGTTGTTATATTCCATGAATTGATGCTAGGTACTATTAATATAGTCATATGCAAAAACAATGGAAGTTAAACGAACCAATTTGGTTGAGAAACGAATTCGTAGTGAACGAATTCACTAAATTATCAAAACATGAACAATTAGTATGAACATGAGTTTTAAATTCATATTTTAGTTAGTTAATGTTTATGTTAGTTGATGGGTATTTGGTATGTTATAGTTTTATGAGTTACAAACCCATAAAATCGAAAATGAACTAATTTGGACATGTATAACTCAAATTATGAAGGTTAGAAAAAAAAATTGGCATGATGGTTCATAGCAGGTAATTAAATTTCAAGTTTGCAGTAGCTAGACCAGCCCCGATGGGCTATTATTAGGGCAAAACCTCCCCCCCAGCCGTGGGGGGGGGGGTGGTCTGAGTTACAGATGTTGAGAAAATCTGACCGGATATGTTTTACTAAAATAGCCATAGCTTTTTCATACCAACTCCGATTGAGGAGATTTAAGATGATCCGAAACGAGAACGAATACACCAACAACTTTTATTTTTTAAGTGTTTCAATTTGAGGTCATTAGAAGGGGTAAAAATAGTCATCTTTGTTACTGTTACATATTTGGAGACAATTGGAGGGCGTCGATCAAGCACATACGCAATTATAGTGCTCCCGACGATTGAATATGTTATTCTAAGTGATAAAACATAAATATGCATGATAATAGACATGTCATATAGCTAAGATTTCTTTACTCATAATGAAATGCGTTAACATGATTTTCTAAAAGAAAACTTATAGTTTTTGAGAAACGAAAGTTGATGAAATTGGTGTCCTTTGAGTTCTGACCTTGGACCCTATGTATGCATATCAATGGACATGAAATGTAGTTTTAAAGTTACCTTGCATATACTAGATTGATATAGATTCGTTTAAAGTGTTTTGAAAGAAAAACTTGAAGTTTTGAAAAAGAAACTTGACGAACTTTGTGTCTTTTAAGTTTCGACTTTGGGAACATGTGATTGTGGCCTAGTTATATGCGCGAATGGACAAGGAATGTAATTTCAAGATATATTTCACATAAAAGGTTGTCAATCTCGGTTTAGTATGTGGTTTAAAGAGAAATTTAAAAGTTTTAGAAACTAACTTTGATGAGCATTGTATTACTTACATTATGACCTTATAAGCAAGCATGATAGAGTTGTCTATGCCTTTGAATATGAATGATATGTGCACTCAACTAGTCAAGCATGACATAAGTTATTTAAGCATGTTTTAAAAGTATGAACTATGCTATGTCTATGTAAATGAGATATATACATGTGAGCATGCTATTAGAGGCTTATTAATACCAATATATGGTTTAAAAGCTTTTAACATCGAATCTTGTTAAAGAAAGTTGTTAAGCCTTATTGATTGAAATAAATCATTATGGAGCTAAGTAGTTTGAATGTGAACTTGAAAATAGATCACAACCTATTTGATGTCAAGTACGGATGGTTAAGGTATACTTATACATGCCTAGCTATTCTAAGAGTATGATGAGAAAGTGAAATAAAGGTTTTACAAACCTAGTTAGGAAACGATGAAATATTTATTATTATATTAAGAGCGTATGAAATGTATGAATGATGGATATGAATCCATGATTGTACAACCAGATTTATTTTCTTTATGAGGAATTAGACATTGCATGGTTCTGAAAGAGCAACCTATTATGACCCTCTCTACTTATGAAGCGGAATATGTTGCAACTACATCTTGTGTTTGTCAAGCCATTTGGCTTTGACATCTTTTAAGAGATCTTAATTTGCAATAAGAGAAGTCAACAAAGATTTATATAGACAAAAAGTCGGCAATTGCATTAACTGAGAATCTGGTGTTTCATAACCGAAGCAAACATATTGATACGAGGTATCATTTTATAAGAGAATGTGTTCTAAAGAAAGAAGTTGAACTTGTAATTGTGAAGACTCAAGACCATATTATCGATAGTTTACGAAGTCACTCAAAGTCGAATTATTTTGCAAATTGCAGAGCTCACTTGGTGTGACAAGTTTAAGAGGGGGTGTTAAAAAGTAAACTTGTCCAAAAAATAATTACGTATTTTTATATATTATGTTTTATGTTTTAATTAATATTTATGTACTTATTTGTTAATGTATACGAATGTTCATGTAGCTAGTTGAAAAGGTGTCTAGGGAGTTGTTATTTCATTAAGTGTTCATTCATGTATTTGGGTTTATACATGTATGGAGATTCTTATAAATATTTATGTACTCAACTCATTTGAAGTAAGCAAGAAATATAAGATTTACTTTGGGATAACATCTTCTCTATTTTTTTAATGTGTGTGAGTTTCTTATTTCTAACACCACCCACTCACCGTTATTGCATTAGCATACAAAAACTCAAGATATTGAGCAGCCCAAGTCAAGTAGAGGATCTCAATCCACACAAAGATAGCTACCAAAAAGCTCTCTCAAACAAAAAAGAACACCCACAAATCAACATTTAAAAGCCACAAGAAAAACACAAAATCTCACCCAGGGAACAATAAAGTGCTAATCAAACCAGCCACTAAAAAACTCCCTCCAAACACCTTACTCACCCGGTCACCAACAGTGGCGGAACTAGGCGGGGGGGCAGCTGCCCCCGGTAGGGTGGCGGCAGGCGGGGAGCAGGCCAGGGGCGGGGAGGGCAGCCGCAACTGACAGTGACCGGCGAGCCGCGAGCAGACGAGCAGTTCAAAGCAGAGTACTATTCTTCAGTTTTTTTTAAATTAGCATGAAACGACGTCGTTTCATTAAAAAAATTAATTTTTTTTGTTTTTATTAGGTCTGGCTTCTTAACCCTTACTACCTTACACAGACCATAGTTACATAATTATTCACGCCAGTCGCCTCTCTTCATCTTCAGTCTTCCCAGTTCCTTCTTCGCCCCTCGCCTCCACAGATCCATTGCGCTTGCCACTTCTGTCTGCTGCCGCCGCTGTCTACTGATAAGCTGATCTGCTTCACGCCTCCTGCCTCCACTTAACCACTGCTACTCTGCCTTGGACTTTGGTAAGTAAAAGAATAAAAATTGATTTTATGTTAATTTAGGAATAATTGATTTTAATTGATTTTATGTTAATTTAGGAATAATTGATTTTAATTGATTTTATGTTAATTTAATTAATTTTCTGTTAATTTAGGAATAATTCATTTTATTTTTAATTATCTAGATTAGCTAGAATTTGTTTAATTTCTATTTTCTTAAATAATTGATGAATGATTAAATTATTAAGAAATGTTTAAATTAATGATTTTTTTATTGATGTATTTTGCCCCCCTTAAATTATGTTCTGGTTCCGCCACTGTTCACCAAGAAAAGATCAACCAAACAACACAAGAAATCACACAAACCTAACACAAGTGATTAAACTCCAAAACTAAAACTCCCTTCAAGAAGAAAACAATCTCACCCATATATACCACTCCAGAACTTAAACCCATATATTAAGATTTGCTAATACATTGGCATTAAAAATAAGCCCTTAAAATTTTTATATTACCTCGCACAAAATAATTCCCAAATAACAAGTCCCCCCCCCCCCGGGCGCCCATGCAAGGCCATAAGTATAAAATCATACAAAAGAAGGGGTTAAATGCTTTCTAAGTCACTGTATTATAGATCGACTTACAAATGGGTCACTGAACTTTTTTTCTTACAGTCAACTCACTGAACTTTAGTTTAATAACACAAAGTTACAAAAACCGTTAAGTCAAGGTTGACTTAACGGAATTGATGATGTGGTAGCTGACTTGTCTAAAAAAAAGCCTATGTGGCAGTTAGTATGTGACGTGGCAGTGAAGATGTGGATTTGGAGGAACATTTTTATGAAAAAAAAAAATTATTTTAAAGTATAATATAAATTATAAAAATTAGCCAAAAAAATAAGAAAATAAATAAATATATAAAAATAATTATTTTTAATAAAAATTAAAAAATGCAGCTTTTTTTATTTTTTATTAAAAAAATTAAAACGCATTTTTTTAATAAAAATAATTGTTTTTTTATTTTTATTAAAAAAATTAAAACTACAGTTTTTTAATAAAAATAAAAAAATGTAATTTTTTTAATAAAAATAAAAAATGTAGTTTTTTTAAAAAATAATGTTTTTTAATAAATGAAAAAAAAATTATTTATTTTTATTAAAAATATTTATTTTTATTAATAAATAAATCAATCAATCCGTGATTTGAAGACGTTTCCAGAACAAGGTCAAGAGTCAAGAACTATGATGTTTGAGACTTTGAGATGATTAGTAATAAATTACTAATACACGTAATAATTAACTAAATAAAACAAAATTCACTTGAAGACATTTAAACTCAAAGATTGAAAAAGGCGGATAGAACTAGTAAGCTTGTATACTCCCAACTTCCATCTTTGCAATCCAAAGTGGGAATCTTTCATTTGAGTTTGTTATCACTCAAGTAAAAAAAATAAAGATTCTTTTGTGTAGAAATCCAAACTTCTACCCAAAATATTCAGCCAAATCCAAACATCAACTCAGATTCTCAAGTTCATAAAAGCGAGACGGGAATAGAAACAAATCCAAACCCCAAACCAAATCCAAAATTCAACTCAAATCGCTCAAGTCCAGAAAAGCAAGACGGGATAGAACCAAATCCAAACCCCAACCCAAATCCTCCACCCAAATCCAAACTTCAACTCAGATTCACCACCGCCATCTCGACCTCTGCCTCTGTCGCCCCTCTCCGCGAAGAATTTCTGAATGAAATCAAGTCAGAGCACATGTAAATCTAGATGGATCTAAATCTGAATTTAATAACAATAAATATTTTTGTTTATGATGGATAAATGGGAGAAACTTGAAAGGTATCTGCAACACATTTGGATGAGGGTCGAGATTACTTTTTGTAAATCTATTACGTGTTTTGATTTTTGAATTTTAGTATTTCTTTTGTTATTTTGATTAAATGATATATGTTGTTTTTTCGTAAAATGATGTATTTTTTATTTTTTAAATTTTATTATCTTCTTGTTTGATTAATTGACATATGTTATTTTATTTAAAATAAATGATATATGTTGTTTTTTGGTAAAATGATGTATTTGTTTTTTGAATTTTACTATCTTTTTGTTTGATTAATTGACATATGTTATTTTATTTATTTTATTAAAAAAACTGTATTTTTTTATTTTTATTAAAAATATTTATTTTTATTAAAAAAATTATAGTTTTAATTTTATTTTAATAAAAAAACCAATCATTTTTATTAAAAAAAATCCGTTTTAATTTTTTAAATAAAAAATAAAAAAAGTTGTGTTTTTTTATTTTTATTAAAAATAATTTTATTTATTTATTTATTTATTTTCTTATTTTTTTTCTAATTTTTCTAATTTATATTATACTTTAAAATATTTTTTTCCATTTTTCATAAAAATTTTCCTCCAAATCCACATCTTCACTGCCACGTCGCATACTAACTGCCACATAGGCTTTTTTTAGACAAGTTAGCTACCACATCATCAATTCCGTTAAATCAACCTTGACTTAACGGTTTTTGTAACTTTGTGTTAGTAAACTAAAGTTCAGTGAGTTGACTGTAAGAAAAAAAAAGTTTAGTGACCAATTTATAAGTCGACTTATAGTACAGTGACTTAGAAAGCATTTAACCCTACAAAAGAAGTATTGTAAGAAAGATCTAATCTAAAGAGAAGCAACAAAACTCCCATTCCCCTGACAACAAAATACAAAACATCCGAATAACACCCTCGTAAGTAGTAAAGGTTCCCAATAAAATAAAATAAAAACGACGAGCAGCAGGAAATAAAGCCACAACATTCTCAAAATTAAAAGCATTGCATTCCTCAACTCATGTACTCCCCACAAAAAACAACCCCAAATGTATTTAAATTTTTTCCTCAATTTTTTTGTTTATTTCCTCTCTCTCTCTCTCACACACACACAAACTCTCTCGCTTTATTTTTATTTTAATTTTAATTTTTTTAATCTCTCATTTTCCCCCTAACACTACCTCTTTCTTTTTTTTTCCTTTTTTTTTCAAATTTTTACCAATAAAACTCACTTGTTACATAGAAAACTCTTCGACTATTTTCCTTCCCAAAATTCTCTCAATAAATTTACTTAGCTTAGTCTTGTTGTTTCATAATATTATATTAATATATTTGTCGACGTCTAGAAAAAATTCCTTTTTTGGAATTCCCCTTTTTACCCTTTATGTTTTTTATTGTTGAATTTTATTTGAAAGGGCGAGTTTGAAAAGAGTCCGACACAAAATGTAGACGATTTCAAAATTCAGAGTCATCAGTTGGTAGTTTTGAAATGGTTGTACCAACTCAACCGAATTTGAAAAGGATTACACAAAGGCCCGATTGTTGGACTCTGTTTAACATGCCTTGGAAACCGAGATTCATAGAGTCCGGGGGCTTGATTAAGCGGGGGGAACGTGTTAGGCACCCCCTGACTTCCTGAAAACACGGTTATCGCGTGCTTTCAATTATCTAATTTATTTGAAAAGTGTGTGTGTATGTGTGTGTGTTTATTAGGCCTAAGTGCATTATTTGGAAGTAGTGTTATGCATCGTTTGCACCTATATACAAAGTGATTGATTTGTATAAAAGGTCAATTTTAAGCAACATATACGACAATGATGTTTTGAAAACAGGTTTTCAACCCTCATACTCACATAATAATTGAGGCATTTGATACTTCCATTTTATTCCCATTCGGCTAATTTTTATTTTATTCTCGAGATGCGAATCATCTTCGACAAAATAATATACATAGAAGTGTCGGGCTCCTTATGGGCATGAAAGTCATCGAAGGATGTCCAAACACCACAAATATGATTTAAAAGTTAATTGCACAGCTGAAAAAGGTCCATCATGGGAACCAAATCTAGATTCGTCAGCCGGATCTTAGATCTCGTGGCTCCTAGGCTCTAATAATATCATATGAGTATCCTGCATAACGAAGATACTGGAATAAAACAGATATTTAATCTAAACGACACAAAACAAAGGATTCATCAGTTAAATCCATGTCTACGCGTAGCCAAGCTTCCCGGTCCCTCTAGATACAGATCTAAGGTCACGTGGTTTCTTACTATTTACAAAAAAAACATCAAAGAAAACTAAAATTAAATAAATCTTAGCCATTATAGCTCAACGGTTCTAGTTTTACAACTTTTGAAACGGTTAAAAGTTAGATATGACTAGATATAGATAAATCTAGTCCACATATTTAAATATTGGCAAAAAGCACCTTTTCACCACTGTGGTTATAGTGATTTAACGAAATAGCCATTGTGCTTTTAAAATATTCAATTAGCCCACTGTACTTTTTAAAAATATTCAAACAGGTCATTCCGTCCATTTTTTGTAACTGCCGTTAACAAATTGCTTACGTGGCATTTAAAAAACAAAATAAAAAATGACAAATTGCTTACGTGTCTTTTAAAAACATATTTGTTAAAAATTTTAAAAACAAATTTTCTAAAAAAAATAGAATTTATTTTAAACAGATTTGTTAAAGTTTTAAAAAAACAGATTTTTTTAAAAAAAACAGAATTTATTAAAAAACGGATTTTTTTAAAAAAATATAATTATTTTTAAAAAACAGAATTTTTTTAAAATATAAAATTATACAGATTTTTTTAAATATAATTATATAGATTTTTAAAAAATAGTTTTTTTTAAAAATATAATTATACAGATTTTTTGAAAACATAATTTTTTTTAAAAAAAGGGATTTTTAAAAAATAGAATTATTTTTAAATTTTTTTTTTAAAATAGAATTTTTTTAAAAAATAATTATTTTTAAAAAACAGAATTTTTTTTAAAAATAGAATTTGTTTTAAAAGCATAATTTGTTTTTCAAAAACGGTTTTTAAAAAAAACAATTTTTTTAAAAAATCTGTTTTTTTTAACAAATTCTGCTTTTAAAACAAATTCTATTTTTTAAAAATAATTATATTTTTTTTAAAAATCCATTTTAAAAAAAATTAGTTTTTTTAAAAAAATCTATTTTTAACAAATCTGTTTTTTTTAAGAATTTAAAAATTTTATTTTTTTTAAATTTTTTTAACAAATCTGTTTTTAAAAATATGTTCTAACAAATTTGTTTTAAATTTTTTTTTAACAAATCTGTTTAAAAAATTTAAAACAAATTTGTTAAAACAGATTTTTAAAAACAGATTTGTTAAAAAAAAATTTAAAACCAAATTTGTTAAAACAGATTTTTAAAAACAGATTTGTTAAAAAAATTCTGTTTTTTAAAAATAACTATTTTTAAAAAAAATCCGTTTTTAAAAAAATTCTGTTTTAAAAAAAATCTATTTTTTAAAAAAATTCTATTTTTTACAAAAAATTCTATTTTTTAAAAAAAATTCTATTTTTTAAAAATCCCTTTTTAAAAAAAAATTATGTTTTCAAAAAATCTGTATAATTATATTTTTAAAAAAACTATTTTTAAAAATATATATAATTATATTTAAAAAAAATCTGTATAATTTTATATTTTAAAAAGAATCTATTTTTTAAAAATAATTATATTTTTAAAAAAAATCCGTTTTTAAAAAAATTCTGTTTTTTAAAAAAATTCTGTTTTTAAAAAAAATTCAATTTTTTAAAAATAATTCTATTTTTTAAAAATCCCTTTTTAAAAAAATTCTATTTTTTAAAAATAATTCTATTTTTAAAAAATCCCTTTTTTAAAAAAAGTTATGTTTTCAAAAAATCTGTATAATTATATTTTAAAAAAAACTATTTTTTAAAAATCTATATAATTATATTTTAAAAAAAATGTGTATAATTTTTTATTTTAAAAAAAAATTCTGTTTTTTAAAAATAATTCTATTTTTTTAAAAAAATCCGTTTTTTAATAAATTATGTTTTTAAAAAAAAATCTGTTTTTTAAAAAAATTCTTTTTTAAACAAATTCTGTTTTTTTTAAAATCTATTTTTTTAAAAAAATTCTGTTTTTTTAAATTTTAACAAATCTGTTTAAAATAAATTCTATTTTTTTAATAAAATCTGTTTTTAAAATTTTTAACAAATCTGTTTTTAAAAGCCACGTAAGCAATTTGTCATTTTTATTTTATTTTTTTAAATGCCACGTAAGCAATTTGTTAACGGCAGTTACAAAAAATGGACGGAATGACCTGTTTGAACATTTTTAAAATGTACAGTGGGCTAATTGAATATTTTAAAAGCACAATGGCTATTTCGTTAAATCACTATAACCACAGTGGTGAAAAGGTGCTTTTTGCCTTTAAATATTATTGATTTACATTGAATGAACAGTTAAAACAGATATTTAAACACAGTAAATAGTTTTACACACACACACACACACACACACACACACACACACACACACACACACACACACACACACACACACACACATATATATATATATATATATATATATATATATATATATATATATATATATATATATATGAAAGCTGTTACAACCCAAAAAATCGGATTGTATATATATATATATATATGAAAGCTGTTACAACCCAGAAAATCGGATTGTCCAGAATTTTAGTTTAAAGAATTAGTTATTAATAAAATAAATTTTTATTAATAATATTATGTGTTATGTGTTTACTAATCGTTCTAGAACCTAGGATGATTATAAAATGGGAGAATTCTGGCTATGAGCTAGACTGAACGAGTAAAAATTATCAAGATGAAAATAAAAAAAATTCGTGAACAAAATATTTTCGAGGAAAATGATAAAATAGGCACTATTCACCAAACGAAACACTAAGGGTTAGTGTTTGAATAACCTAAGCCTTTTCCATAGTATGGTATGTCGAAATGACATTCTTTCGAAAGATTTGGCGATAATATATAATGAAAAGGTAAGTAAATCGATAAAAAGTTTTCTCGAAAAACGTGCAAAAATCGGACGAAATAAAAATGACGAAAAAGTATTGTTATGTACTTTTCATTCATTTTAACTACGTTTAGGGGAAAACGTGAAGGAAAACGCTTATCATCAAAAAGTGTTTTTTAGTCTTTCAATGTTCCGAAGAATGCTTAAATTTAAGCTGTAAAGGAAAGACAAAATATCCAAAAATATTTAAATTCCGAGAATCATAGTTTTTGAACTATCAAACGAATCCCGAAAGATGGAACCACGAAGCTTCCAAGAGAAGCTTCGTGAATAGTAAGGAGGTGTGATAGTAACTTTAGGGGAAAAATAACTGTGATATCCCAAATTTTATGAAATAAAAGTTTTCAATTTTTCTATTTTGGTAAATAGTTAAATTCATAAAAGTTTAAAGTTAAGGGTCATATTTGAAATTTTTTTCAAAGTAAGCAAGTTGTCATAAAATAACTAGTAGTAAAAGTACAGTAATACGCTTGCTTGCATAGTAGCACACGGTATTGATTATTAATGCTTATGTGAGAAGTCACTCATTTATACTCAATTATCGCTACAATAATTGCTACATCATATCTCTCATATTATTGATTTAATTATTGTCACAGTATCATCTGCATAATATTTTATATATTTTTAAATCAATAATTGAGACGACAAAGTTATTCATATTATTATTTGCAATATTGACAATGTTTAGAAGTTCTGTCAAGGAGAGGTTTGGTCACCTAATTGCGCGCCAATAAGGAGAAATCCTTATCGGAAAACCCCTTCTTTCCTGGGAACGACCTGGTTGTTAAATATTGTGAGTTATAATATTAATAATGAATGTTATTAAAAATAAAATTTGAGTTCGAAGTTGAATTTGGATATGCGGACGTGATATTTGAGTCCAGAATGATGAAATTAGTAGAAATAGACTATAAACACAAAATTTGTCGGGGTTAACTTTTTAGTCAAAAAAAGTCAACAGTTGACTTTTTTGGAAAAAGTCAAACTTTGAAATTTCAAAAATGAAATTTTTGAGAAAAATATTTCCATTTTGTTGGGATAATTAGCGTTAGTAGAAATCGACATTTATTTCAATAATAAATGATGTCTAGAGGTTATATTGACCAATCGGGTAATTAACCGGATAAGTGAGCAATTAATTGCTATTGATTCACATGATTATAACTATTTGTTCACATGTGTGTACTATTGATTCACATTCATGTACTATTAGGGCAGGTGGTGCAAGATTGATAATGCTTGCATGACTAAGTTAAAAATGGAGGTATAGATGGAGGTACTATACTGTAATTCGTATTTTCACATGATTATAACTATTAAGTCACATGAATGAATTATTAATTCACATTATTTACTATCACTACTACAAAACAGTAAATAGACAACGCTTAAAAGACAACGTTTGTTATAAAAATGTCGTGGTATTTTTTTCCACAACATTTTTAAATAAAACGTTGTAGATATATATGCAAAAACGTTATCTATTTAAAAGGGTAATTTTTTGATTTTAATTAGATAACGTTTTTAAAAAAAACGTTATGTTTGTAAAAAAAACATGGAGCCAAAATAAAGGCGTCTATCACTTATTAACGCGAGAATAGAATTAGTCTCTTATACCCAAAAAACCCTAGCTAGCCTCTCTTCTCTCTCACTCCCTAACTCCACAACCAGCTATCGCCGCTGCTCGCCCCTTGGTTTTGATTCAAACCCTTGAATTTGACATGGCCACCGACAGAAATGGCAAAGTTCAAAGCCCTAATGTTGTTGAGGGGAAAAAGAGGAAGAGAATCAAAGAGAAAGATGAAGTATCTGATATTGAGAGAAATGTTGAGCTTACAATCGGAGTACAAGAGTTCGAGGATGCTGTCGAGGGGGCAGTTACTTCATCTTTTTAATCGCTTCTCTGATCTTACCTCTCAACCTGGTAACTTTTATTCCTCCCCCTTCCTCTAATTC
Source organism: Panax japonicus (assembly GCA_020205505.1). Lineage (NCBI taxonomy): Eukaryota > Viridiplantae > Streptophyta > Magnoliopsida > Apiales > Araliaceae > Panax > Panax japonicus. The sequence continues at coordinate 37,698,831 of CM035106.1, read as the reverse complement.
GTGCATATGCTTTTCATTTTTTCCAATAAATTCTAAAATTTATCTAATAAACTGTCAGATTTGAAGAAACGGATTGCAGATGTTGTAAACGACAACCAGGCAAGAATTACTTCCTTTATTTTTTGGATTTCTCTCAATTTTTTAATTTTATTTTTCCTCCTTCGCTAGTAGTTTCTGCTAATTTTAGTTCCTCTAATTCGTGCATATGCTTTTCATTTTAGTTTCTGCTAATTTTAATGCTCACATGTCACAAAGTGATGCAGTTATGTTCAGTTATAGGCATTAATGAATTGATTTATTGGTTTTTATGGGAATATTCAGAACAGAAGGTGAAGGTTCCTCCTCTTTGTGATTCAAGGGTCCAAACTATTGCTGTTGATGTCATGAAGCTCCCCAAAAACCAAATTAGGAGACTCTCTCCTCAGGTTAGCACAACTCATTTACAAAACTTGATCTTCATTGTTTAGTTATATGTTTATATTGGATTCATTTGTAGTAGAAGAATTGCTCAACTTAATTTTTATGGCATTTACCTTGTTTATTCATTTGAAGTTATAGCTGGTCTAGGAGCAGGCAAGTCTTACACTGCTCTTGCACTTCAAGCCATGTCCAGACATTTTTACAGCTTAAAAGATGCAATTATATATCAAATTTGCCTGACAAGAAGAAACCATTAGCCAAGAATCAGCATGGGTTTGTCACAACTAAGCTTGATTGTTCGAGAAAATCGTGTGTCCCTTCAACAGCTCGGAATGATCCAAAGCGCGTGCCAAACATGGAGACCTATCAGAGGATTGCCAGAGAGTTCAGTTACAATCCTTCGCTCTTGGCTTTTTGAACACTTTCTCCATCCGTAAGTAGTTGACAGTTATCCTACTGATTTGATGCTTTGTTATATTATAAATATAAATTAATAGCTTTTGTTTTAGTTATCCAAATGACTCCAAAAAATTTGTATTGGTGTAAGACCCCAATTTTTATGAATAAAGATTAATTTTCTCTAAAATATTATTTTTTAATATTATGGTGTGGATTAGATATAATGATATAGTTGTGGGTAATATTTATAAATTTTGTAAAGTATGCAAGTTGTTATAAAATATTCATTTGGTCGGGGAATATTCTTTTTGTCGGGAAATATTCGTACGACGGCTCAATCATTGGTGGACCCCACAACGGAATTATTGTCGGAGTTAAAAAATGACAAAATTATCTTTTTATAAAAATAACAGCGGAAGTTTTACCGTTAACTGTTGAAATACCCGGTAATAAAGGTACAGTAATACGCGTGGTTGCATAGTAGCAAACAGTATTAATTATTGATGTTTACGTAAGAAGTCACTCAATTATTGCTACAGTAATTGTTATATCATATCTCTTATATTATTGATTCAATTATTGTCACAATATCATCTGTATAATATGTTATATTATTAAATCAATAATTGAGACGACAAGTTACAATATTAATGATGAATAATTGTTGAAAGATTAAATATGTGTTGATTAAAAATAAAATGATTTTTTGTAATATTTATTCAATCTTGATGTAAATAAGAAGTCTATTATAAGACGTTTGTGGTAAGTTTGGTTTATTCTATGTGGGCCTATATGTCATAATCTAAGTGTCTCTTTCGCTAATAGTAATTACCTTTACCAGACGTCAAACCAATTGCCGTTTTATATTACAGGCGTCGAACCAATTGTCGTTTCACATTATAGGCGTCAAACCACTTGTTGTTTCACATTAAAGGCGTCAAACCACTTGGTGTTTCACATTAAAAGCGTCAAACCACGTTTCTTTTCACATCACCAGTCGTCAAGTCACTGGCCTTTTCACATTGCAAGAGCTAAACTAGAAATCTTCTATAAATAGAGGCCTAGTTCTTCATTATTTTTCACAAATTCATTCAAACTATAGAGAGAGAAAGTATAGAGAGAATAAGAGAGAAAGAAGAAGAGTATTCTGTTACTACACTACTGCAGTATTCAATCTCCTATTAAGGTAAGAGATATTATTTTCTTTCAATACTCGTATGGGGTATTATTTCTTTATTTCATCTTCATGAAGAGAACTTCTGTTATTCCATTCTTTATTATTCTGTTGGAATAACCTGTATACTAGGGCTACCCTGTACTTGGTGAAATTCTTCTGTTATTCCATTCTTTATCATTATTTGGAATAACCTGTCTATGCGAAGTACTGCATACATGGTGAAACTCTTCTATTATTCCATTCTTTATCATTTGGTTGGAACAACCTGTCTGTACTTTACGCATGACCTGGTTCTATTATTTATTATTATGTTGGAATATCCTCTATGTGCTTTACGCATGACCTAGTTCCATTATTTATTATTCTGTTGGAATATCCTGTCTGTGTGTTACGCATGACCTGGTTCCATTATTTATTATTCTATTGGAATAACCTGTCTGTGCGGTCTATCGCATGCTTGGTGATTTCTTTTGTTATTCCATTCTTTATTATACTCAGTTGGTTAAAGTTTTGATTTCTATACTCCATGAAATTAGTCGAATATGTTTGATATTTGCGCTTCATCTAGTATCTTTTCCTAGAAATATTCTTCTGAGCATTCTTGAATTTTACTCTACAAAGAAGTATCATGTTGACAATTTGGACGTTATTGGTTCTTAGATAAATTAATTCTTGAACTTGTTTTATTGAATTCTTATATCATTGTCATCATCCTCATGTTTATATTATGATGAAAGTCATCTTTGGCTTACGTGCATAGATGGAATTGGTATGATTATGACCAGAGATTATTCGGTATAATCATGACCGTAATGTAATGAATGATGTGGTAAAAATCCTCATTGGCCCGTAGTGCATTGATGAACAGTTGTTGAGATGACCATGACCAACTGGTCATAATAATGAATATCCTTGGCTCGTAGTGCATGGATAATTCAGTGATGTGGTTCATTTATTAAGCTGAGTCTCAGCAATAAAAGTGATGAAAAACCTTTTAAATCATAAAAAGATAGTAGATTTTATTATCTACTTGACTCTTTTAATGGATTGCTTGTTCTGCTGTAGTTAAATTTGATGTTGTTATATTCTATCAGTTTAACACTGTTGAAGGCTAATGATAATTTATTTGCATTATCTTAGTCATAATATTTTTTATTGGGCTAGTTGAGCTCACCCCTTTTCTTTCATAGTTCTCTTCAGGAAATGAGAATATAGTTGGGACTAGTCGGGGAACGGAGTGACGGTCCATATGGGTGTCTTAGTAGTCCTCACTATTCTATGAAATAGTGTGATAATAATTAAAATAAGATTGAATTTCAGTATGAATATTGTCTAGAAGACAATATTCGTATTTAAACTCTCAGCATATATTTTGTCGTATTTACACGACAGTTGTATTAATTAAGTTGTATTTGAATTTTGTAACATGTATTTGACGACTCAGAATGGGTGATGTACACCTATTTTAGGGGCGTCATAGTTGGTATCAAAGCTTAGGGATATGATCCCTGGCTAAGATGTGAGACTAGAACTAGGAGGGGAGAGACGGGTAATTCCTTCACTAGTATAACCTACCTAAGCTTATTTGTTATTTAATTGGTCGGTCACAGTATAGGGATAGTATGTGGCCCATGAATTTGTGAAAAATAATGAAGAACTAGGCCTCTATTTATAGAAGATTTCTAGTTTAGCTCTTGCAATGTGAAAAGGCAAGTGGCTTGACGACTGGTGATGTGAAAAGAAAAGTGGTTTGACACTTTTATTGTGAAACACCAAGTGGTTTGACGCCTGTAATGTGAAACAACAAGTGGTTTGACGCCTGTAATGTGAAACGACAATTGGTTCGACGCCTGTAATGTGAAACGACAATTGGTTCGACGCTTGTAATATAAAATGGCAATTGGTTTGACATCTGGTAAAGGCAATTACTATTGGCGAAAGAGACTCTTAGATGATGACATATAGGCCCACATAGAATAAACCAAACTTACCACAAACGTCTCATAATAGACTTCTTATTTACATCAAGGATTGAATAAATATTACCACAAATCATTTTTTTAATTAACACATATTTAATCTTTCAACAATTATTCATCATTAATATTATAACTTGTCGTCTTAATTATTGATTTAATAATATAACATATTATACAGATGATACTGTGACAATAATTGAATCAATAATATAAGAGATATGATGCAACAATTACTGTAGCAATAATTGAGTATAATTGAGTAACTTCTTACGTAAGCATCAATAATTAATACCGTGTGCTACTATGCAACCACGCATATTACTATACCTTTATTATTGGGTATTTTAACAGTTAACAATAGAACTTCCGCCATTATTTTTATAAAAAGATAATTTTATCGTTTTCTAACTCTGACAATAATTCCGTTGTGCTGTCCACCAATGATTGAGTCGTCGTACGAATATTCCCCGACAAAAAGAATATTCCCCGACCAAATGAATATTTTATAACAACTTGCTTACTTTACAAAATTTATAAATATTACCCACAACTATATCATTATATCAAATCCACACCATAACATTCAAAAATAATATTTTAGAGAAAATTAATCTTTATTCATAAAAGTTGGGGTCTTACATATACTGTTTCTGTTGACACCTGCATGTTGTTGGCTGAGGTTATTTCTTTTATTGAGTTTTAAATAAGAATATCTTAGGTTTGATTTCTGTAGCTTATTTGATTTTCCACAAGTTACTCCTATCTACAGTAAACTTCTTAACTTCTCTCAGTTTTAGCTCATGTCCAGTTAGCTTTGCTGATTGAATTTTTTTTGAGGATATTATACACTTGAAGTTACACCTCCTAATAGCTTAAACCTAAGTACACAGAATTTAGCTGTTATTGCAGTCTTGGGCAATAGTTCTTTAGTTTTATATATGCTGAGTGTTTTAATTTATATAGAGCATGTGGGCACAAAAACTGCAGTTCAAATAAGAAGTCATGTGTGCTTTTATTGTTGTTTTTATCACTCAGTTGGGTTATTTTTATCCTCGAAGGACTACTTTCACTCTGGACCAGCAAGAAAACAGGATTTTGGAAGTCAATATGGCAATGCCAAACTGGGAACTCCAGGTATGTTGAACATTCTTCTGCTGAATTGTATAAAAAAAATTCTAATATTTTGCCAACTTTTAGTTCCTGGCCATTTTTTACCCCTTACTTTTGGTTTAAATGTAGATTATAAGACTCAAGATTAGCTAGCTATTGTGGTGATTGACTGAAGGAGAAAAATGAATTGGTATAGACGGTTAGCTAGCTATCAGAGGTTTGGGAAATTTGGATTAGAAACCAGAGTACTGTACTCAGATATAGTAGTAATTTATATTGAAAAGTGAATTTGAGATGTATATATGGATAGTTTGGTATATAATTTGTGGATGTAGTAATTTGAAACTTTAAACGAATCGTATTATTGGGATGTATTTTGAATGATTGATACATTTTGGCTTTAAATTTAAATGAGAATGTAGACCTTTTAGCTATATATCATGGCAATAGCATATTGTAGGTGCATTGGTAATATAGGTGAATCACAACTTTTTTTATTTTTTTTAATCTACAACATTTTAAAATGTTGTGTAAATGTGCTTAAACGTTGTATGATATACTAAACAACAACATTTTTAGCCAAAAAACGTTGTGGAATCATACCTTCTATATCGTTTTTAAGCATATGCTAATTTATGGAAAATAAATCTACAATGTTTTTTCCTAAAAACGTTGTGTATTGTGCTTAACTACAACATTTTAAAAACGTTGTGTAAGGGTGCCAAATAGATAACACCCTTAACCACGACGTTTTCTTGACTGAAACCACAACATTTTCTTCGCATTGTATATTTACTGCTTTGTAGTAGTGTATTAGGGGAGGTGATGCAAGTTTGATAATACTTGCAGTACTAAATTAAAAATGAAAGAAAAGTTGAAGGTATTGCAAGGTAATATTTCGAGCTCCAAAACATGCAATTATCGAAACTATATTTTCCTATAAATAGAAGCTCATTCTTCCTTCATTTCTCATAAATTCACTAAAGCTATAGAGCAATAATTATAGAGAGAAATTATAGAGATAAAGAAGAAGAGAAGTCTGCTACCTCTCTACTCCAGTATCCAGTTTCTTTCTAAGTTAAGGGATATTATTATTATTATAGTAAGGGGTATTATTTCTTTCGTATTCATCAAAAGAGCTATTGTTATTTCATTCTTTATTATTCTGTTGGAATATCCTGTCTGTGCGGATTACGCATGACCTGGTTCCATTCTTTATTATTCTGTTGGAATATCCTGTCTGTGCAGATTATGCATGACCTAGTTCCATTATATATTATTTTGTTGGAATATCCTGTCAGTGAGATCTATCACATGCATGGTGAATTCTTCTGTTATTTCATTCTTTATTATTCTGTTGGAATAACCTGTTTATGTGGACTACCGCATGCATGGTGAATTCTTCTGTTATTCCATTCTTTAATATTCTGTTGGAATAACCTGTCTATGTGGATTACCGCATACATGGTGAATGATCCTTTGTATTCATTCTTTATTAAATTGTACAAATGATCTGTCTACGTGGATTACTGCATGGCGGGTGAAAATCCATTTGCAGTTTCGTAATTTTGCTGACCCTCAAAAATTCTGGAAAAATTTGAAATGATAATTTGATGAGTTTTCTAGATTGTGTCCAAAAATGGCGATTTTTAGATGTATAGATTAAGAGTTATGAATTTTATAGGAAAAGACTATTTTAAAAGTAAACCCTTATAACTCCTTGTGGTTAACTCCAAAATTAGTGAAATTTTTATTGGGATTACATGTATATAACAGGAGTATACCCTGTAAATTTTAGAATTGTTGGACAAAAGTACAATTTATGATAAATGTCTAAATATTTGGCAGTTTTGGCCATATGAAAAATAGTAAATAAATTTTAAAAATTCTGAGAAAAATATATGTTCAATATGGGACTTTATTTTGCTAAATCCCATAAATGAATAATTTTTGGGACTGATTTGGTATTATTCATGAAAATATTTTAGTTACGAACATATAAATTAAATATGTTATGTGAAGTTGAAAAATTGGTAAATAAGAGTTTATGGCTTGGAAATCCTATATAAGGTATATGCAGATTTTAGATGAGTGATTTGATCATTGGTGATGAAATCTTATGAGTATGACATTTTTGAATGATTAAATGCATTATTTGGTAAAGTGTAAATAATTAAAATAAATTGTTTATAAGTTTAAGAAGTGATTAAAATATTATTATAATATTAATAATATTAGATTATGAATTTATTAAGTGATTGATAATATTTGGATAAATTTAAAGTCTTAAATATTTATCCTTGATTTCGTTTGATTAATGCTTATATCATTGTCATCATCCTCATGCTTATATTGTGATGAAAGTCATCTTTGGCTTACGTGCAAAGATGGACTGTTGATTATTAGTTTTACGGTTGTATATCTTTGGCTTACGTGCAAAGATGAACTATTGATTGATGAGTATCTTTGGCTTATGTGCATAGATGAACTGTTTATTGGTATGATTATGACCAGGGATCATTCGGTATAATCATGACCCGTAATGTTATAGATGATGTGGTAAAAGTCCTCATTGGCCCGTAGTGCATTAATGGACAGTTATTGTTATGATTATAACCAGGGATTATTCAGTAAATCATGACCATTGATGATTACATGAATATCCTTGGCCGTAGTTCAGGGATGATTCGATGATGTAGATTATTTATTAAGCTGAGTTTCAGGGATAAAATATTGATTATACACTTTTAATTCATAAAAGATAGTAGATATCATGCTCTACTTGACTCTTTTAAAATACAGTTGTATGTCTTTGGCCTGTAGTGTAAAGATGAATTGTTAATGAATATCTTGGCCGTAGTGCAAAGATGAATTTATTAATATGATTATGAGCATGAATTATGATTTGGTATAACATGATTTTTGATGTTTCAGGTGAAGATAGGTGATGAAAATTATCTTCGTCCTGGGTGCGAAGAGGAATTTAGAACCACAATTATGATTATGAGTTATTCATATGATTGTGGACAGGAACTGTTGATTGATGTTACAGGGATAAAATATTGTTGGTGGACTTTTAACATGGAGAAAATAATAGACCTTATGGTCTATTTAACTCTTTTAATGGATTGCTCGTTCCGCTGCAACTATAGTTGAAAAGTTTTATCATCTACCATATGTTCTAAATCTCTGATTTATTATTGATGAAAGCTATTGATAATTTAATTATCTTTAGTCATGATATTCTTTACTGGGCTAGTTGTGCTCACCCTTTTGCTTCATAATTCCTTTCAGGTAATAAAGGTGTAGTTGGGTCGAGTGGGGTATTAAGATGATTAGAACGGTGGTCTATAGATGTTGAGGTTATTCCTAAAAAGTATGGAAATAATTTTATTGAGAACTTTAGATAAGTGTGTCGTATTCTATACGTCATTTGATATTTAATTTTGGTGAACCGAATAGGGTGAGGTGAACCCAACTTTGGTAGGGTGTTTTGCCACTATCATACAAGATGTCTAATGACATACAACCTCGTGTTATCATAAGACAGTGTTGTGCACATCCACTTGCTGAGTATATCTACGAGCACTACCTATATAATCTTGGAGTTTATTTGAAATATAATTTTCACTTGGAGACAACGGAGATAATTATATGTCAAGAGAAGACTCACCATTGGAAAGAAGATGATAGTAATCTTCTCGTTTTTCTTTGGGGTCTATTGGGTCAACCAAGGATAATTCTGTGGACATATGATATCTATCATAACCTAGAAGTATGTCCTCCCATGTACGAAGGTTTCCTTGAGCACTTCCCAAAGATTTTAATTTCTAAAATAGTTTTTGACTGTACTTTTATGTAAAGTACCAATGTAAGATGGTGGTCGAGGCACCATGAGAGTTATATACATTTGTATTAAAACTCATAGTTAAACTGTGGTCGTATTCTGCACGACAATTCAATAGTTGTATAAATGAAGTTTGTATTTGATTTTTATAGTATGATATTTAGTGACTCAAATGGGTCGTGTGGACCTATTTTGGGGGCGACACAATAACTATTTTGCCCCTAACCTTGGTTTTCTATATAAAGAGAGCCTTAGCTCATTTGTTGGTGATTTTGAAAATCTCCAACACTTGAGAGAGAGAGAGAGATAGTTCGGATGAGGAGGAAAAGGAATAGGAAAAGCTAGCCCGAGTGCAAACTTTGTCCAACAGAAGATGATTAGATATGAAAGGTAATCCAAAACCTAGTTTAAAATAACTTTTCTTTAAGTTTTTTATGTGAAAAACATAGCTTAATGAGAATAGAAGTAAAATATATTAGGGATGATTTTCATATGATTGATGTGAAGTCCCCAAATTCGGGTTACCTGACCCACTAGTTTGGTGCTTATGATCCACAATGTAATAACATCTAACTACCCATTCATATAGAAACAGTAATACATAAGTCATTAACAAAGATTGTTAATACATTAGTCCCAGGTCGTCTAACCTTAACATTACAAACATACCCTTTAGATATACAAAAAGGGTTTATAAACATAACATAATAATAATGCTATTCATAACTAATTTATTAAAATACCTTTGCCCTTGTCCTTCACAGCACCTCCTGCCATTTAGTCCCTAGCTGAAAAGTTTTATTTAGCAAGGGTGAGCAATAATTTGTCCCACAAGTTAAGACATACAAAGAATGTATAAGAATCAATAAGAATAGACTATCTATTTTGATAGAATGAAACCAAAGTTCGGGGAACTTTGAAATAGCTGAACAAAGCTTTAATAATCAACAAGTCTTCTCGTATTCTATGCAACACAATAATCTGATAATGAAAGAGTACAACGCTTTCAAAGTTTTTACGATATTCTAATGAATAATAAAGAATCAATTCTACGCAATAACAAAGTGGAATGTTTTCCAGATTTATGCTGAGTGATCACAAAGGATCTAGAACTTCTCTTCTCAGGTATCTATCAAAGTTTTACTTTGATATATATGCAGTTGTATCAGATAACCATAAAGATTAAATCATACCCCTCTACAAGTACTTAGAGCCGGCCAACTCCTTGTACCCTATATTATGCATAATACTTACACGCGCGTAAAGGCCGAATATACGACCAATAAAATGTTCCCTTTGTATGAAAGGTTGTTCTTCTCAATCTTAGAATCAGAATTTGATTTACAATGAAATACTATGATTTCAATATCTAATCACTTTCTCAATCTAGCCAAAATAATTGGCATCGATCTGTCAATAATAATTGAATTCTCTTCTCGAATCTATCAAGTTCTAACAAATGTTCGTCTAGCCAGAATAATTAGCTAAGACATTTCTTAATACAATTCAACAATAGGCAGGAATTATCTGTACTGTCAATAATAACTTCTACGGATATAAATATCTAACAATAATTATTCTTCGAATTTATTTTCAGAATCATTGATTCAATTTGAATTAATAAACATGCACTAACTGTGAATAATCAACAATAAATTCCTGGACGTGGTCTAATTAACAATAATTAACCACATTATTAATTGAATAAATATAACTCAAAGTTGAGTTAAGAAAACATACCTTTCGCATTGATTACTGCTACTCAATATACTTTTCTGCGTTCGTAAGACCTATAACCAATAATATTGGTCTCGCAATTAGCATAATAATTTACAACACACAATACTGTAATTTATAGTCAATCATTCTCTTAGACACATTACCACACAGACACATCGGTGTTTATAACATATATAAACATTTATCAAGTCTAACTAGTTCAGTCTGGTTGGACTTCGGTCTATTCTCGGTGTTCTGGTCATCCTATCCGACAATTAACACATTTATTGTCAATTAAACTTGATCTCTAAGTTTCAATATTATTTTAGATAAGTCAATTATCATTAATAATATTTTTCGAAAGCTTTTAAAAATTTATAAATAATTATTATAATTTATAATAATTTTTCAAACACTGAAAACATTTTTAAATAATTTAATTATCAAATAATCGTATCAGCATTAATATTTAATAATATAAAAATACTAATCACATTTTTATAAAAGTATTAAAGTTATTATTAATAACTTAAAATATTTTTAAATCATCAATATTCTACTTAAATGATTTTTAAAATAATTAAAACCATTTTTAAATCATCACCATTAATATTTAAATATTAATGGAATTCTTATCAAAATTTTAAAAGTCATTAATTATAACTTCAAATATTTTTAAATTATTTTTCTCATTTTTAAATAATTTTTAAATTAATAAAATCATTTTTCCATCATTTATTTAATTTAATAATTAAATAAATCTAATATCATTAATATTAATTTATTAATGAGAATTCTCCAAAAATATTGAAAATTATATTTTATAACTAAAAATATATTATATTTTATTAATATATTTTATGTGAGGCATCACTATACACCACAAAGTTTCCTGTATTATATTGTAATGACAACACAGGTGCAACACTTAACTTTTTTTTTAATTCTTGAAAACTCTCTTCACACTTATCATCCAAAAAATTTTATAGCTTTCCTTGTCAAATTTGTTTGCGGAGTGGCAATCTTGGAAAAATCCTGAATAAACCGTCTATAATAGCCGGCCAGTCCCAAGAAGCTCCTCACCTCCGAAGGTGTTCTAGGTTGTTCCTAATTGATTACAGCTTCAACTTTTGATGGATCCACTAAAATTCCATCTTTATCAATCACATGTCCAAGGAATTTTACACGTTCTAGCCAAAATTCACACTTAGAGAATTTCGCGTACAACTTTTCCTTTTCTTAGTGTCTCCAACGTCAAATGTAAATGTTCCACGTGTTCTTCTCAAGATTTGGAGTACACCAGGATGTCATCAATGAAAACCACCACAAACTTGTCTAAGAATGGTTTGAACAACCTGTTCATCAAATCCATGAATGTTGCAGGGGCATTTGTCAATCCGAAAGACATCACCAGAAACTCGTAATGTCCATATCGAGTTCTGAATGCCATCTTTGGTACATCATCCTTTACTACTTTCAGTTGGAGATACCCACTTCTCAAATCTATTTTTGAGAAATATCTAGCACCCTTCAATTGATCAAACAAGTCCTCTATTCTTGTTAATGGATATTTATTCCTAATAGTGACTTTGTTTAATTCCTTATAATCAATGTAAAGACGCATTGACCCATCCTTCTTCTTCACGAATAACACTTGTGCTCCCCACGGTGACACACTCGGCTGAATGTACTTCTTGTCTAACAACTCATGTAATTGTACCATCAACTCCTTCATTTCTACCGGAGCTATCCTGTACGGGGCCTTCGATATCGGAGCGGTTCCTGGCACTAAGTCGATCACGAACTCAATCTCTTGGTTAGGTAGAAGTCCTGGAAAATCCTCTGGAAAGACATCTACAAATTCCCTAACCCCTGGTATCTCTTCTAGTTTCACCCCCTTCTTCTGAGTATCGACTATGTAAGCCTAATAACCCACACAACCTTGACTCAATAACTGATTGGCCTGCATAATTGTCAGACATCTCGCATGTCTAGGTGATCTGCTACTAAAGAAAAGAACCTTTGACAAAGTCAAAAGGTTTATACATTTCTTTTGGAAATCAATTGTCGCTCCATAATTGAACAGCCAATCAATTCTGAAAATAACATCAAACTCTGCCAGTTTTATTGGAATTAAATCTATCATCATAACATTTCCCTTAATGTTTACCCTACTTTTCTTGTATACGAACCTAGCATGAATTACCTCCCTATTCGCAATTTCTATGTTTAAAGGGAAATTCAATTCTTCGCTAGGCAATCCTAACCTCTTAGCAAATTCATCAGATATAAATGAGCAAGTAGCGTCCGAATCAAATAAGACATAAGCAGCAATATCATTGATTGGGATAATACCTGACACAACATCTTTTGATTGCACTACATCCTGCACCGTCATGTTGAAGGTTCTGGCTGTGGGTCTATTGGATGACGTTGGCCCAGCAATGGTCAATGTGCCTCCACTGTTACCTCCCTTGTTTCCCGTCATCTCTTCAGCTTACTTCTTAGGGCACACACTAGCAAAATGATCCTTTGACTTGCACGTGTAGCAAACATTCTTCTTGGGTTGACTGCAATTTGGGGCAACGTGACCCTCCTGGCCATAGTTAAAGCATACACGCTTCCCCCTTAAGCACACACCCGAGTGAAACTTCCTGCACGTAGCACATGCTTCGAACTTCTTCTTTTGCTGATTACCTTGCTGGTTTCTAGAACCCACATTTCCATTCCATTTTCTCTTCAGGTTATTGTTACCATTTCCACCACTACCACCACCATTCTTACCTTCATCCTCATTCTTCTTCTTTCTTTGTTCTTGATTAACCTTTATCAAAGCCTCGCCTCCACCCTCAGCGAGAATTTCCTTCTCAAGCACCGCTGTGAATGTCTTCAGCTGGAATAGAGAGACCCTACTGTACAACCAAGGCTTCAGTCCCTGCTCAAACCTCCTAGCCTTGCGCTCATCCATGTTGACTTGATATGGCACAAACCTCGCGAATTCATTAAATTTTGTAGCATACTCTGATACCGTCATTGATCCCTGCTTCATCTTTAGAAACTGCACCTCCATCTGATTCTTCGAACTCTACGGGAAATAAGTCTCTAAAAATATCTCCTTAAACCTATCCCAAGTCGTCACCCCTTTTCCTCCTCGAGTTTTATTGGCTTGCCACCAATAACTAGCCTCTGCTTTCAACATAAATGTTGCAAAAGCAGTCTTCTAATTCTCACCAACCCTAGCTACCTCAAACACTTTCTTTATCTCCATGATCCAGGTCTGTGCCTCAACTGGATTCAAGGACCCACGAAATTCTGGTGGTCCAATCACCTTGAAGTCCTTTAATATCACAGCTTGATTCTGCGGTTGATGCTGTAATGCACCCGTCAGTAACATCACTAATTGCTGAACTGGATTAGCCTCAGCATTGTTGTTATTGGTAGATCCCTCAGGGGTTCTTTGTTGGGGTTGACGTGTTGGAGGCATTTTTTGTTAAAATATACTCATTAGATTATTACTCAATTCCTTTAAGTATTTTCTGCTTAACTTACACCCCATAACAGATCATCACATAACAAATAACACTTTGAATAAAAAAGCAACTTTTATTTATTCATAATCTTTTAGAAAACATAAGAACAATAACATCACTGCTATTTACATTACTTTCCTGAACTACTAAAGTTCCAGGATAACATCATCATCATATCCCATTGATTACATATCACCAAGGATTTACATATTATTTATCATATTAATAATCGCATATCAGGTAAATTCCATATGATGTCCTACTAAGATGCTGCGTAGCCTTACAACGCTCTTCCTCCATAATTCGGAACATTGTTCGGCGATCTAATATGTACGATGGAAGCGTCTTGAACTGAATCGAAGTATTGAAAACACTATTCAACTCTTTCATCTTGATCTTCTTTACTTGTACCTCTCTCTCTGCTACCCTGGCTGAAAAACTTCCTCATACGCGTCTTCGGCTCTTGCCCTCTTCGCAGATTCTTCTTTCAACTTGTTCTTCAGCTCTACAATCTTCTTTGTCATTTGTTCATTCTCTCCTTCAAGGTGGACCAACTTCCCTTTAACATTTTTTAGATGTTCATCTCGATCTTGGATCTCGTTGTCCTTCTGCACCATTTAGGTTTGTTGTTCAGCTACTATCTCTCTCAACTCCTCGACGATATCCTGAAGTTCTACATTACGGTAGTATACTTCATCGTACATACGGATGGAAATTGAGTTAACTGGAAGCTCTTCTTCCTCGTCATCCTCATCCTCATCAGATTGTGGTAGCTCAACGGAGTCCTCCTCGTCCGTCTCTATCTCATCATCCTCATAAGGTAAACCCTCATGCTCAACCACTGTGACCAACAGAGATGTTTCCCGTGGCAGTAGTTGTTCCCAAACAACCTGAATATCTCGAGGCTCCTCCTCTCTAGGCATCTGGGATTCTTCCTCCCTAGCATGACTGGATTCTCCTACATTAGCCATGCTGAGAACAAAATTTTAAGTTTTAATTACTAATCATTACTACTTGACACTCACGAGCACATAGGTTGTAACCACATAAGCACATAAGTGTTTTATTACTTCTTCCTTAAAACTCGATAAGAGTTTATCACAACTATCTTTTCAAAGGTTACTTCCTAAGGCTTTTCCCCACCTAAGGTTCATAACCTAAGACTTTGATACTAACTTGTGACACCCCAAAATCTGGGTACTTTATTTCCACCAGATTTGGTGTTCACTTGTTAAAAACATTCATATCTAACTACCCAAACATAATAAAGTTTAATAATAAACCTTCCCATTAAAGGGTTACATCAAAAAAATCCAATAAAAATCTCCTAGGTTATCTAACCTTTAAATACAGACATCATATGCGAAAAAAATTAAATAATTACATCACAATAACTAAAAACAAAGTCTGACAATATTAAAAGTCAACATGTTTACAAGTCTTCAATACATGTTCATCTTTCTTTTTCCTTTACTGGTGCTAGGAACATCGACCTTCTTAACTTTAGCTGTAATAGTTATATAAGCAAGAGTGAGCAAACAATGCTCACTTGAAATGACAATGAATAAAACTTTATAACAACTGCCAAATAATAGGTTTAATAGAATTGAAAAATATGCTTTATCAATTATAATAAAAATCTGAAATATATATCTAAGGGTCATAAGACCACAAACTATGTCCATAGTTGTAAGTAATCTTTAAACTTAAACTTTAACAGTCATAAGACTTTAAGGACACCTCATACTTAGGGGGATCAGCCCTTCGTACAATGTATTGTGCACAAACATTTTAACGCTATGCGTAAATTACAACTTATAATAGGGTTGTTTATCTCAACATTTAGATTATGAGTCCGCACAAAAGTAAGTTTGGTTTAGATAGGTTTCAATGTAATTTAGAGTTTATGAACATCAACTAAGGATTAGTTGAATAAAAATGTATTAACATTATGCTATAGAATAAATCATAAGTGAATCAACATTGTATACTAAGGTCATGCTTTAGGAATAATCTATGAGAATAAGTATTGAATAACGTAACATACCTTTCTTGAACAATGTTAAGCTAAGGTTAAAACCTTATTTAGAGTTGAGTCTTAATCATGCATAACAAATAGCAAGTTGAATGATAAAACTTGCTCAACATTAGTGTATTAGAATGTAGAAATTTACATGCTAAATAACAAGTTAAAGATTGGCTCAATATCAAGAGATAAGGTTTAGGAGCTTGCACGATATAATTAGGGTTAAGAAACTTGCACAAAGAAAGATTAGAGTTAGAAAACTTGCTCAATGCATCAATAAGGTTTAAGAACTTTCACAATTGTAAAAGTAGAGTTGGAGAACTTGCCTCGTGCGTAGGTTAAACAATCACTACTCATGTTCACCACAAGTCCTACACATACCGTATGTATTGACAATACACATTTAGTTATAATAATATTAGCTTCAAGAGTTTCTTTCCCACTTTTAGTATAGCTCACTAAGTTTAAGTTTAAACAACATCACATCTTTTTCATGAACATCACTTTTTAGCTTTATTACAACTACTTAAGTGCTCATGTCATTGCACCACATACACATTAACAACTTGATACAACATCCTATTACATGTTAAACATGTTATCATTAGGTTATACTAATACACAAAGGATTACACTTGCATTCGCGCAATCCGACGCCCTCTGATTGCCTCCAAATGCACAACAGTTCTAAAGATGGCCATTTTGACCTTTACTAACGATTTCAAATTGAAAATCTTAAAGAATAAAAGTTATAGGTCTACTCGTCTTCGTTCCGGATCATCTTGAATCGCATCAATCGGAGTTTATATGAATACGTTATGCTCATTTTAGTAAAATATGTTTGTTCAGTTTTGTTTTCTAAAATTTGGCTAGACAGACTACCCCCCCCCCCCCCCCGCCTGAGTGGGGATTTTTGTACTAGGGGGGCCTGTCGGGGCGGTGGTCCCTTCTGCGTTTTTGTGATTTATGATCTAGAACACTACAGAAAGCCTAATTAGGCCTACAAACTCCTTTCTAACAACCATACCAACCTACCCAAGGTGTAATATGTTTATAGAAACATAAACTAATATGTCTAACACGTTTCTAACCACCTAAACAACATAAACATCAAGATTACAACCTTTAATTTTCACTATTTTTGCTAAAGCTTCACTTTTTGATAGTTTCAGTGAAAATCATCACCGTAATTTTATTTTTAAAGCAAAAAAGTTAATTCAACATACTATGTTTTAGTTTCTTCATCTTCCTTCAAAATCAATAGTCAATTGATATGTTATACAAAGAATTAAACCTCAATTTTACTTTAAACTAAGCCATCTTCATATATTTTTATACCAATTCACTATAACATGAGTTCTTTCACAAATAAATACATAACATGAATTAATTTATTATAACTCATCTATAATCTTATGAAAACAATTTTATAACAACCAATTATCTTATAGAAACTATATATATAACAAATAATTAACCATCACATAAATTTTTGCAGAGAATTCTTTTGAATAGAATAAAACTAAAACTTTTTGAAAAGTAAGAGTAAGATGATAGCTTAGTTTTTGAAGATGATAATTACCCTTTGATTATCAAGCTTCCTTTCACAAAATTCTTCTCTCAAAATCTCTCTAGAATTCTCCTAATTCTCTCTCAACTTTTCTTCTTCTTTTTTTTCTTCTTCTGAGTTCTTTCTATCTTACGTACATAAATTATAACGTATATGATATAATATGTAATAATTGTATAATATAAATATATCTATTAACTGACATCAGTTTTTTTTGAAACTCAAAAGCCATAAGGCTTGTATGGCTAACTACCTTAAAATTAACCAATTAATCCTTATGCCTTGTTTGGTAAAACATATTTAAATTAAAGACTTAACATTCATTAAGCCATGTTTGGCAAAACTGAATTAACCTCTTTTAACTTATTTTATTAACTCCTTTATAATATAGTTTATGGTTACACTTAATTTAATTAATTCTAAAAACAATTTATTAAATAAATTTACCACATAGATCAATACAACACAATTATAATTTTCTTTATAATTATAATTTTATTTAATAAATTAACACATCATTTTAATTATAAATTCAAACTAAAATGTCATTATAATAATTCATTTAATCATTATAAGCTCTCTAACTTAATTATTAATTTAAATTAGAATATTATCTCATGATACGTAATTTCCTTAACTCATTAATTATTTATTTAACAAATAATTAACCAAATCAAATCAAATCTAATTAAACAAATTTTTATATAACAATAAACACATTCATTAAATATTTATATAATTCAATAAATATTTAAAAATTATAATTTCAAATTCTGGATTCAAAATGAATTTTATATCATCAGTGCAATTGATGCAAAGACGGAGTTGTTAATGCAATTGAATCTAGTGTTGGATGTGATCTTAGGATCAACAACCCACTATGGTATGATATATAATGACGAAGTTCTCAACGTAATGTGAAAAGTACGGTATCATGACGTCATAAAACGTTTTGAAGTTATGATTAAAATAATTTAAAGAGTCGTCGATGTTAATTGATTTGACTAACCGAATGTTACAAGTTGATGTCCAATTTATTGGTATGGTCTAAGCTATTTGATTTGGCTAGACAAATGGTATGTTATGTTATAAGAAATTGTGACAACCCGATATTTTCTATATAAATAAATCATAAATTTTGCGTATAAATTTTTTTTTATTTATTTATTAAAATAAATATGAATGATATGTGTCAAGGTAATGTGTAATTATAATTATATGTGTGATAAATAAAATTTATTTATTACATTAAGTATTGCAGATAAATTTATTTTTAGAATTATTGATTATTATCAATTATAATTTTTATACTAATTAATTCCATATTGGAAATGCTTTTATTAATTATTTTCTATGAAAATATAATCTTATATTATTTAAATAATATATGAAATGATTTTAGAATAATTATAATGATTATTTCATTATATGAATTTGTTCAGGAGGTTAAATTAAATATTTTAATTTAATTAAGAATGTTATTTATGTAAGATAAATCAGATATGGAATCTAAACCCTAATTTTGGGTTTTGATTAAGGAATGAGAATAATAATATTATATTATTAATTTTTCAGTGTTATAGATATGTATGATTATGTGTGTAATGTTAATGTGTGGAACAATTTTATTATATTACGATCAAACCCTAATGTTAATTGGTTAAACCCTAGTTTTCTGTGAAAAACCCTAATTTGAAAATAAATTGTGAGTTTAAGACTGTTATATGACGATGTTATATGATATATGTTATGTGTTATTTAATATTTTGCTAATTATAGAAAACCCTAACTTTAAATATAAACCCTAATTATATTCGATTTTCTAATAATTAGAAACCCTAATCCAAAAACCTAAACCGGAGGTTTGATCAGTCAGAAATAGTGTTACTATGATTAATATCAAGTATGATAGACTTTAATTACTAATTAAGGTGAATCTAATTAGTAAATTAAAACCCTAAAATCTAGAACCCTAATTGTATTTCTAGAAACCATAATTATCAAAATTTTAAACCCTAATTGCTATAATTAGCAAAGTTAATTGTGAATAAGGGTAATAAACCCTAATGTCCATGTATAAGATAATTACAAACTTATTTTAATTGACAAATTTATTTTAAAAATTTTAGAAACTAAAAGTTAGTTAATTTATTTATTTATTTTGTACAAACCTTAGTTGTTAAATTTTAAATTTGGAATCCTAGATTTTTTTGCTAAAATTGGCTCAAACCCTAAACCCTAAACCAAACCCTAAACCCTAAGGGTTTGTAAAGTTACAATATTTGCCATCAAATGATTTATTAAAAGACCAAAATATCCTTTTTGCATTCTTTAATGAGCTTGCTTGTAAATCTATACAAGATAAGAGTTGTTGGCCAACTCCACCAACTCCACACACTCTCTAATTGACAGCAACAAGTCTCAAATCAGCCAATTCATGTATCTAAGTGGTCTATAAATAGATTGAAGAGAGAGAAATGAACATTAGTTGGCCAATTTTTGCTCAAACACTTAACCATTCTCTCTCAACCCAAAACCTCCGAAAATTTCTTCATATATCAGTCATATATCAAGCCCCACGAGATCCATTGACAGATCAGTAGCCTTGAATCAAGAACTTGATTATAGAAGGTATAAACCCTACCTAAAAATCTGTCCATTGATCTGTGGTTTGATGTTGTTTTTTTGTGTGTTAAACATGTTAGATATAGTGTCTAAGGATGATCTGGGTTGCTAGATGTTAGATCCATAACATCTAGAAGCTCGGATTTGAAGATTTCAAAAATCTGGGAAAGTTGAATCTGTGGTCTGACAACAAATGTCAGTGACTACAGATCTTTTTTAGATCTTGATTTGTGTTGTGTAAATGTTGATGTGTAGCCTATAATGTATTCTTTGATATGCAAAAAGAATCAGGACCAAATAATGTATGGATTGAAAGATATACTTGGTCAAAGTTGGTTGACCGACCATGACTAAGTGATTTCTGGGTAACCCAGAAATCCTTTAAGTCTGTCTGACAAGCTTTTTCGAATCCTTGATCTTGCTTTTGTTAGTTATTTTGTTGTTGTTTTTGTAATAGAATTGTAATACGTTAAGTGTAATAGACATGTATGCTTTTAGAACACCTAAAGGATTAACAGAATAATAGTAGTGGATCGGTCAAACCGAGCAGAAGATCATGGAATCGGTTTTCTGGGCAACCCAGAAAACTGATGACCATGTCTTCTGACATGGTTTGACCGGAGTGGATCTCATGATTTAAATGCTGTTATGGTGATATTTGGTAATGGATATCTAGCTGGTTATGTCTTCTACAATCTGAAAGCCTAAGATCACGAAACCAGTTCATGTGTTGCAAGTTATAAAAATTGAAAGAAGGCAGTATGAACTGTTCTTCATTTCTGGAAAACCCAGAAATGAAGAACAGCTCTGACAAGGTTTTAGGAAGGCTAGATCTCGTTCGTTTGATATATTATGGTCATGATTATTGTTATAACATGAAGTGTTACACTAGTACTACGCGCTCTAATGCTTAGTTAGTCCAGAATCACACTACACACTGAATTGTTGGCGGTCAAACCACCCCCTAGCACACTGTCAAGATTTTCTGGAAATCCTCAAGAACACCTATAGCGACAGAAAGTGTCGCTATAGCCCTTTAACGACGGTTTTAATTATAATTTCTGGAAATTAATAAAAAAATTGATAAAAATGGTTTTTAATTATTAAAAATACATAATAAATTATGAAAAATTATTTTAAAGTCTGAAAAATAGTTTTTAACTATTTTGGGTATATTTCGAAAATATTTAATATCTTTGGAATGTAAATGGTATTTATTTATTTAATTACAATATTAGATAAATTATTTAAAAATGGTTTTAATTCATGAAAAATCATAAAAAATTATATTATTGTGTTAGAAAATAATTTTAAGTTATTTTTGATAACTTTTAATATTTTGTGAAAATTTTCATTAATAAATTAATATTAATGATAGTTAAGTTATTTATTAAATGAATTAAATAAATGAATTAAAAATGATTTTATTATATTAAAAATCATTTTAAATAATAATAAGGTATTTAAGAATATTTTAAGTTATAAAATATAACTTTTAATATTTAATGGTTAATTTCATTAATTAATGATTATTAATGATATTAAAGTTATTTAATAATTATATTAAATAAATTAGTTTAAAAATGATTTTAATATTATAATAATCATTTTAAATGAAAATAAAGTGTTTAAAGATATTTTAAGTTATACACTATAACTTTTAATATTTAAAGGATAATTTCATTAATAATTAAATATTAATGATATATTAATGATATTAAGTTTATTTAATAATTATATTAAATAAATAGTTTAAAAATGGTTTTATTTATTTAAAAATCATTTAAAAGGGATATAAATGAGTTAAAAATATTTTAAGTTATAATTAATGACTTTTAATATTTAGATAATAGTTCATTAATATTTAAATATTAATGGTAATTATCTAATAATGATTTTAGATGTTTTAAAAATCATTTAAGGGTAATATAAGTACTTTAAAAAATATTTTGAGTTATTATAAATGACTTTAATATTTTGGCAATGGTTTCATTAATAGTTTAATATTAATTAAATATTAATGATAATAGAATTGTTTGATATTTAAATCATTTAATAATGATTCTGATATTTTAAAAATTATTGTAAATGGTAATAATTATTACAAGGACATGAAAAATGATATGACTGTTATTTAATTAGTCTAAATGGATATTGGTCAACTGTTTAGAGTCTTAGACTCGATAATTACCCGCTAAAGATGTCGGTAGACCGATATATTTTAGAAATTAGTCTGGACTTAGATAATGTGATTAGTTAACTATTTAATTGTGATTCAATGGTTATTAATGTTGTGTGACAATGTGATTAGGAATGTGTTGATGTTGTTTGTGATGTCTTGATTGTAGAACATGTGTGATAAGATGATTAGGTTATGTGCTGACTGTGAAATGCAGTACTATGTGTTATATTATATTGTTCTAATCGAACGAATGATTTGATTAATGATAGGTTGTGATAGAAAAGGGTAGAACTAAGTTGAGAATTGTAAGCAGCGCATCAGGCAAGTATCCTAACTTTGCATTTTCTTTATGCAATGGACAGATGTGAGAAGTTCAGAATTATTATTATTAATGTACAGATGGTTAAACCTATATTATATACACCCTTTGATTATCAACATGTTAGTATATGATAATTCGGATATATATATTCTGTTCGTTAATTTTCTAGAAATGATTATACAAGTGTCCTCACTTGCATAATCATTGTATTTAATCACATGTTAATACACATTTGTTATACGTATATGTTGAATTATAGATTATTGTTGGATAAAATAAAACCTTTTGTCTGGAACCCTGACAAATATGAACATCCCGTTCACGGGAAAACTTTTATGCGCCCAAGGCGGATCAAGTAAATGATAACATCGTTCTTGTAATGTAGTATTGATCAATACAGGGCACAACGGGCTGATCACCCCCGTGTCCGTAAGTTATGACGGTTTACAGATGAAGTTCTGCTAAACCTTTTCGAAAATAAAAACAATGTTCATAAAATGTCAATTAAACCTTATTTATAGCCAGTATGTAGTTTCAAAAATTTGAAAGAGAGTTGTTATGTTATTAATATCAGTTCAGAATACTTCACAACTATTGACTTGTTATAGATGAATATTATAAAGAAAACATTTAAATTCTTTCAACTTATATATATATATATATATATATATATATATATATATATATATATATATATATATATATATAATACTTGCTGGGCACTCAAATGCTCATCCTTGCTTAATTTAAATGTTTTCAGATAAGTGTGAACAATCAGAAGGATCGGTCAAGAACAAGTGAAAAGGAAAGCAAACAGATTAGGTTTACGATGTCATATAGTAAAGGTTGCGTACTTGGGATTAAACTCTAATGAAGGTAAGATAAGTTTATAATTTATATTAGTGTTATTATTATTAGTAATATTTCCGCTCATAGAAATGGTATCGTGAAGTACCGAGTTTGGGTTTCAAGTATCCGGGTTCGGGGACTTCACAGAAATTGAGCTTTCTTTGAGAGTATGTTCCAAACCAAATTGCTTTGGTGCAGAATCTAATCATTAAGTCTGAGGTGAACACACCCCGAAATGGGGTTATACGATGGGTTGATCACCTAAGTGTGGAAGATGTAATTTACTTTCTTGGTGATTGTAAACTGACCGTGATAGAAGGGTTTACGGTGAAATTCTATGAAACCTAGTAACAGTTCAGGGTCTATTTGACCCCTCAGCAAAAATATGAAATGTTTAAAGGAATTCTTATGTTCCTTGTTATTCATTATACTTCATGATTCTTGATAAGTTATGAAGGCTAGGGAATAATTGAAAGATAAGAACATCTTTGAAGAGAAGTTGAGAAGAAGGGTATGTTAAAAATTTTGAGGACAAAATTCTGTGAAGAGGGGTGAATTTGATGACCCTGGTATAGGAGTGGTTTTAAGAAATTTCGAGGATGGAATTTTTATAAGGGGGGGGGGGAAGAATGTGACAACCCAGAAAATTGGATTGTCTAGAAATAAAGTTTAAAGAATTAGTTGTTAATAAAATGAATTTTTATTAAAAATATTATGTGTTTTGTGTTTACTAATCGTTCTAGAACCTATGATGATTATAAAACGGGAGGATTCTGGCAACGAGCTAGACTGAACGAGTAAGAATTTTTAAGATGAAAATAAAATTTTCCTGGGAACAAAATATTTTCTAGGAAAAAGATGAAATAGGAACTATTCACCTGACGAAACCCTAAGGGTTAGGGTTTGAATAACCTAAGCTTTTCGAGAGTACGTTATGTCGAAATGACATTCCGTCGAAAGATTTGATGATAATATATCATAAAAAGTTAAGTAAACCGATAAAAGTCTTTCTCAAAAAACGTGTAGAAATTAGACGAAATAAAAACGACGAAAAGTATTGTTATTTGCTTTTCATTCGTTTAACTATGTTAGGGGAAAACACGAAGGAAAAAACTTATCATCAAAAAGTGTTTTTCAGTCTTTCGAAGTTCCGAAGAATGCGTAAAAGTTAAGCTGTAAAGGAAAGATGAAATATCCAAAAATATTTAGATTCTGAGAATCGCAGTTTTCGAACTGTCGGACGAATCCCGAAAGACAAAACCACGAAGCTACCAAGAGAAGCTTCGTGAATAGTAAGGAGGTTTGAATAGTAACTTTGGGGGCAAAATAACTATTTTTCCCCTAGCCTTGGTTTTCTATATAAAGAGAGCCTTAGCTCATTTGTTGGTGATTTTGAAAATCACCAACACTTGAGAGAGAGAGAGAGAGAGATGAGGAGGAAAAGGAAAAGGAAAAGGAAAAGCTAGCCCGTGTACAAACTTTGTTCAACGGAAGATGAATAAAAAAGAAAGGTAATCTAAAACCTAGTTTAATATAAATTTTCTTTAAGTTTTCTATGGTAAAAACATAGCTTAATGAGAATAGTAGTAACAGATGTTAAGAATGATTTTCATATGATTGAAGTCATGAGAAAAAGAAGAAATAATTAAGATTTAGAAGTTTAGTTTATAAATTTCTTATTGAAGTATGAATTTCGTAATGAATTTGAACGATCCGAATCGATCATATGTATGATTCGATAAAATAAGTAAGGAACGGTGTTTCATAACACTAAATTCAGTTTTCACCCGTTAAAATTTGATATGTCATAATATATATGTATAAAAATGTTTAGAAAGAAGAATATTAGAGTTAGGAACACTATATGAGGGGTTAAGAGTTGAAATGGACAGAGTTTTCTCTCTTTTTTCCATTTTTTCTTCTTTTTGGCTGATGGGGGGTCTTATTTATGGACCAAAGTAGTCACGGGTCTACCTGTGGCTGCCCAGGTGGGCCCGGGGCCCGTTGGTCCCGTTATCTCAAAGTACGTGCACTCAAGCCAATGCAATGTTCGCTCGAACCTTCATAACTTTCAATCCGGGAATCTAATCGAGGCGTGCTATACCTTTCTGAAAAGCCCTTGACAAGAGCTACACAATGACATGGGATTTGATATTTTTTGAATTCGGGAAGATGAGTTCATGAACAGATCTTCAAGTCTTCGCAGTCCATCCGTTGAGCTATCTTGTGTTATTTTTACTCAGGATTGATGTTATGGTTATGCATGACTTCTTTTACAGTGATTTGGACTGAATTGACATTGAGTTGGAAAAATTACTATTTTTCCCCTCTCGGGTTGGTTTCGGGTATGATGCAGTTGTATCCATCTTTTCTTAGGGTTGTCTCTGAGATTGGACTGTCGTTGATTTTTGACAGTCCTCAGGGTTATCTCTGAGGATGGTTTTATCTCCCAAGGTTATCTCAGAGGATTTACTTGATCTCTTGTGGTTGTCTCCAGGTTTGGACTTCATCTCTCAGGGTTGTCACAGGGGTTTAGTTTAATCTCCAGGGGTTATCTCTGGGGTTATCTTCGGGGCATGGATTTAATCTCATGGGCTTGATTTGATTTCCCGAGGTTGTCTCCGAGCTTGGACTTGATCTCCTGGGGTTGTCATCGGGTTTTGATTTAATTTCCCGGGGTTATCTTCGGTCTTGGATTTTATCTCCCGGGGTTGTCTCCAGGGTTTGATTTGATTTCTCGGGGTTATCTTCGGGGCTTAGATTTGATCTCCTGGGGTTGTCTCCGGTCTTGGACTTGATCTCCTGGGGTTGTATTCGGGGTTTGATTTTATTTCCCGCGGTTGTCTTCGGAGCTTGGATTTGATCTCCCGGGGTTGTCTCCGGGGCTTGGATTTAATCTCCTGGGGTTATCTCCAGGGCTTGGATTTTGATCTCTCAGGGTTGTCTCTAGAGCTTGGATTTTAACTCCCAAGGTTGTCTCTGGGAGATAAAAGACAATTCTGCCTTCCTGCATGGTTAGTAACAGGAATGCAAAATTTTGAGTGTCTAAAGATGCCCCTCTTTATCATGTTTATGAAACGTAATGTCATGAACAGGATAAACATTAATAAACACTTGAAATACGACCAGATTTAAATGATGTCATGCAATGAAACATGATGTGAGGTTATGGATGCTGGATGTTTTTGGTTGGAATTATTTCCAACGGGATTCTATCATTGACTTCTCCTACCATTTCTGTTGGGGATGGAATTATCAATGATGGTCTCTACTAAACTACTTTGATTTTTACTCGAAAGGTAGTTTACAAAGCTTTCGTCACTGGATCTTTTCCAATGCTACGCTGGGGTTATTTCCAATGTCTTGAAATGTCCATCAGTGATATTGAGACTAATTCGACGATAAGTTGTAGAATGTTTTCAAAATCCCCATTGCGGAGGTTTTACTATGGCTGAAACCATTGAATTTTGATGTTAAGGCTATCACTAACGTTCTTGTACTTTTTAAATTTATTTTCGCCAAAGATGTTCTTCTCTTTTTGCGAGTGACTCACTGAGGATTATTGTTGTTTATCCTGATTATAGCTTACCTTGATTGCCACATGGGATTCTTCTTGTCGTTATGCTGGGATTGTCACCACTGCCCAGACTTTTTATCAAGTTGATACCGATAGCTCCACTAGAGATAGAATTTTTATTACTTGCTTTCACAAAATCCTCACTATACTTACTTGAATAGTATTTTTATGAAGGTTGACCATCACCGACTTTCCTCGGTGCCTAATTGAGCAGTAGTTTACAATGGTCTAAAATCACCAAACTTTCACGGTGCCTTGGCTGGGGATTTATAACAGATTCTATCAACGGTCCTCCCCGAGGAAGATAGTTTTCCATAATTTTCATCATCAAATCTTTCCTGACGCTATGTTGGATTTGTCGCTAATGGTTTAAACTATCAATCATTCTGACCTTCGTTGAAGTAGTTTTCAACGACTTTCATTATCGGACCATTCCCGATGCTACGCTGGAGTTTTCGTCAACAGTTTGTAATGTCAATCATTCTAATCTCCGTTGAAGCAGTTTTTAACGGCTTACATCACAGGACCATTCCAGATGCTACCCTGGAGTTGTCGCCAATGGTTTGCAATGTCAATCATTCTGACCTTCGTTGAAGTAGTTTTCAACGGCTTACATCACCAGACCATTCCCGATGCTATACTGGAGTTGTCGCTAATAGTTTGCAATTTCAATCATTCTGACCTTCGTTGAAGTAGTTTTCAACGACTTAAATCACCAGACCATTCTCGATGCTACCCTGGAGTTATCGCCAATGATTTATAATGTCATACATTCCTGATATATCTGTCGGGGATATTTTATGACAAATTATACCCCAGAATGAACTTGGATGTTTTAATGCATTCAATACCCACAGTTCATGATACCTTACCTTCCCGGTGTTTTGATAAGGGCTATTTTCATTAATCTCTATCATTGGCTCTTTAAACCCCATATCCAAGTTAATACCAATGACTTACATGTAAATCAAAAATTTGGCATCTGAATTCAGGGTTTCTGGCCCTTTCCGCACAATCGCGTAGCACCTTTTCCCCTGATTTGACTTTTTAGCTTCCGAGAACTCCGTTGTAACTCAAATTTGATCATGTCAGAGGGGGTGGGACCCACCCTAAGTGGCCGTAGGTAGACCCGCGACTGTTGCGGGTTGACCCATGACTCCCATCAGGTATAATTGTGCCCTCCCTTCTCTTTCACAACTCATTTTCAAGTTGAACTATATTGAAAATCCAAAAATTCTTCTTTAGGTCTACTGAGTTCGGGCTTCTTTTTGCAAAATCCGTCACCGTACAAACGTTCTACACTACCTTGGTAATGTTTACTTGTTTTATTTAATGTTAGATTTCATATAGAATTCTTCTAGACACAATATAGTGAATATGCATACTCATATAAGTTGATAAAAATTATTTAACTTAGTAAATGTTCATATTTTACCATGTTGAACGTATTGATATGAAAAAATTGGCTTTTGATACACTTATTTGGCATTATTTTTTGATACTTTATTCATCTTATTTGATGACAAAATAGTACATGTTTTCAAATAAAGCACTCGTGGGAATTTGGCTACCATGGTGGATTTAATTTTGATGTTTTTTCATGCATATGAGATGTTCATAATTTTGGGTTGGTGTGCTACTTAATGGCCACCTAGTAATTCCTATATGCATGTGGATAGTCCATTTTACAAAGGAGACTGACGAAATTTTTTCACGAGTCTAGGCATTTAATGAACATGTAATTTTAACTCTACCGTGTATGTACATTAACAAAATGCATGTATTAGGATTTAAATTATGCACGAAGCAATGATTTGAATTTAATATGCTTCAAGTTTAGAACTTACCTCACCCTTTCTGAGGTGATTTGGAGACTTTTCTCAGATTATGGATTCAGATCAGTCGAGTAGCTCTCGTAGGGCCTCTACAGGTGTGAGGAGGAAAGCTTTTGATGTTCCTCAACCTCGTCAAACCCGACAGCTTCGCTGGTTGACTAAGTCAGTTATTCGCTCTATCCGGGTTGAAAGGCCGGATGTCATAGATGAGGACGAGGATGTTTCTATTGTGGACCCTACTCATTCTTCCTCTATTCCCTACTGGGAGCTTCCAGATCTTCTGGATGATTGGAGTCATCATCCCTCGATCTATCTTCATACGAACGAGGTAATAGCCATTTCCATCTTTCTTTTCCCACTTTTGGGGCAAGGGTTTTGATCTTGATTTATAATTTGATGCAGGTTCCCAGCTTTACTTAGCCCAGGGGGATCTGGTTTAACATTCACTCTTTGTACTAGACCCTCTATCTAGAGTACTGAGAGATCGTCCATTCATGGGGCTCTCAAGCTTTCTTTTCTATTCCTCCCCGTCGCTGCCCCTGGGTTATCTTAGGGCTTTGTCTGAGCGCTGGTTCCACCAGACTCAGTCCTTCCATTTGCTGGATTGCAAGGAGACGATGACATTGATAGACTTATGGTTCATCACTGGGTTGGAGTTTACAGGGTCGTTAGTGCCTTTAGTTGCTGACATTTCCCAGACTATCGTTCGATCCTTTTTGGGAGTTCCTGCCATGGCCCTCAAGGGTCAGACTATTATTTCCCCTTGAGTGTAGATACCATGAGTAGGGCATTGACTGAGCCTTTGCCTAAGATCAGAGGGATAGAGATCGTATTCTTTGGCGATTATTCCTGATCATTATGAAGGGTTGTTTCTTAGCGGACAACTCCTCGATGGTATCGTTCACTTTAGTCTGTGCCACTCGTGATGTGGACCATATAAAAGACTTTGACTAGGGCTCATACACCTTCACCTACTTCCTTAAAGGAATGCGCCTACGCTTAGAGGGCGTGATGGAGGCTTGGCTAGGCTTTTACCCATTTTTGCTGGTGAGTATTTTCTCTTTATCTTTCATTTTCCCTCACTCGGGTTGTTAGTTTTCATGACTGAAGATATTTGATCTTTACATTTTCAGTTTTGGGCCTGTGAGAGGCTTCCCTGTCTTCGTCCCATTACTACATTAGGTCTGGAGACCTATCCATGGGGACTGCGATGGCATCACTCCACTCTTGTAGAGGTTCCTATAGCCGAGGGGTTTACCCATTCTCGTTTGCAGTTAGAGTTGTTGACAGCCGATGTCATCACATAGGTTCCCTACTTCGAGGACCATTTGATAATAGGCTTTCAAGGTGGTTTTCCGACTAGGGTCGAGTATGTATTATCCAACTGTCAGATTTGTGACACCCCTAAATTCGGGTTTTCTAACCCCGAGTTTGGTGCTCACGATTTATCATACAAATAACATCTAACTACCCATTTATTTATGAATATCATTGTCGACGTCGGGATTTTGTGAGTGTCCTTTTTCGTTACTTGTTCTTTGGTGTTCGGGGGCACAATGACCTCTGGTTGTCCATATCGATAGATGACATTATTTCTGTTGAAAGCAATGATAACTTCTTTAGTAACCCTGGGGAAGGAGGCTGCTTCTACCCATTTGGTGAAGTAGTCGATCATGGTGAATATGAATTGATGTCCATTACTGGTTTTGGGCTCGATGGGCCCGATAACGTCCATTCTCCACATTGAGAAGGGCCATGCCAAACTCATATTGTGGAGTTCCCTTGGAGGGTCGTGGATAGCATTCCCATGAATATGGCATTAATAGCACCTCTTAACGTGATCATCACAGTCAGCTTTGAGTGTAAGCTAATAATGCCATGTCCTGAGGATCTTCTTGACAAGTAGGGGTCCACTCATGTGAGGGCCACATACTCTACCATGGATCTCATCCATGAGTCTCTGAGCTTGGTCTTTATCTATACATCTGAGGAGACCTAATCCAACAATTCTTTTGTAAAGTGCATCTCCGCTCAAGTAGAATTTCATAGAAAGTCGATGAATCCGCCTCTTCTCAGTTAGGCTCACCTCAGCAGGTGTAGATCCATCTCGCAGATACTCCTTGATGCATTGATACCGAGGGTTATGGATGGGAGGTAGTTCATCTGATATTTCTCCAACATAATTTCCATAGACTAGGGCCTTTTGCTGAGCAAACGTGATGCTTGACATGTTTTTCTTGTCAGGTATGTAAACCAAGGAGGGAAACGTTGCTAATGCATCTGCAAAATCATTTCTATTACGAGGAATGTATAGAAAGGAGATTTCTTCGAACTCCAAAGCCATCTGTAAAACTTGCCGATGGTAAGGCAGCAAATGTAATTCTTTGGTTTGATAGATTCATGTGGATTATCTGATTACCAATTCGGAATCCTCAAAGACAGTTAACCGCTTGATGCCCATTGAATGGGCATGTTTTAGCCCCATGATACAGCCTTTATACTCAGCTGTATTGTTGGTGCTGACAAACTGCAATTTGACGACGACGGGATACTGTTCCCCCATGCCGGATATTAGAACTGCTCCAGCTCCAGAACCTTCTGCGTTAACAGCTCCATCAAAATACATTTTCAATGTACAACATGTATCGTACTAATGTTACAGCTGAACTGTCATTACCCCCTCATCGGGTAAGTATGTTTCCAAGGGTTTGTAGTCCCCTGCAGGTGCAGTGGCCAGTTGATCCGCAATTCCTTGACCGTTGACAGACTTTTGTGTCACGTAGACGATGTTAAATTGCTTTAGGATCAACTTCCATCTGGACAGTTGACAATTCAGTATGGGCTTACTGAACACATACTTGAGAGGATCCGTGCGGGATATGAGATGGGTTATATGACCATGGAGGTAATGTTGTACCTCATGGAAGCCCATGCTAAAGCACAACAAGTCTTCTCAACCAGAGTCTACTTACGTTCAATGATGCATAATCTTTTGCTGAGGTAATAGATAGCTCGTTCTTGGCCTCTATCGTCTTTTTGCCCCAGCATACAGCCCATGGCATTGTCATTTATGGACAGGTACATGAATAGGGGAACAGCATCCCTAGGAGGTACCAAAACAGGAGCGTTAATCAGTTGCTCTTTAATGGTAAGGATGGCTTTCTGACACTCATCGTTCCATTTCATAGAGGAGTTCTTCCTTAACAGCTTGAAGATAGGCTCACAGGTTGCTGTGAGTTGAGAAATGAATCTGCTAATGAAGTTGATTCTTCCCAAAAATCCCCGTATTTCCTTCTTTGTCTGAGGAATGAGAATTTCCTTGATGGCCTGGATTTTGGTAGGATCTAGTTCAATCCCTTTGTGGCTGACTAGGAAACCTAGCAACTTGCCCGACTTAACACCAAAGGCGCACTTGGCTGGATTCAACTTCAAGTTGTACTTACGCAACCTGTTGAAAAGATTTCTGAGATGGTCTAAGTGGTCATCCTCCTTTCGGGATTTGACAATGATGTCATCCACGTAGATCTCTATCTCGTTGTGCATTAAATCGTGGAAAAGAGCCATCATAGCTCGCTAATAGGTTACCCCGACATTGATGTGGTTGAATGACAACCGTCTGTAGCAAAAGGTTCCCCAAGGTGTGATGAAAGCAGTTTTCTCGTGATCTTCCTCAGCGACCATAATTTGATGGTACCCCGTAAAGCAATCAGCAAAGGAGTATATGTCGTATTGAGAAGTATTGTCAAGCTATCTTTAAGGCAAGCTTTGTTCAAATCCTGATAATCCAAGCAGACTCGCACCTTTCTTCCTGGTTTAGGCACGGGAACAATGTTGGATATCCACTCCGAATATGTAGACACCATGATAATGCCACCTTGAAATTGTTTCACAATTTCTTCTTTAACCTTTAAATTCCACTCAGGTTTCAATCGCCTGAGCTTTTACCCAACTGACTTGAATCCTTCTTTAATGGGAAAGTGATGAAGAATAATGTTAGTGGACAAACCCACAATGTCTTAATGAGACCATGCAAACACATCCTAGAATTGGGTTAATAGTGCAACTATGTCATTCTTCTAATTTGTGGTAAGGACTGAACCAATCTAGATTAGCTTAGGGTTGTCTAAGGTTCCAAGATTAAAAGAAGCAGTTTAATCAAGATTGGGTTTGGGTTTGTCTACGACCCATTCCTTAATCTCCTGAGGTGTCTCAAAGTCCTCTTGGATGTCCATCAAGTCTGAGTCCAACTGTGCATCAAAGTTACAGCCCTTATGGAGAGAAGGAACCTCATTAGCAAATACAGGCACATCTAAATTCAGAGTCCTGAAACAGAATATGCTTTCACTTAATATATGCAACTGTTCGATCATACAAAGTGTTAGCATGTACTTGATAAAATAATTGCTAGTACTGTAAAGCAAAGCAAGCAATTAAAGTTATCTATAGGGCAGAGGGATTTTTTGCCCATTTTACCCTCGTCAACCAATGCATGGAGTGCTGCTCCAATTGTCGAGGGCAAAGTCCTGATGCACTGCAGTGACGGAAGGATCGTCATTGTCCTCCTTTTCCCGAATGATAACCATGACATCTGGGCAATCATCGTCTGGGGTGTATCTATTTGTATGTTCATTATGAACAATGATGCGTATGCCTACCATCATTAAGGCAGTGTCATGATTACGTTTCCGTTCCTTTTCTTCCACTTCGGGATCAGGAATTAGCACCTCTTTTGCTTTGATTGGTACTGGTTTAAGAAACAGCATGGCCATAACAAGGGCTGGCACCTTTACTGGAGACTATATCAACTCATGAGGTAAAGGTATAGAAAATCATCTTGCAACATAAGCTTGAGGAACCTGCTTGTGTTTATGAGGATTCCTGTGATTGGAATTGGCAGAATAGCCTAGTCCGACTGTTCCAATTTGACTAGACGTTTGAATAGGGTGCTTAATACCCTGCTTATCTTTACCAAGCCCTTGTCTAGGTTGATGACCCAATGACATCATTTCTTGAGTGGCCGACATAACCTCGGCAGAAATCTTGGGTATGGGAAGTGGCGCTCTAATAGAATGGTATTGCATGGTACTCACTTCCTGAGTATGAAAACTGGTCGGTTCAACTTTTGAATTGAAGCTGATGATTGGTAGAATTCCTTGTTCATGATATTCTGGCTCAGCGTTGACAGTGACTAGACTGTTGTTGATAATGTATTTGAGTTGTTGATGTAGCATGGAGGGAACGGTTCCAGCCATGTGTATCCATGATCTCCCTAATAGCAGGTTGTATCCTGAATCTATCTTGAGGATGTGGAAGGATATATAGAATGTATTTGGACCAATCTCAATTGGAAACTCAATCTTTCCAATGGAATTTTGTTGGGATCCATCAAAAGCTCTGATAACTGTATGGCTGCTTTGGATCCGCTTGATATTGACATTCATCTTCACCAAAGTGGCATAAGGACAGATATTCAGAGATGAGCCTCCATCTATCAAAATTCCTGCTAGCATGTACCCAGAAAACAAAATTGTAATATACAATGGCTTGCAATGACTGGTCCCTTCAGGCGGTATATCGTCATTAATGAAGGATATCACATTGTTGTTGAAAATGTGATCAACCAAATGTTGAAATTTTTCCACATCCACTGATTTTGGTAAATATGCTTCTTCCAAAACCTTCAGTAAGATCTTCCGATGATCCTCGGAAGAGAAAACCAAGTCCAGTATAGATATCTGGTGTGGAGCTTCTCAAAAGCTTAAAACCACTTTAGCTTCATTATGAACCATAGTGCGGAGGAATTTTTCAATTTTCTATATGGGAAACTTCCTCTTTGCTTCGCAGATAGGTTTCATAACTCGTTGAGGAAGATACAGTGGATTGTCCTTCAACATTGTAGCAGTGGTATGAGACGTGGATCCTTCAGCTTCTACATAATTCCATGGAACTTTGTGTAAGCTGACAATAGGATATTATGGTCTGAAAGGTAAAGAAATTGGCTCTGCTACGACCACTTTCAAAGGATTGTCAGTTCCTTTGAGTTGAATTGGTTGTATGGGAAATACTTTGACAGTCTCATCATCCATTTCGAATATAACTACTACTGATCCCTTCCATTTGGTAGGACATTCAATCCCGCCCTTGAGTTGTACAGTGTAATCATCTACTATTTGCAGGTGATGAGCGAGATTTATACCTGCGAATCAGATACTTTATGACTTAAATAATTGCCTAAATTCATAGTTTTTGTGTAGTTTTATAAAAATATTATGTTATTGTGCTTAATCATTGCATTGCAGAGCTTTACAGTGATTTTCCAGCTTTAAAGGGGCAAAATAGACAATTTATGCATGGCCGCGCCGTGGCACCAAAGTCCAGCTTAAAAGCCACGCCGCGACACCACCTCCTGAACCTTGATGACATCAGCACCGCGCCGCGGCGCAACTACTTCTTCTTTGGCTCCCGCCGCAGCGCGAGGTCCTTGTCCATGGCACTAATGTGGCACTGCAACGCCATCTAATGCTCGGTGTCCCGCGCCGCGGCGCCACCTTTGGTGCCCAGGCAGAGAGAAGTGATTTTTGACCTAACAAAAGGATGGATACTGGTATAAGAAGGAGAGGATGCTCTGCATAACATATACTTAGTAGATCTGAGATAGAGAGATAGCGTAGATTAGTTTTCTCTATAATTTCTCTTCCTCTCTTAGATAAATGTTTGTAAATCTAGATTTATTAGATTAGGGAGAAGTTTTGGTATTTCTTTAGAGCATCAAGAGCAATGAGTTACACGGACTGGAGAGTTTGATTTGAATAGAATGCTTAGAGATTGACGGGCCTTGACAGAGTTTCTTCTTATCTATTTATTTTCTCTGATTTTGTAATCCATAAATGTTGTCTTTATTGTTACTTGTATTTTGTTCAATAACTATGAATTGAATATTTGCTCTAAGGTTATAATGGAACCATTTGTTATTTAAATTGACTGTCTTATTTCTTTGGTTGGCACCATATGATTTCGTTCGATATATTTATGCTTAATGATTCTCACTAAGACATTAGTGATGATTTTGGTAATTTACATGATATCGACAGAAGAATTGTAGATTTACACATAAATATATTGACATTTGATTGTGGGTTTCGATTGTACAAGTTGTGCATAGAATAGATATATATCTGTGCACCGCATGCGACCTAATAGAGAGCTTTAGCTTAAATCCTTGTTCTGATTAATTCGCATATACATATGTAGGATTGTATCTAGCTTGGGCATTCTTTTCTGTTCTATTCCCTATCGGGTGGATCTGGAAAGGATATGTTCATACATACCTCGACAGAGGTGTATGAGCACTTGTGTGTTCTCGGTCAACCAATTGTCATTACCATTTAGGCCATAGAGAGAAAGGTAGCTAGTTTGATGAAATATAGCACTCCAGGTGTTCGACAGAATGCCTAAGTGGGGTGAAGTTGTAACCTTAGCTTGTTATTCCTTAGATTACCATTCGTTATCCATTTATTTGCTTTGATAATTAGTTATGCTTAGATTAATCACTCTTTCATTTATTTCTGTTCGAATAAGACTTTAGCGAGTTAAAGTCAGTATTTGGTAAATATTAGTGATAGTTCCTCGTGGGTACGACACTGTACTTATCACTGTATTACTTGTTAGACCGCGTATACTTGCGCGTGTTTAGTGATTGGTTATCCGACCAACATGTTTTTCGCGTCGTTGCAGGGTAACTGTTATTCTAATATTGTCCAATACTGATTTAAATCAATTTAGTTTGAACATATATATATATATATATATATATTTCTTTTATTTGTTTGATCTTCCTTTCTTTTTGTTTTTAAGTGTAGATTATGGACGATCAATATTATCAATGGCCTCATTAGTGGACGACGCCACCAAGCTCGGAAGAAGGGCTCGAGAAATTGCAAGTTCAAATTGCCAATGCCTTGAGGTTTTCTGACAATCTTGAGTGTCAGTCCACTCACAATGCCTACTGTCAGGAACGAGCTGACTTTGAACTGATCTCCTATCATCCAAGCTGCCAGGGTTATCCAAACTCTTGGGACTATAGTCAAGAGCAATATCATGATCCGAATCATGCCTCGCAGTTCGAATTTCAGTCTCCGCCGCACTATGAATGGACATCTCAGCCGAAGGAGAACTTTTCTGAGACCTCAACACGTGAAGAAGAGAACCGACTTGAAGAGCTTCTCACCATCTTTATTGAAAGAAATGAGATTCGGATGGCAAGCCAAGAAGCCACATTACACAGCCTTGAAAATCAATTGGGGCAACTCGTCAATGCCATCACAAATCCACCGCTAGTCAAGCTACCGGTCTTAATTGATCTCGAAGATGACGCAATAGAGTATTGCATGGTGGATATGCAAGGAAAATTCAATGAGTCTCGCACAGTTGTTGAGGGAGATGTCTTAGTGCAAACTAACCAATCGATGGAGTCTGAAGTTGAAGACAAATGGAGAAATAGTGGTTGTATTGTCATTGCTGATCTACAATCAGAAACCACGCTCCCGACTGTGAAAACCCTCGAGGGCCCGATTGAGCATGAAGAACGCTTTCAACTTAATAAAACAGGCGAATTCGTGGATAATTCCAGTGGCAATTGATTCTATGTGCTGCCTGATGACTGGATGGATGAAGGACAGAAGAATGGCCAATCACTTTTGTCGGAAAAAAATTTAAAAGAATTGACGAATAGGCGGCATAAAAAGGTCATTTTTCCTTATGAGCCGGATTGAACGACATCGGTATAGTCAAGTTGACGACTTTAAAACAAGCGCTTGATGGGGAGGCAACCCCATCTCGGTATAAATTTTATTTGTTTTCTTTATTTATTTCTAGTTTATTTTGTGTTTGTGTCGTTTAGGTTGTTAAAATGGCTGCCAGATTGTGCATTATTGTTTTGCGTCAATCATTTATGGGCACCATGTTTAGTATGATATACTGCATATTATAATAGTGTTTATTATGTTTTTAACATTGTATGTTAGCTTGTGTAGTGTAGCTTTTGTACTTGTCTTGGTATGTGCAAATAACAGGCAGAAAAGCTCATAAAATGTACCTCACGCCGCGGCGCCATCTAATGTAATGTAACTTGCGCTGCGGTGCCATGAGCATACATAGCCCACTGCTAACTCACGCCGCAGCGCCAACTAACAAAGGATAGGTCACGCCGCGATGCCACAAGCGAGACGCGGCCACTGCTAACTCGCGCCGTGTTGCCTAATTTTTAATAGCACTTTACCACACAAGTATACGCGTTCAATTGTAATATTCAGCAAGCAAGGATATCGTTCCCACGAGGAAATAGACTAATATTTATCAATTACTAACTTTAATGCAATTAATCCTATTTTAAACTAAGAAAATTTTGTTTATGATTTAAAATTTAAACTTAACGAAACTAATGATTAAAATCAGAATTTCACAAGAATAATTGCAGATTTAATAGGTTAAGATTACAACTTCCCTTGGTATTTTATTTAAACTAACTTACTTCCCATTTAAAATAAATCAATTAATATGAATTGTTATCCAAGAATACTTTATGAATATTCACGCACTTCTTCCAAAGACACGTGAACAAATCCTCCTAAATCCAATCTTTAAGATGCGGAATTATAAGAAACACCCCAGTTAATCAACTCACTATATTCCTATATGAATCAAGTTAATTAGGGTTTACGCACAAATTCTTTCAATGGATACAAAAGACACATATGTATATTCCTATCCTATACGCTAATCATATTAACCCTATTCAGATTATATGAACAGATGTTATCATATCCAGATCTTAATCTATACTCCATCTTCCAATTTTATATAGATTATCATAGTAATTGTTGGCCAAACAATTAATCAATAAGCATAAGATATAATAAACAATTCAATAAAAACTAACTTTCATTTAATGGGAAGCTTGCAATTTAAACTACATACCAAGTTCCGTTGCAATCTTAATTAAAATTTAGTTCATGATAATAATAAAGAAAAACATAATCCAGATAAATAATCCAAACATCCGAGATAGTTACAAAAGATAAAACTAGAGAAGAGAAGAAGAAACTCTGAATTTGCTCTTAAACTCTCTCTTAGATCTTTATCCCTTGCAATTCTCCTTCGTGTTTTTCCTTCTTTGTTCTCTCTGCAAATCTCTTGAAAAGTTGATTGATTCCTTGCAAAATTAATTCTTTTTCCCTTTTCTAGAGTCCTCTCCTATTTGTATTGGTCTCAGCCCTCATTCAGACTCCTCTTTGGCTTCAAAAACCCACTTAGCAGCAGAAAAACGCACCTTTTTACACACTAGAGCGCCTAGGCGCTCATCATAGGCTATTTTCAAGCGCCTAGGCGCTTGACTAGAAGAATAGTTACTGACTTTGAGCGCCTAGGCGCTTGATTTGGCCTTGGCTGGACCGCCTAGGCGCTTGCTCCTTTGTCCAACATTTTCTACTCCGACGTCCTTTGGGAAAATGACCATAACGTTTTCGTCCGAACTCCGATTTAGATGATTCAAGATGTTCTGGAAAGAGGAAAAGTAGATCTACAACTTTCATTCTTGAAGTTTTGCGAAATAATATCCGGAGCTATAGTCAAAGTGGCTCTGAAGTGACTGCTGTGTAAATAGCAAGCCGAAAACGCGAATCTAGCCACCCTAAACATCGATCCAAGTAACTTTTGTCCCAATTCCTACAAAACAATATAAAACATGCATGAATAGACACAAACACATAAAAAAATCCTAAAAGACTTGAGAACAACAATAAATTAAGCTCGAATGTATCCAATTCATGTGTATAAAACTCACTCATCAAATACCCCCAAACTTAAACCTTTGCTTGTCCTCAAGCAAAAACACAAAAATGTTATGCAATGCAATGTAATGAAACTAATCTATATGCCTACGAATCCAACAGTAATGACAGAAACAAGTCTATTTAACCGGCCTTAGAGAAATAAAGTAAACATGATAATACATCATATTTAAACAAATCAGTAATTTCTCAATCAATCATCAAATCTTAGACTGTTATCACTGATATAGTGCGTGTGTGCTCCACAACAATGTTAACTGATATAAAGTCAAATTTAAGATATAATGGATATCTTTGAAGGCATCATACAGTGCAAATTCAGAAAATTCACAAACAAGCTAGATCCAACTAAAGTCAAACATCCACCAAGTTCAAGAGTCCAATCCGGGATACTTATGCTTTACTTTTCATCACGGGGGCTTTTTGCTCTTTTCCCGTTTTATTATATTTCTTTTTTTTATTTTTTTTTCATTTTTTTAACCATGACTGTGCAATGTCTCATTCCATTAGGATAACAGTGCTACCCCTTAGCGAGCTTTCGACTAACGACACCCAGACCATATAAGACCTTAGGGCGCTAGGTTTTAAGATACCCCTTCGGGCGTACTTGCTCAAGTAACAAAGGCCCCGAAACAAAACTAGCCAAGATATTTTTTTTTCTTTTCTTTTTTTAGCTTATATGTCCCAAATTTTTCCCCCAAACTTAAGTTTTTATCTAAATTCAGTCATCTTCGCCTATTCATGTCTTTCATTCATTCAAACTAGCATTATCCTCTAGAAGTCCATTATGTGTCAATTTAAAGTCAATCAGTCAACATAGTTATTTTTACTGTGCTATCCTTATTATATCAATTTCAAACAGGTAAAGATTCAAATCATGACAAGAAATCACATCAAAGTCTTAACAGACAATACTATACTTGTCTACTCAATTCCAATCTCATCACTGGCCAAAACAGACTTAAACTATCTAACATCTGGAAACATGCAAATACTAAATTTTTTTTTATGAATGCAAACTACATGAAAAACTATCAACTAAATACTATATGAATGCACTAGATGAATACTACATGCATGAACTGGAGCTGGACAATTACACCCCCAAACTTAACTTATGCAATGTCCTCATTGTATATAACAAACAGAATTTAAGAAATTAAGCATTGAGGACTTCCCTGAAAAATCGAAGCTTTATTCCTCGTCAGTATCCTCTTCTTCTGATTCTTCTTCATCAGCCGGGGGGTATGCAGACAATGGTGGAAATCGGTAGGGAGCGGCAGCTGGATTATCGAACACTTGGTGTGCACAGATTTTGAACACTATTGGTAGGCACTCCCCCAAATTGGTTATAGCCAAATATGATGTTTCAATCAAAGTTGGATGAGCAATTTGAGCTTTAAACCCTTACTTTAGATAGATGTGGCTTGAATGTAAAGTGGTGCCCGATTTGGTGAAGAAGGATGACAAGATGGAGCTTAAGTACCTTAGTTTGGGAAGGAGATTTAGTGTTTGATTAGGATTTTACAAGAAAAAGATGATTATTGTGGCTAGATTATAGGAGGGTTGAGAGTTGAGTGAGTTTGAGTTGGAGTAGGAGAGCAAGAATGTGTTTGATTTGGGTTTGGAAGAGTCTTGCCCGATTAGGTTTTTTTTTTGTTGGAGCGCCTAGGCGCTTGAAGTTGCACTGTCTGGAGCACCTAGGCTCTTGGCTGCAGAATGCCTTAAAAACTTGGAGCGCCTAGGCGCTTGGTTTGGCTTGAAAATGAGCGCCTAGGTGCTTGTGCTGCGTTTTTGCTACTGACTTGGAGCGCCTAGGCGCTTGGTCTTGGCTTGTCTAGAGCGCCTAGGCGCTTGGCCAGTGTACCTTGCTTGTTTTGGTGTTTTACGCTTCTTGCATGCCATACCTCCAATAATGTGTTTCCTTCCACACCAAAATTTGCGGAATTGATTAGAAATTTGAGATTTTGACGAGTGGACATTCAACTTATTAAGATCATAAATGCTTGGCCTCCTTTCCTACAATAAATTGAATATCTGTTAGAGAACGAGGGATGCAACTAATCCTAAACTAGCAAAGTTTAACCACTAAATAAACTAACAGTAAAGTAAATTAATAAGAGTAAAAATATCAAATAACAATAAAACTTCCTGGGTTGCCTCCTAGTTAGCGCTTAATTTATAGTCTTCAGCCCGACTTTCTTCTCTTTCTCTATCCAATTCCCCTTCGAAAATTGAGGAACCCTCCATCCATTAGTAATAACGTAACTTTCGAGAGTTTGCCATCAGTAAGGGTTATTGATTCAAATTCACCTAGCTTGTTCTTTATAGGTAGATTCTCTTTTACAACCTTCAAATAACTAGGCATTTTCCGAGTTGTATCTATGAACGAATTTTTACGTTGAAGATTTTTTAGAACAACTGGTTCTTCATCTCTCTTCCCATTCTCTTCACACCATGGCACCAATTTTAAGCTAGCTTTCATATCATATATACCTTTATCGAAAAAATGACTACCAATTGGACACATGATTGCAAATCTAACCGGATCCTTAAACTTTGGTGGAGAAGATATATGGGGAACTATTAAAATCGGTTCATCTATGTCAGAACTCAAGGCTAGATCTTTGGCGACCTTCTTTTCCTGCTCCCCACTTGTCTCCTCCCTTTCCACATCCTTTTCTTTTGGAACATCCGATTCCAGATTTAGCGTGGGCAATCCATCAGTCTCGGGAACCATGTTGCTTGACACTTCACCTTGAGGGCGATTGATGATGGCGTTAAAAAGTTGTCCCACCTGGTTCTCAAGATTTCGAATCGACATCTCCTGACTATTCGTCTGCTCCTCAATCAAAACCATGAACTTGGAAATAAGTCCTTCCAAGTTTAAAATCCTTTCTTCTTCATGATTAGGGAGTTGAACTTGTATTTCAGGAGTGTATGATTGGCATGGAGCAAAGGGTTGTGCTAGATTGTCATCGCTCCATGAAAGATTTAGTGGATTCCCCCACTCATGATGATAATTACTGGAATAATCATAATTGTTGGGATAATCGCTGAAGTTACCACTATATTGTAACGACTCGAAACTGATGGTGCATTGATGCCTCGAATGGTTTCCACCACAATACTCACATATCACCGCTACACTTTGAATACGTTGTGTTGATAAAGCATCAATCTTCCTTGAAAGTGTCCCAAATTGTGCTGACAATTCATCGAGTCCATAATTCTTTGCCTCCCTTGACCGAGTCATTCTCGAATATAACCAATGATAGTCATAGT
Source organism: Panax japonicus (assembly GCA_020205505.1). NCBI lineage: Eukaryota > Viridiplantae > Streptophyta > Magnoliopsida > Apiales > Araliaceae > Panax > Panax japonicus. Next base: position 37,655,532 of record CM035106.1, on the reverse strand, counting down.
TGTTCATGGTGCCTGAAAAGGAATTAGACTAGAGACAAAAAAATAAAAATAAAAATAAAAATAAATAAAAAATAAAAAAAAATGTTTAAATTAAGATTAATTTCATTGAATTTAATAATGACAAAATATTAAACTAACTTCCCCGGCAACGGCTCCAAAAACTTGTTGCCTAAATTTTTAATAGCACTTTACCACGCAATTATACGCGTTCAATTGTAATATTCAGCAAGCAAGGATATCGTTCCCACGAGGAAATAGACTAATATTTATCAATTACTAACTCTAATGCAATTAATCCTATTTTAAACTAAGAAAATTTTGTTTATGATTTGAAATTTAAACTTAACGAAACTAATGATTAAAATCAGAATTTCACAAGAATAATTGCAGATTTAATAGGTTAAGATTACAACTTCCCTTGGTATTTTATTTAAACTAACTTACTTCCCATTTAAAATAAATCAATTAATATGAATTGTTATCCAAGAATACTTTATGAATATTCACGCACTTCTTCCAAAGACACGTGAACAAATCCTCCTAAATCCAATCTTTAAGATGCGGAATTATAAGAAACACCCCAGTTAATCAACTCACTATATTCCTATGTGAATCAAGTTAATTAGGGTTTACGCACAAATTCTTTCAATGGATACAAAAGACACATAGGTATATTCCTATCCTATACGCTAATCATATTAACCCTATTCAAATTATATGAACAGATGTTATCATATTCAGATCTTAATCTATACTCCATCTTCCAATTTTATATAGATTATTACAGTAATTGTTGGCCAAACAATTAATCAATAAGCATAAGATATAATAAACAATTCAATAAAAACTAACTTTCATTCAATGGGAAGCTTGCAATTTAAACTACATACCAAGTTCCGTTGCAATCTTAATTAAAATTTAGTTCATGATAATAATAAAGAAAAACATAATCCAGATAAATAATCCAAACATCCCAGATAGTTACAAAAGATAAAACTAGAGAAGAGAAGAAGAAACTCTGAATTTGCTCTTAAACTCTCTCTTAGATCTTTATCCCTTGCAATTCTCCTTCGTGTTTTTCCTTCTTTGTTCTCTCTGCAAATCTCTTGAAAAGTTGATTGATTCCTTGCAAAATTCATTCTTTTTCCCTTTTCTAGAGTCCTCTCCTATTTGTATTGGTCTCAGCCCTCATTCAGACTCCTCTTTGGCTTCAAAAACCCACTTAGCAGCAGAAAAACGCACCTTTTTACACACTAGAGCGCCTAGGCGCTCATCATAGGCTATTTTCAAGCGCCTAGGCACTTGACCAGAAGAATAGTTACTGACTTTGAGCGCCTAGGCGCTTGATTTGGCCTTGGCTGGACCGCCTAAGCGCTTGCTCCTTTGTCCAACATTTTCTACTCCGACGTCCTTTGGGAAAATGGCCATAACTTCTTCGTCCAAACTCCGATTTTGATGATTCAAGATGTTCTGGAAAGAGGAAAAGTAGATCTACAACTTTCCTTCTTGAAGTTTCACGAAATAATATCCGAAGATATAGTCAAATTGGCTCTGAAGTGACTGCTGTGTAAATAGCAAGCCGAAAACGCGAATCTAGCCACCCCAAACATCGATCCAAGTAACTTTTGTCCCAATTCCTACAAAACAATATAAAACATGCATGAATAGACACAAACACATAAAAACATCCTAAAAGACTTGAGAACAACAATAAATTAAGCTCGAATGTATCCAATTCATGTGTATAAAACTCACTCATCACGCCGCAGCGCCATACAAAGAAGGATTACTCGCGCCGCGGCGCGAGTAACGAGTTTTTGAATTTTAAATGCAGTGTTCTAGCGTTTCAGGATCTGCATCTCACCCTCTCTCTCGGCAGTTGCCAGACCTAAATTACCCATACAAATTCCTTTTGCTCCACAAAACCCCCACCATCTACATAGCAACCGAATCATTATTCACATAATCAGACCCAATTGAAGTCAGGCGTGAATCCAATTGGGGATCAGCAGCTATTTTCTTTTCTTCATCAAGGTATTTTATTTGGAAATTCAATCATTCACGAAGATATTTTTGCTTGTGTTGTTGGGTTGGTTCTCTTTGAGTATCTGTCTTTGCATATGATTTGGGGTGATTTCCACTGCTGGGAATCTTGATAGAGTGATCATAAACAAGGGTTGCCCAAGTTAGGTTTGAAGAACGCTCACATAGTTTTCGATAAATTGCCTAAACCAAAAAGGTTGTCTAAATTGGGCTGTTTGGCATTGGCTATTGCTGGGGTCTTCTTGGCATAAGTTTGGGGGAAGTTTGGGCACTTTTTAGGATAATTATTACATCAACTCGACTGAAATTTGACATGGCTCCAAAAAGGCAACGCTTGAGCGTAGGAGGGTCTTCATCGTCCTCCGTACCACCACCCAAGGATTGGGACAGAACCAAATTTATTAACGAGGAGGCCTGGAAAAGGTACAAAAGTTTATTCGGCTCACGCAATCTGATTCCTGAGCGGGGGTTCAGGCCGGACAAGAAGGATGGTGAGCTATACACCATGATACTGGAGCGGCATTGGATCAACTTCACAAAAACACCTGGGTAAGCTGTTGTATCTGTGGTTCGGGAGTTCTATGCCAACGCCATTCCCGAAGGCCCTGCTGTTGTTCAAGTTCAGGGGAAGCAAGTGGCGTACAGTAACCAGGCCATCAATTCCTTGTTCAGAACACCCAACTATGCAGGCAATGATCATATGCAGACAGGACTCCACGGCTTTGATCTTGAGGATATCATTCGGATGCTTTACAAACCCAGGACTGAGTGGAAGAAAAATGATTACACGGGGGAAAAGACCAATTTCCCAGCTTCAGCACTTAGTCGCTACGGGAAGGCATGGTTTGGCTTCATTTGTGCCAATAAGATTCGAACCCATCATTTAAGAGATGTGACTAAGGATAGGGCTATCTTACTATTCGCCATTGTCACGGGTCTACATGTGGATATTGGCGTGCTCATTCATGACTCCATTCGGAAGGCAATCAAGAGTAACATTCTCGCTGGACTTCCTCATCCATCATTGATCACTACATTGTGCAAGCAGGAAGGTATCCAGTGGGGGTTCGAGGAGATAGCCTCGCCATCGATGACAGTCATTTACCACCTGACTATCAAATGCTACTATGCGTGGGACGGGGCAGAGTCTCATGCTAGAGGCGAGGGATATGGGCCGCCTAGAGTGCCACCTCCATCAGCAGACCCAGAGCCTTCTCAAGCACCTGAGGCAGACACAGCTAGTCAGAGTCTTTTGGCAGACATCATGGAATCCCTCACCCTGCTGCATCAGAAACAGGACACCGAGGCCTAGAGGCAGCGCATGCACATAGCAGCTGTGGCTCAGAGGCAGGATATAACGTTGCAGTACCAGGCTGAGCTGGTGAACACCATTAAGAGCATCTTCATAGATTATTGTGGTGAGAATGCCGAGTTCATGCCATATCAGTTTCCAGAGCCTCCTGTCTTCCCACCATACCCTCCACCATCACCGCCCGCCGAAGCTGATCAGGACGCAGCTGATGAGGAAGAAGTCGATGACGCTGCTGACCGAGCGATCTTTAGGGATGCCCTCTTATATACAATTACTTTATGTTTAGCAATGAGGGCATTGCTCACCTTAAGTTTGGGGGTATTTTTGGATATTATCTGTTTATTTCTGTACTACCATGCTAGGTTGCCAGACTTTAGTACTATTATTATTATGTTTTTATTATCAGTATTGTGGTGCAGTCGTTTTGAACTACGAGATTATGTTTGAATTTTTATCATTATGGATGCCATGAACTTTTTTTGTTTTTATTTCAATTTTATTAGCATGATTATGGTTTCTAGCCATCTTTTTGAGGCTTATACAGATTTAGAAGTGTGTGCCATGTAAATGGCCTTTTCACCCTATTTTGAGCTGCTATTTAGCAATGGTGTTATATTTATCATTGCTGATTTTTGATTGTGGCTATGTCTAGCACCAAATGAGTATGTCTCTCGTAGAGTTGTGTCAAGCATGCCATGTACTAGGGGTTTATTAGTGATAATTTTAGACTGTTATTGATCCATCCTTCTAGCAAGCACCGACCAACTGTGTTAACTAGTTATTTTTTGAATTTAGTTCGTGTGTTTATTGTTTTGACAATTTGTTCACTCTAATAAACTTTCATTTGTGCAAGGTAATAAAAGACTTAGATGTTTATACAGTTTTGGATCTTGGATTCTAGTTTGTCAACATCTATATATATATAAAAATAGGAATAAAAATAGAAAAGAAGTGTTGATATCGAAAGTTTTGCGGTGGGTCGAGATGGAGCATAAAATGCACTCGCCCATAAACGCAGGACCGATATAGAGATGGAGCATAAAATGCACTCGCTGAATAATCTTCATTTTTGTTGTGAAGTCTCAGTTGGCTTATGTTGATTACGTGGCCATTACTACTCAAGTTATTAGATTCTTAGGGGTGTTCTACACCTAGTGCTCTGAAGTCGTCTGGCTTGGGAGTCACTGATCAAAAGCTCATTCATGGGTAGTTCTGAATAGCCTAAGGTAATTAAGTACTGTCCGAGTCTAATTTTACTGTCGGCATTCTAGAGCCTTTTGATCTTTTCCTGCATTTGCGTCTTATTCTTAATGCTTATTGAATGTTTAAGTTGCGGAGTTTGCTTGGTTTTAACAATCGATTGTACGAACTTATTTGAGCTATGATTAGTCAGGACGGTTGGTCTTCACACACACATATAATAGATCGAATACAGTCTTATGCTTGGAATAGAATGAACCCTTACTCATTCCTGTGTTTGCCTTATTCTTTTGGAGTAGCTTAGTTAGAGATTCGTAGCCACAATACTAGTTGATATTTTTATATTCCTGTAGCGTTCTTAATTTCTACTATTATTATTGTGTTAGATAGTTTGCTTGAGGACAAGCAAATACTTAATTTTGGGGGTATTTGATGAGTGGGATTTATACCCGTGAATCAGATACTTTATAACTTAAATAATTACCTGAATTTATAGTTTTTATGTATTTTTATATAAATATAGTGTTATTATTCTTAATCGTTGCATTACGGAGCTTTACAGTGATTTTTAAGCTTTAAAGGGGCAAAATAGACAATTTATGCATGGCCGCGCTGCGGCGCCAAAGTTCAGCTTAAAAGTCGCGCCACGGCACCACTACTTCTTCTTTGGCTCATGTTGTAACGTGAGCTCCGTGTCCATGGCACTAATGTGGCACTGCAGCGCCATCTAATGCTTGGTGTCCCGCGCCGCGGCGCCACCTTCGGTGCCCAGGCAGAGAGAAGTGATTTTTGACGTAGCAAAAGGAAGGATACTGGTATAAGAAGGAGAGGAGGCTCTGCATAACATACACTCAGTAGATCTGAGATAGAGAGATAGCGTAGATTAGTTTTCTCTATAATTTCTCTTCCTCTCTTAGATAAATGTTTGTAAATGTAGATTTATTAGACTAGGGAGAAGTTTTGGTATTTCTTTAGAGCATCAAGAGCAATGAGCTACACGGACTAGAGAGTTTGATTTGAGCAGAATGCTTAGTGATTGAAGGGCCTTGACAGAGTTTCTTCTTATCTATTTATTTTCTTTGATTTTGTAATTCATAAATGTTGTCTTTATTGCTACTTGTATTTTGTTTAATAACTATGAATTGAATATTTGCTCTAAGGTTATAATGGAACCATTTGTTATTTAAATTGACTGTCTTATCTCTTTGGTTGGCACCATATGATTTGGTTCGATATATTTATGCTTAATGATTCTCACTAAGACATTAGTGATGATTTTTGTAATTTACATGATATCGATAGAAGAATTGTAGATTTACACCTGAATATATTGACATGTGATTGTGGGTTTCGACTGTACAAGTTGTTCATAGAATAGACATATATCTGTGCACCGCGTACGACCTAATAGAGAGCTTTAACTTAAATCCTTGTTCTGATCAATTCTCATAGACATATGTAGGATTGTATCTAGCTTGGGCGTTCTTTTCTGTTCTATTCCCTATCGGGTGGATCTGGAAAGGATATGTTCGTACATACCTCGACAGAGGTGTATGACCACTTGTGTGTTCTCGATTGACCAATTGTCGTGACCATTTAGGCCATAGAGAGAAAGGTAGCTAGTTTGATGAAATATAGAATGCCTGGTGTTCGACAGAATGCCTGAATGGGGTGAAGTTGTAACCTTAGCTTGTTATTCCTTAGATTATCATTCGTTATCCATTTATTTGCTTTGATAGTTAGTTATGCTTAGATTAATCACTCTTTCATTTATTTCTGTTCGAATAAGACTTTAGCGAGATAAAGTCGGTATTTGTAAATATTAGTGATAGTTTTTCGTGGGTACGACACTCTACTTATCACTGTATTACTTGTTAGACCGTGTATACTTGCGCATGTTTAGTGATCGGTTATCCGACCAACAGCAGGACACCGCTATCAAAAAGATTCTGAATGAGATGGCGGAGTGCCCAGCATTCGTCTGTGTTGTGACCGCGAGAATCTTAATGATATTGACACACTTCATCAGAATTGAACCGTCCTGAACGGGGATTGATTGGAGGGAGAAGGAAAGTAATTCTTCCTTTATTGATCAACATTTGCAATATCTCCTCCATAGATTTTCCCAAATAGGTAAATTCCCTCTGATTGGTAAAATCCCGACGGGCTTTAGCATTTGCTCTCTTCGCAACCTTATCCTCCATAGCTTCGTTTTCTTGAGGTGGTGAGGAAGCATTCATAACAAAAAGAAGGAGATAGGCATGCTCCTGCCTGATTAATTGGCGTGTGACTTGATGATGGTGGGTCACCAGTTCTGCCAATTGCTCAATTTATTTGCAAAGAGCTTTCATCTTTCGTTCCATTATAAATTGGAACTTTGCATAATCTCATCTGTCAACACCGTCTTTGATGGTTTGGGATGACTCGCCATTAGAATTGGGACCCTATCTAGTGCTCCAACTGATCATGTTGACCTCTTCTTCTTTGTGTTGAGGAAGAGGGTTGTCTTGCACGTGAGGATGATCTGGTTTTGTGACCACGATCTCACCGTTGTCTATTAAATCTTGGATCTTGTGTTTCAAGGCCCAATAATCTTGAGTATCGTGTCCAGGTGCTCCGGCATGATAAGCACATTTCTGATTAGCATTAAAACCCCTCCCATTAGGGTTGGTTGGTGGAAGAAGATGTGTGATTTTCTTCTGAGCAGTCAAAAGAGCAAGAATATTCTCAAGTGAGTCCCCTAAGGGTGTGAATGTTCGAGGACGCTTTGTATCTCCACCTTTAGGTAATGGAGGATTTGAAGATTGTGATTGAAAAGGGGAGTAGTTTCTCCTCTACATAGGCATGCTTTGATTGCCTTTTTGACCTTGTAATATCAAGGAAACATCCTCCTCTTTCTTTTTATAGACCCTTTGGGGGTTGTTTCCATAATATCCGGACTGGATGTGCCCAGCAACAGCTTTAAGAGCGGTTAGGTCTTGAATTTTACCGGACATCAATCCCATTTCTCCACGCTTAATCATTTCAGAGAATGGTTTGCCAATACCAGCTAAGATTCTTTCATAGAAAGGAGCTTCCTGTATATCTATGAATGTCATAACCATTTCTGATTCCGTCATGGAAGGAATAACTTGAGCAGCAAGGTGCCTCCACCTTTGAGCATACTCTCTAAAAGACTCATTAGACTGTTTCTTGACCTTGGTAATTTGGTACCGGTCAGGAGCCATCTGAGATTGAAAACTATATTGAGTGAGGAAGGCGTGAGCTAGCTCTTCCCAGCTATGGATCTTTGAGTTGTCTAATCTGGTATACCATGAACGGGCTTCTCCAATCAGACCTTTCTGAAACAGCTGCATTCTGAGCTTTTCATTTTCCGCATAAGATCCAAGTTCTCCAATGAACACTTTTAAGTGTGTATAAGGATCCCCTAATTTGTCATACTTTTCCAAATCAGGGGTTTTGAATTTCTCTAGATAATGAACACTAGGAAATATGCAAAGTTCTGCATATGAAACACTGCCATATGTTCCAATCCCTTTGAGAACACGGATAGTTTCTTCCATTTGAAGAACTTTCTTCCCGATATCACCGGTGAATCCAGGCTCATCGGATATGTCCGACAATAATTATATATATAAGTGTGTGTGTATATATATATATATATATATATATATATATATATATATATATATATATATATATATATATATATATATAGAGAGTCCGGATCAGGTCCGGACTCCCGGATTTTAACAAAATCCAGACCTTTTTTTTTGCTTTTTTTTTGAAACAACTAAAAAATAAATAAATTATGGAACTGAAATTTTTCCACAATACAGTGTTTTGGGCGTGATTTGGATGCCTATACAAAAACATTTCTGTATAGTCTGGACAGACTGTACATACATTGGTTGGTATAGGTATTAAAAACACACCCAAAACACTGTATTATGGAAAAATTTCAGTTCCATAATTTTTTTTTAGTTGTTTCAAAAAAAAAGCAAAAAAAAAAAAAATTGGTCCGAATTTTAGGACCTGTCCGGACTCCCGGACAGGATCCTTGTTCTATATATATATATATATATATATACAAAAGCAGATAAACGCTCCAGACCGAAGTCTAGGCTCAATCGAGGCATAACTCGATAATGTTAGTCCATATATGAAATATATACATATATAAGTATATATATATAGTCAAAAATGAAAACCACAGACCGAAGTTCGGGCAAACGTACACAACATGACTCTCAATGTGTATAACAATGTGTGCTAATATGAGAAGAAGGCTTTATAAAATGTGAGAAGGCTTATAATGGGCTGCCAAAGTAGACTTCTATGACGTTATATGGATAAACACTCAGCTCCCGCGGGATAAAAAGATAGATATATGTGAGCTAACAGATGTTTATAGAAAAGGAAACACTCAATAGGGGTGTATACGGAGTAAAATGGACAGGGCTTCCTAACCTTTTTCTCTCCTTCTTCTTCTCAAATGGCTGACCACAAGGCTCATATTTATAGACTGATGGCTGCAGGTACACTTACGGCAGCTGTGGTTATACCTGCGGCTGGTCGTGGTTCATTCAGGCCTCGCGGGTCCCGTCGTTTCAAAGTACGTGCACTCGTGCACTGTAATGTCTGCTCGAACTTGCAGAACTTCAATCCTAGCATCCGAACGAGGTATATCTGACCTTCTTCGGATCATTTGTGTTGAGAGTTACGCAATGACATGGATTAGAGCTTGTACGAAGTCAAGAAGAGGGGTCCATGCCCATGGTCTTTATGCTTCAAATTCTATCCAAAGTACTGTCATGCGTAATAGTCACTCGGGATTATTACTCCTCGGTTCTTGTGGACATTATTGTATGTATGTATGTATGATGTATTGAGATGACGTACAGGTGTAGAAGGGGGCAAGATGACGTTTGATTCTTCGCCGGGGTTATCGCCGATTTGAGTTGAAAGTAGACGTTGCTTAGTGTTACATATAAGATTGGACTAGTTTGTATGCCGCGATATCATCTTGTGAGAGAAAATGTTAAGGTGGTAAGATGACGTTTGACTCCTCATCGGGGTTGTCGTCGGTTTGAGCTGAAAGTAGATGTTGCTCGGGGTTACATATGAGATTGGACTACATTTTTATTTGCCGCAATGTCATCTATGGGAGAACCCGTCTTCCCGCTATTAGCTCCGGGTCTGAGGTATGAGTGCCTCGACAGGAAGTCTGAGCTTGAAGCTGATAGCATGCATTTGAAATAAGCATTTCTGGAGTTATCGTCGGAACTGCAATGGCATCCCTTGGGGCTATCACCAAGGATGGAGTCGCTACTCCCAGTGTTATTTCTGGAACTGGAACTGAGCGTCGTGGTGTTATCGTCGAGACAGAACTGTCTTCTCTGGTGTTGTTGCTGGTCTTTTGATCTGCGTACCTCGAGGTTATCACCGAGATTGGAAATGACATTCTCGGTGTGTGTTCCGGGTTTGAGATAAAGTTCCCGATTTGTGTTCCGGGTTGGAACTGAACTTTCGGTAGTATCCGGAATGGATGTAAGATGTCTTCCAGGGTTATCTCCGAAAAGACGAATCTGCCCTCCTGCAATGTTAGTAACATGCATGAAGAAAATTTTGAGTGTCTACAATCATCATACATACCATTAATTAATATAATTAATACAATATCCCAGGTTGTCTAACCTTAACATAACATACATACCTTCAGATATACACAAAGGTTTACATATAATAACATAATAAGTAAAGTTATAATAACTACTCCTAAATTTTTTCCTTGCCCTTGTCATTATCTGCCCTTCCTGCTACCTCGTCATTAGCTAAAATGTTATTTTTAAGCAAGGGTGAGCAACGAGTTTTCTCCACAAGTTAAAGCATACAAAAAGAGATATAAATCAAGTATATAAGACTCTAGATTCGATAGAACTTCAACAATATTCAAAGGATTTTGAATTAGCTGAATAAATCATTTATCAATAACAAAACTTTACCAAATTTCATGTTAAACAACAATTTAATAATGAAATAGTAAAACTCTTTAGAAGTTTCAATAATGTTCAATTGATTATCAAGAGATAATACTACTGCAATAATAAAGAGGGATATTCCCAGATTTCATGTTGAGTGATCACAATTGGATCATGAACTAATAGAGGATTTATCAGGCATTCAATACTGAATTACCTCAGAATAATAAGTTAGTTCTAAAAACTAAACTATAACCCTCTACAAGCACCTGGAGCAGTCAACTCCTTTATACCCTATATTATGCATACTACTTAATAATAGCACATGAGTCGTTTTACGATAATAAAGTTTGTTCATCTCAGTCTTACATCATGATTCTGTACCACAACAATATGGTTTGGATTGCTATCAAAGAAATACTATGATTTCAACATATAATATCAATATTAATCTAGCCAAAATCACTGGTATAGATCTTCCAATAATAAATTAGTTCACAATAAATTGAACGTTTCATACTTTAACAAATATTAGTCTAGCCAAAACAAATAGTTGAGACATGAATTGTAAATAGTTCCAATAATAGAACAAGAATAAATTGCACTATTTGCGAATAACAATAATCATTATAAATGTGAATAACTATCAATAATTATTCACTAATCATGCTTTAAAAATAATAACTCGAGTTTGAGTTGGAGAACTTGCAATACATGCAAATATTCAATAATAATCTTAGATGTGGAATAATCAACAATAATTATCCACTACTATACTAAACAAAATAATAACTCGAGTTTGAGTTAGGGAACTTGCCTAATTCGTTGAATACTGCTACATAATTTAACTTAACTTCTTTTGTAAGACCTATCATTAATAAGATCGATCTATCAATTAGCACCACATATCTCACTTATTATACCATTATTCCATAATAATTTATCTAACATGTAATCACATAATCAAAAACCTTAAATCTTTAATAATATTATTATCCTTTGATAGTATTTCAATCACTAAACCATATACATTAAGACTTAACACTTATTCGTTCATTTTATAAGTTCATCTTTAAAATCTAATTAGTCAAATAATAATCCATCAGCCTGGATTATTCAAATCGACCAATCCAACAACCTGGATTATCAAATAGACCAATCCAGCAACTGGATTATCTAGACAGACCAATCTAGTAACCTGGATTATCCAAACAAACAAATCCAGCAACTAGACGACCAATCCAGCAAACCAGATTGTAATCTAGCAAACTAAATTGTAATCCAGCATACTGGATTCTAATCCAGCAAACTGGATTGATCTGATTTTTAATTCAGCAACCTGGATTAACTAATCATTCAATTTAGTAAACTATTTTTCAATCCATTAAGCTGGATTTATCTGATTTTCAATCAAGCAAGCTGGATTTATTAATTCTTTTCACGAAAATACCAAACTAATTTATTATTACATAAATAAAAAGAATTTTTTTGAAAATTTTTAACTCCCTTTAATATTTTTCAAAAATTGTTTTTAGCTCGTAGTTTAAGAAATTAGCCCTATCACGCTCAACTCCAGAAATTTCCATCTCATTACATAATCTTACATGTATTAACATGAACCTTCAGTTTAAATTTTGTGGCCATCAGAGTTATAGAACTCTGGTTCTTATGGTTTTCGTCTGAAAACCCCAAATATTGAAATTACCACAACTTGGTCAATTTAAGTCGGAATGAGCTCATTTTTGGACAGGAGCTACTTTATATCATATATTGTCATGTCCCAAAAGGACAGAATTTATTTCAAAAATTAAATGGCCAAAACTTCCCTTGCAAAATCTTGGGCAGTTTGTGTTTGTCATTTTTCCACTATTGCCTACTTTGAAAAAAATAGTCCTTACAAAAATCTACAACTCTTTTTTCAGTGATTCCACTTGAAAATGTTAGAAAACTCATAGATCTAACTCTAGTACTTGACCACACTCAAAATTGCAAAATATAATAGGAGATATGGTCGTTTGAATTTCATGTTTCATTTTCACAAAAATCTAATTTTTAGCTCTTGGTGATTTCTAAGAAAACTTCTATGTTATCACATAATAACCAACATAACTCGTCATAATACTTACTAATACTTCATACACCCATGAATCTATCATGATGCATGATCTATTTCATCAAACAATCATCAAACATAAGATAAACACAATCAAGGTTAAGAAAATTTAAGGCTTTCTACATTTTGAAAAACCTAGTTTTCATTTCATACTTTAGATCTATCTTTTTATCCTCAAAAGGGTTAGATCTCAATATACACATAGATCTAAGGTTTTAAACCTCAAGATCATAAATTCATATTATCAAAAATCAAATTAAACCAAAAAGGAAATTAGACTACGTAAATAGAAATTTTTGTTATACTTAGCTTTTCCTTCCCTTTTCTTCCTAAACCTTGATTATGGGACTTGGAAATTAACAAAAAATTCCCTCTCTCTCTTCCTCTTCTTCTCACCGAACTCTCTAGGCTCTCTCTCTCTCTTAGTTGCTCTTGTTCTTTCTTTAATTCTAGTTAGCTTAAGAAGTAAAATAAGATGAAAAGTTATATTTGTTTTTATTAAAAAAATAAAAAGTATAGATATATAGCATATATCTACACATTCTCACCACATACTTGCATCCTCTCTCTCTCTCTTATTATGTAAGTTGTTTCTTAAAAGTTTAATCAAAGTTGTTGTCTCCATTAAATGGGTGACACCTAAACAAAGTTGTTCACCTACTAAAGTAATAAAATCATTACATGCTTCCCCCCTTTCTCTCCTCTCTAATTGCCGGCCAAGTGGCCTTTCTTTTGCCCGCGATTTGTTTCCTTTTATGCTTTATTTAACTTACTTAATATCCTACATGTCCCCTCCCATTTCGGTTAAAAGTTGGTCCATTCTTTTAATTCTTTGGGCTAGCAAATTTTAATTCTATGGGCTTGCAAATCAACACAGTTTCATACTCTTTAATTTTTATCCTTCCCTAATTATTTAATAAGGGTTTTCATTCCCCTCTTTTGTAATTTTAATCCTTACTCATGTATCTTTAATTTCACAACCCAATTAGACTTGTTATTCTTACGTTATAAAATTAATTATTTGAGATATATAGAAAATAAATCTCTTAGCGTTAGTATATATATTTTTAAATACTATCATTCTCTTATATTATAACCCATTAGGTTTCTAGTTACCATACCTAATATATGTATTAGGTTACATAACTTTATTCTTAATTCTCTTCATATACAAAATAAATGTATACATATTATTTAATGTATATTTATTCAATCACGTACATACTCACATAAGTCATAACATATTCTACTAGTGTAATAACTTAATAGCCCTACTAGGCTTAATAAGTTATAAACACTCACATATTCATATCAATAAATAATTACTTAAAGATTGTAAATCCTTTTAATTTAATGATCAAGGCTAACATTCAAGCTATGTTAATTTTTAACATAACTTATCTTACTCATCCTTAATCAAATTAACTAAATATTCATCTTAGTTAACTTAATACAAATAAGTTAACTATCTTACTTAATTTACATATACACTTATATGATTCAAATACTTCCTAAAAAAACTTATTCGTAAAAATTTACATATATAATCATGTTAAAATCTCGAACCTTACATGATTCCTCTCTTGACTGATGGAGACTTAGAGCTTTATTTTGGTGAGCGTGCTATTAGGAGCATCATATGGGAGATTCTCATTCAATTCTTTCCTCTTGCTAGGCGACATTAGCCTTTATCTCAGCCGATCACCGAGATTCCCCTGATGGGTTTAGATGGCTGCACTTTATCAAAGGGCCCTTTTACTTAGGAGGCTTTCTATCGTTGGTGGTTCCCTCGCACCATTGGAACTCAGATCTGCGCCACACAGTTTATGGGGGATATGGTTCATAGGTTTGTTATGATGACATACTGGATTGCATGCGTTCGAGAGTCCACTCATTTGGCACAGATTGATAATTTGACCTAGAGATTAGACCGGATACACTTTTTTATCCGTCATTTGGGTAGAGATCCGTCAAAGGAAGATTCTTTTGATCCGTCCAGCTCTGGTGCTGGCCCTTCAAGTGGCCCATATTCTGATAGCTTTATCGGTGTAGATCCCCCTTTGTATCGACCTGACATCCCTTCTGGCAAAGATTTAGTGACTCAGAAGGAGTTACATTAGATGGATCGATTGGATGATGTGGACATCATTGATTTCTTCTGATAGATTTCTCATTATCTCTTTTGATAGGCCTTTGTTAGATATTGGATGACTGTGCCCCATTTTTCATTATATCTTTTGATAGGCCTCTGTTAGATATTGGGCGGCTGTGCCCCATTTTCGTATACTTTTTTTTCAGTTGTATACAGAGATGATGTATTATATGATGGTGTATTTAGGAATGTATGTATCATGCTTTTTATTCCCTACATCATATTGTCATTTGTCATTTAACATTGTAATTTATCATGATGCATGCATTATGTCATGGATATGCATTCACAAAGGTGAGTTTAGCATTGACCCCTGGATGGTCTTATGATACGGTTCTATAGATGTCTTCATCTACCGTTAGACAGATTGAACAAACCCCACCCATATTGATAGCCTTTTCTTTGAGATCCTGGTATGGTAGTTTGTCTCCCCCAGATCGGTTAACAGTTGATCAGCTATTGAGGCATTATATGACCCTCCTAATATTCCAGGTACCATTGGGCTTTGTAGAGGGCATGATATCTTGTTAGATACCAGAGAGACAGGTCTTTAGATTTGATATCCATGAGCTGACTCCTACATTGGAGAAGTATGAGCGTCTCACTGATTTACCCTTAGATCGACCTTGCACTAGGATGGCTGTCAATGATATGAGCCAACAGTGTATGACCCTGGCGGGCTTACGACGCAAAGTTACCATAGACGAGATTACCTCAGGGCATGTGGTGTCCTTTGATTTCTTGACTGATCGATTTGGGTCACTGGATAGCTATCTAGGATATTCAAGGAATTTCACCACTATTGAGGGTGAGTGGCATGTTTATCGCATAGATATCCTATTGATGTGCATTGTGGCTTATTTATACATGCCGTTATATATGGAGCATCAGGATATTGGCCTGATTACGATAGTTCGTGCCCTCAGGGAGGGTTGCACCATCTTACCCATGATATTGGCGGAGACCTTAAGGTTGGCCACATTTTTCCATTCCCAATCTATGGGGTTTTTCAGAGGTAGTGTCGTCTTATTGTATGTGTGGTTCATGACACATTTGAAATCGATTGGCACCTTTAGACGTCATGGGTACTTTTTTACTCATGAGATAACCTTGTCTTATTCCTTTCACCCGGTGGAGTGTACAAATGCAACATCTTGGTTGGCTTTTCTGACAAGGATTGAGGATCCATTTGCTATCTTGCCTTGTTTAGGACTCATCTCTCCTTATATAGCTTTATTACTCATGAAGTTGGCATGGATTATCTACCCTTAGCTGGTTTGAGAGGGGTGACCACGTATCATCCACTGCCTTTCATGAGTTAGTTTGATCAATTTTAGGATATTCCCCCCTTTGACGGGCCATTGGGTCAGCGACTATCAGCTTGACTTTTGTCAGCAGATGACTTGATCAGGATTTATGATTATTGGACTCGTCGAGAGAGGGTTAATTTTTTGACTAGTCATCTAGGTCGTTCTTCAAAGTATTTTGCATGGCTGAAGGATTATATTGCATCGGCTATGGTTTTTCACTCAGAGATGAGTATTGATTCTGATGATGAGGAGCCTATTGAAAACCCTGATTCTCCTACCGAGGATGAGCTATTTACTGTTTTAACAGAATTCTGGTCGATGATTCCCCTAGCATTCCCACTATAGCGGCTCCACCTTTTGTAGAGTATTTAAAGTAGAGGTTACATCTGATGACATTTAACAGGGATTAGGGTAGGGCTCTGATGTTGACAGCTCTTTCTAGTAGAGATGCTACTTTTACTGAGATGGATGACGCTCGAGCTAGCCGAGATGCCATTTTTATTGAGTGGGATGAGGTTCGAGCAGCTTGAGATACTGCTCGCATTCATAGATGATCATGGTACCACTATACAGATGGTCCTGGATCTTTTAACTCGCATTGATAGCCTAGGGCAGGAGCTTATAGATTCGCCTCCATTTTCTGAGAGGGACGCCATGTTGGACTTGTTGGCCCGTTTATCTACTGGTTTATAGACTAACTTTCATTTTCCACCATAGACAAGGTTAGCCATTTTTGTCATACACAGGATAAATTGTATATATCAAACAGTATTATATGGCAAGGAAATATATTTTGATTCACTTTCCTTTTAGATATGTCTTGTCACTTTCTTGATAGTTGCCATTTTCTTTATGACTTGGTATCTTGATGTGTCCCAAAATTCTCCTTGGTGGATTGACATTGAGATTTCCTAGGATCTTTCAGAATGGGTCTTTTTGATCTTTGGGCTTCCAATTTTTTTTGGTGTCTTGGGACTGGTCTTTGATGTGGTTAAGATTTAAGCAAAGGGATTAGATTACTTCTTTGAGGGTTCGACCGCACCATAGATGGCTGCCTACGTACTCCCATTGATGAGGGGAGATCATGTCTTTCGTAGTTCTAGCTCTGGCTTGAGCTTAATGGTTTGAGAAGTGTTTGTTTGGGTTTTTGTGTTTCTTGTTTGGTTTGACCTCACCATAGATGGTTGCCTACGTACTCCTATTGATTGGGGGAGATCAGGTCTATGTAGTTCCTACGTGTTGAGTTGAACGGTTTGAGAAGTATTTGTTTGGGTTTTTTAGGTTTTTTGTTTGGTTTGACCGCACCATAGTTGGCTGCCTACGTACTCCCATTGATGAGGGGAGATCAGGTCTTTCGTAGTTCCAACTTCGTAGTGAAAAACTGAATTGACTTGATTGATTGATTTGATTTTTGATTTTGAACTTTTTTTTAAAATCGAGATGTTGGCTTGAAGATGATTTTAAATATAATACCTTTTTATGGTGTCTGGATTGATAAGTTGGGAAAATTCTTCGCCATCCATTTCTTGCAGTCTGAGGGCTCCTCTCGTCAACACTTCCTTAATAACGAAAGGGCCTTCCCAGTTCAGGGAAAACTTTCCTTTAGATTTATCTTGATTAGCAAGGATTTTCTTTAATAAAAAGTCATTTTCTTTGAATTGACAAAGCCGAACTTACTTGTTGTATGATCGAGCAATCCTCTGCTTATATAATTGACCATGAAAGATAGTTATGGCCCTCCTCTTATCTATCAGAGATAATTAATGGCACCGCTCTTGCAACAACTGGTCTTCCTCCATTTGATCTTCTATCAAGACTCTTAATGACTCTATTTCTACCTCTATGGGGAGCACTACTTCCATGCCATAGACCAATGAGTAGGGGGTAGCCCCAGTAAGAGTGTGCATTGACGTTCTGTAGGCTAGCAAAGTCAGGCCATCTCTTGTGATTGTCGAACATCTTTTGCATGCTCTTCTTGATGTTTTTATTGGCTGCTTCAACAGCACCATTCATCTTGGGATAATAAATGATGAAGTTTAGATGTTTGATGTGGAATTTATTGAATAACTCTTCCATCATCTAGTTGTTTAGATTCTTGGCATTGTCCGTTACGATCACCTCTGGTTGTCTATATCGACAGATGATATTATTTCTGATGAAACCAATGATTACCTCTTTGGTGAATTTGGAAAAAACGGTCACTTCTACCCATTTAGTGAAGTAATCGATTATAGTGAAGATAAACCGATGACCATTGTTGGCTTTGTGCTCGATTGGCCCAATCACGTCCATTCTCCATATTGAAAAGGACCATGGTGATCTCATATTGTGTAGTTCATTTGGAGGAGCGTCGACGACATTTCTATGAATTTGGCATTGATAACATCTCCTGGCGTGATCGTTATAGTTGGCTTTGAGAGAAATCCAATAATGACATGTTCTTAATATCTTCTTGGCAAGTAAAGGACCGCTCTGTGTGGACCACATACTCCACCATGGACTTTATCTATGAGTCTTTGGGCTTGGTCTTTGTCTAGGCATCTTAGAAGGCCTATTCCCACATCCCTTTTGTAAAGTGTGTCTCCTCTTAGGTAGAATTTTATGGCCATTTTACGGATCTATTTTCTTTTAGCTTGACTTTCCCCAATAGGTGTACATCCATCTCAAAGATATTTATCATGATACCAAGGATGTTTGATGGGAGTTAGTTCATCTGATATTTCTCCAATGTAATTTCCATAGGTTGGTGCCTTTTGGCTTGCAAATTTGATATCTGGGATTCCTCCCCGTTCAGATTTGTTGATCAAGGAAGCCATGGTTGCTAGTGCATCTACAAAATCATTCATATTCTGAGGGATGTGGATGAAGGATATTTCTTTAAACTCCATAGCCATCTTGATAACTTGACGATGGTAAGGTAGCAAATGTAATTCTTTGGTGTGATATGCCCAGTGGTTTATTTGATGACTAGCTCGGAATCCCCAAAGACAACTAGCTGTTTGATATCCATGGATTGGGCCAGTTTCAATCCCATTATACAGCCTTCATACTCAGCTGTGTTGTTGGTGTTGACAAACTGAAAGTTGATGGCCACGGGATATTGTTCTCCCAAAATTGATACCATAAATGCCCCTTCTCTGACATCTTCCATGTTTATGGCTCCATTAAAATACAATTTCTAAGATCAGACTGTATTTTCCTGATGGATTTGTTGAATTGTCATTATTCGTTCATCTGGGAAATACGTTTCCAAGGGTTTGAAATTGCCCGATGGTGCTTCGGCCAATTGATCCGCAATTCCTTAACCTCTGATGGACTTTTGAGTCACGTAGATGATGTCGAATTATTGGAGGATCAACATCCATTTGAACAGTCGACAATTCAACATGGGTTTGTTTAATACGCACTTTATAGGATCCATGCGGGATATGAGATAGGTTGTGTGACCTTGGAGATAATGTTGTAACCTCATGACGACCCATGTTAATGCACAACAGGTCTTTTCAATCAAAGTATACTTTCGCTCCCCGCTGCCAAATCTTTTGCTGAGGTAATAAATAGCTCTTTCCTTGCCACTATAGTCTTTGTCCCAGCATGCAGCCCATAGCATTGTCATTGACTGATAGGTACGTAAACATGGGAACATTGTCCCTTGGAGGTACCAAGACGGGAGCTTACACAAATTGCTTTTTGATCGAAAGGAAGGCTTTTTGATACTCTTCATTCCAGTTCATGGAGGAATTTTTCCTTAACAGCTTAAAGATGAGCTCACACATTGTTGTGAGTTGAGAGATGAATCTGCCGATGAAATTGATTATCCCCAGAAATCCTCGTATTTCCTTTTATATTCGGGGCACGAGCATCTTGGTGATTACCTCAATTTTGGAGGGATCTAGTTCAATGCCTCTGTGTCTTACTGGAAATCCTTACAACTTGCCTGACTTAACTCCGAAGGCACACTTGGTCAGATTTAGCTTCAAGTTGTATTTGCACAATTGGTTGAAAAGTTTTTTGAGATGGTTGATATGGTCATCTTCCTTCTAAGATTTGACAATGATGTCGTCAACATAGACATCTATTTTTTTGTTCATCAAATCATGGAAAAAGACCATCATGGCTCATTCATAGGTGGTACCAGCATTGATAAGGCGGAAAGACAAACGTCTGTAACAAAAGGTTAACCAAGGAGTGATGAAGGTTGTTTCCCCCTGTCCTCTTCAGCAACCATGATCTGATGGTACCCAGTGAAGCAGTCAACAAAAGAATACATGACATACTTAGTCGTGTTGTCTATTAGTATATGGATAGGCGGTACTGGGAAATTATCTTTGAGACAAGATTTGTTTAAATCCCTGTAATCCACGCATACTCGTACCTTCCCTCCGGGCTTAGGCACAGGAACTTTATTGGACAGCCACTTAGGGTAGGTTGATACCATGATGATGCTGGCTTTGAATTGTTTAATAATTTCTTCCTTGACTTTCAGACTCCACTCAGGTTTTAGTCGCCTAAGCTTCTGTTTGACGGGCTTGAATCCTTCTTTAATGGGCAGTCGATGGATGAAAATATCAGTAGACAAATCGATCATGTCCTCATGAGACCATGCAAACACATCCTGGAATTGGGTTAGTATATCAACCAGATCTTTTCTTTGGCTCAGGGTAAGGTCCATGCCTATCTAGATTTCTTTACTGTTTTTTGAGGTTTTGATAATAACAGAGGTGATTTAATCAAGGTTTGGTTTGGGTTTATCTTCGACCCATTCTTTAATCTCCTCAAGCACCATATAGTCCTCTATCTCTTCTTTCTCAATCCCCATCAAGTTAAAGTCCAACTCTACATCAAAGTTGTAGTCATTATGGAGATTTGGCATTCTATTAGCAAAGCTAGACAAACCCAACTCTGGAGTCCTGAAAACAAAATGCTTTTGCTTAATATATGAGATTGTTTGATCATACAAAGCATTACCAAAAGCATAACAAAAGTGACTGCTAGTACTGTTTAACAAAAGTAAGCAGTTAATAATATCTACACTTTAGGGTAGATGTACTTTCTTCCCTTTTACACTTTTCGGTAGATGCAAGGAGTGTTGCTCTAATTTCCTAGGGTCAAGTATTTGTGCACATCTGTGATGAAGAGATAGTTGACGTCCTCCTCCTCTTCGATGATGACTATGACTAAATTTATATTAGGGTCAGTATTTTCCTTTGACGGTTCTTCTTAGCCCTATTTATGCGAGGGGTCAGGATTTGATCTTCTAAACAGTCATCATCTGGGATATCCTCGTTCATACACTCAGTATGCACCAGAAAATACAACTTTGATAATTAGTTTTGCACTTCTTATTTGAGTCTCTAGTTCCTTTCCTCGCTTTCTTGATTCAAAATTAGGACTTCTTTTCCACTAGCCGGCTTGGCCCTAGGAATCAACATACCCGCCACAGAAAAAGGAATTTTCCTCATAGGCTATACAAATCCTGCATCTGTAATATTAGGTAACAGAATTATGGAAGAAGGAACCGGTGGACGTTTGTGTGGATTCCGATGATATGATCCAGAGGAATAGCCCAATCCAGTCTTCCTTGTCTGGCTAGGAAATTTAACTGGACTTCTGACTCCTTGCTAACTCTTCCTTAACCCTTCTCCAGGCTGGAAACCCAAGGATATCATTTCCTGACTTGCCAACAATACTTCAGTGGAAAGTTTGTCCTTTAAAGCTAAGGCCCCGATAGGTAGATATTGAGTGTTGCTTACCTCAAGGGCTTGAAAACTGACAAGCTTAATTCCTTCATTGAGACTGATTAGAAGCATATCACTTTGTGTATGAATAGGATATTTTGGTTCAACATTGACAGTTACCAGATTACTGTTGATGATGTATTTGTCCTGTTAATAAAGGGCAGATGGAAATGCTCCTGCCATATTGATCCACGTCCTTCCCAATAGAAAATTATATCATGTGGTGATGTTTAGCACTTAAAAGGATATTTAAAGGTATTGGAGCGATCTCCACTCGCAGTTCAATTTCTCCTATAATATTTCATTGAGATCTATCAAAAGCTCTTATGACTATATGGTTGCTTTGGATTTGATTGGGATTTATGTTCATTCTTTCCAATGTGGCATAGGGACAGATGTTCAAGGAAGATCATCCATCTATCAACACACCTTCGACCACATATCCTGAAGACATCACTGCTATGTATAATTGCGTGCAATGACCCGTCCCTTCGGGTGGTATGTCATCATTAGTGAAAGATATCACATTACAGTTGAAAATTTGATCTACCAAATGATGAAACTTTTTTGGTATCCACCGTCTTTCGCATGTGAGCCTCTTCCAGTACTTTCACTAAGACCTTATGATGATCTTCAGAGGACAATACCAAGTCTAGAATGGATATCTGTCGGGATGCTTCTTTCAATCTTTGCACCACTTTGGCTTTATTATGCCCCATTTTACGGAGGAATTCTTCAACTTACTCCACAAACACTTTCCCCTTGGATTTAATTACTGGATTCATTACTCGCTGAGGTAGGTACAACATGTCTTCCTTTAATATAGCAGCATTTTGATTTGGAATTGATCCCTCAACCTCCCCATAATTCTATGGGACACTTTTAAGGTTGATAATGGGATATTGTGGCCTGAATGGCAACACCAATGGTTCTGGTGCAACCACCTTCAAAAGGTTCTTTACTCCTTTAACCTTTATTCTTTGGATTTTAAGAGGTGTTGCAGACAATTCTCCTTTAGAAGATATGATTACTATAACTATAACGCCCCCAATTTCATGAACTTGAAACTTGAACTCAGTGTTTTATGATACCATTTCTATGAGCGGAAATAACACTAATAATAGTAACAATAATATAAATATCAAAATTAATTTACATATATCAGAGACTAATCCCAAGTACGCAACCTTTTCTATAATACATTACATGATAGATAATAAATATAATGGTCTAAATATTGTCTAACTATTACAAAAGAAACCATTTAACTTATTCTGTTTGTTTTCCTTTATCCATTGTTCTTGGCTGAACCTTCTGGTTGTTCACGCCTAGCTGAAAACATTTAAATTAAGCAAGGATGAGCATTTGAGTGCCCAGCAAGCAATAGCAATTATAAATATAAGTCGAAAGAAGTAAATATTTTCTTTGTACAACACTTCTACAACAAATCAACAACTGTGAAGTAAGCTGAACCAATAATAATAACATAACAATTCTATATCAATTTTTTGAAACTATGTACTGACTATAACTGGAGATTAGTCAACAGACTATGAACATTGTTTTCTATTTTCGAAAAGTTTAAGCAGAACTTTATCTGCAAACCGTCATAACTTACGGGCGCGAGGGTGTACATCCCATGTGCCCTGTATTGATCAATATTACATGCAAGAACGATATTAGCGTTCATCTTTTCTGCCTTGGGTGCATAAAAGTTTTCCCATATTTGGGATGTTCATACTTAGTCGGGAATCCAAACTAAAGCAATTTGATTGGATACAATAAAGTTTTATCATGTTCAACAATATTTCTAAATATTTGTCTAGCTGAGTCAAATAACTTAGACGTCATTTAATTAATATATAAATATCAGAGATCGATAGGTGTGTATTAACATGTGATTAAATACAATGATTATCCAAGTAAGGACACTTGTATAACCATATTTAGAAATTAATGAACATAATAAATATCTGAATTATACAATAATACTGTACTGACGAATAATGATCGGATACATAATCGATAACAATAGAGTTAATATTCTGGAACAATGATAATATAATTCTTAAACTTTCTTACTTATATACATTGCATAAAGTAAATGCAAAGGTAGGATACTTGCCTGGTCTATTGCTTACAATTACACAACTTAGTTTTATCTTTTATATAGCAACCTATCATTAATAAGATCATTATATCGATTAGAATAACATATCATAACACATAATACTGCTTATTGCAGTCAGCACATAACCTAATCACATTGTCATACATGTTTCACAGTCATTGGATCACAAACAAACACATATACAGACAAATTAAATAAGTCTAGATTAATTTCTGAAAAATGTCGGCGTACCGACGGCTTTATCGGTAATTATCGAGTCTAAGACTCAATCATGTAGTTCAATATCCATTTAAATAATTTAAATATGAGTCGTATTATTTTTCATAGCCTTATAATAATTTTTAAACAATTATTATAATTTATCATAATTTTTCAAACACCAGAATCGTTATAAAATGATTTAAATATCGAATAATTCTATTATTATTAATATTTAATTAATATTAAACTATTAATGAAACCATTTCCAAAATATTAAAGTTATTTATAATAACTTAAAATACTTTTAAAACATTACTATTACCCTTAAATGATTTTTGAAATAATTAAAATCACTTTTAAATAATTACCATTAATATTTTAAATATTAATGTACTATTCACTAAAATATTAAAAGTTATTTAGTATAACTTAAAATATTTTTAATTCATTTATATCCTTTCTAAATGATTAATAAAACCATTTTTAAACTATTTATCTAATATAATTATTAAATAACCTTAATATCATTAATATTAAATTAATATCATTAGTATTAAATTATTAATGAAATCATCCTTTGAATAATAAAAATTATCTTTTATAACTTAAATATTCTTAAACACTTCATTTTCATTTTAAATGATTTTATAATATTGAAATCATTTTTAAACTAATTTATTTAATATAAATATTAAATAAATCTAATATCATTAATATTAAAATATTAATATTTTTTATGATAAAATATCAAAGGTTATATTGTATAATTTAAAATATTTTTATAACATTTAAATCATTTTTATATGATTTTTAAATCATTAATTATATTTTTCATAATTTATTTAATACATTTATTAAATAACTTAATTATCATTAATATTATATTATTAATGAAATTTCATCACAAAATATTAAAAGTCATTAAAAATAACTTAAAATATTTTCTTATATCATAATATAATTTTAAATGATTTTTCAAGTATAAAAATCATTTTTAAAAAATTTGTTTAATATAATAATTAAATAAATTAAATGCTTTTTATATTTCAAAAATACTAAATATTTATTAAATATATTCAAAATTATTAAAACTAATTTTTAGGCTTTAAAATAATTTTTAGGAATTTATTTTGTATTTTTCATAATTTAAAACTATTTAGTACTAATTATTTAATAAAAATAATTAATTTTGTAATAAAGTGTAGCTAAAAACTACCTATAGCAACAGAACCGTCGCTATAGGTGTTCTTCGTGTTGTTCTTCAAACCCATAAATTCATCGACAGTTGCCAACTTAGCTAGTTTGACTAATCATAATTATTAAACCATAAC
Organism: Panax japonicus; assembly: GCA_020205505.1. NCBI lineage: Eukaryota > Viridiplantae > Streptophyta > Magnoliopsida > Apiales > Araliaceae > Panax > Panax japonicus. The sequence goes on along the minus strand of CM035106.1, from coordinate 37,630,020 downwards.
GATTCTGGGCTTGAAATTTTGTTAGGATTGTAGTATTAATGTAATACTACAATCACCAACTGATTTCATGTCCATTCCACTTCATAATAGAAAGATCTTGACCTCCAAAATTGTTGTCAGAACTGTTCTTCATTTTCTGGGTTTTTCAGAAATGAAGAACAGTCGAGGAACCTACTTTCCCTGCCCTGATTCAACCGTTCTGGGCTTGACATGTTCGTTCTAATGGCTCACACTTATAGAGTACATGATAAGGAACAATAACATATCTTCAATTCATCATAACAACAACACAATTGAACGATCAAGGGTGGTCAAACCTTATCAGAAAAATGGCTCATGAAGAAATCTGGGTTTTCCAGATTTCAGACAAAACAGTTGGTCAACCCTACTTTGATCGACAATAACTTTTATTCTATGCACGATCTAAGTGTTATAGATGCATGATCATGTAACCTACATGTCAGTCTACAACTGGAATACAACAACATGGCCAAACTATAACAGATCAGCAAAATCAAAAGCTCCAAATTAAGTTGCTTGTCAGAAAATTTGGAAAATTTCTAGGTTGTCCAGAATAGTTTTCCATTAGCGGTCAATGTGACGCCCCCAAAATAGGTATACATCACCCATCTTGAGTCGCCAAAAACGTGGTACAATATTCAATTACAAACTTAAATATACAACATGAGCTGTGAGTTTTAATACAAATATTATCTTTTAGACTGTGATAACCCAGGATTTCGAATAATCCAAAATTTGCGAATAAATTTTTATTTTTATTTATTTATTTATTTAATATTAATATTAATTATCAATTTTGTGACAAGTTTCTGTGATACGTGTATCGAGAAGGTCAATTTATGTAGTGACTAATAAAATTAGAGTAGAGTTGTGCTTAACGGAGAATAGAAACCCTAACCCTAATTTTTGGAACGGGATTCGATAGAAAATATAATTAAAATAATTATATTAATATGTATGTGTTTGAACGGTATAGAATTTTTGATCAATGATTGATCGGATAAAGTTTAATATTAATAACACCTAATAAGAGATTAGAAAACCTAATCTCAGGATTAGAAACACTAATGTGCTGTTAGAAACCTTAATTGTACGCCGAGAAACCCTAATTTCAAAACCGGGAATTATAATCCCTAAATTAGGAAATCCTAATCCTAATTGGCAAGCCTATGGGTTCATTAAACTTAAATATGATTAGAAAGCTTTAATTATATTTTTGTATATTAATTTTTCTATTTAGAAAACCTAATTGCATTTTAGGAATTTTATTTTCTAATTTGTGAACCCTAAATTTGAAATTTGTGGGAATTAGAATTTTAAAACCTAAAAGGTTCAAACCCTAAACCCTAATCCAAACTCTAAACCCTAAGGGTTTGTGCATTTGTCAAAAATGCCATTAAATTTAATTTTCAAAAGACCAAAATGCCCTTTATGGATATTTTATTAGATTACTTGTATATCTTGCCAAATCAAGAGTTGGTCACCAACTTTGTTGACTTTGTGGCTCAAAATCTCAGCAAATCAGCCAATGCCAGCCGAATTTGATCAGATCTAGCAACAATCAAAGCAATATATATAGATTCAAGAGAGAGAAAAGTCACAAAAATTGCCATTTTGCTCATTTGCTCTCATCAACTCTCTCTCTCACTAAAAGCTTTGAAAATCACTAGTAGACCAGTCACTAAAATAGCCCTAGATCAACCAATATCAGATTTGAGAGCTAAGATCAAGAATTTAAAGCTAGAAGGTATAAACCTATTTTTGATTTTTGATCCAAGTGGCTAATAAAAATTTCGTGTTTATGTGTTTAGATATTTGCTAGATGATGTTTAATGATGATCTATGTTGATATAACATAGATCCATAGCATCAAAATGCTTTAAAAATGATGATTTTCAAAACTGCCAAGAACAGAAAATGTGGTCTGACAAGCTAATGTCAGGCGCTACAGATTCTTGTTCGTTTGTTTGTTTTTTTTTGTTGTTTTAAAGCTTTACTTTGTAGCCTGATATGTAGGCTTTAATCTTCAAGTGGTATAACAGAAATTAAATAGCTAGATTGCATGTTATAATCGGTCAAAACCCGTTGACCGGGCATGAACGAGTACTTTCTGGGAAACCCAGAAAGTTTGATTTTTGCGTCTGACAATTTTTTTTAATCCTCTTGATCTGTCAGTATTTTTGGTTTATGATGTTATTGATGTAATAAATGTGTAGCCTGTTATCTTATCTATAGATTTATGGCTTTATATCATATATTTGATCAATAGATCGAGTGTAGCAAGCAGTCAAAGTAGGCAAAACGACCATGATTTGAATTTCTGGAAATTCCAGAAAAGTTCTTGCACGAATTTTCTGACGTACTTTGACCGCTTGATAAGTTCTGATTTGTTTGTTTTTGGACCGATTTGTTGGTATGGTGTGGTTCCTTAACACATTGAATATAAGTTTGAACTTTAATAACACATAAACTAAGATCCGAACGTGTACAAATTTGGACTGCATAGAGGTCACTCGAACTGCCTGGGTTTCTTAAAAACCCAGGTGATGTCTGACAGTAGGTTTAGCTGCTCAGATCTTCGTGTTATGTGGTGTTATGACTGAAGTGATGACTTATTATTGTAGTATTACAGTCTGGCTACATGACCAAAGTTCAAGTTAGTCCAGAAACCTTTTGGATTGAAAATTATTGTCGGTCAAAGTTGACCCTTGAAGCTGCCGGCTGTCAGTGTTCTTGAGCTCAAGAACACCAACAGCGACCCTTTCTGTCGCTAAAGACCTATAGCGACGGTTTGAATTATTTTATTTTCTGAATATTCCGAAAATTATTTAAAAATAGTAATAAATTCTAAAAATTACCAAAAATTATTTTAAATTATGAAAAATAATTTTTGACCAATTGGAATATTTTTCTTTAATATTTATAATTATTTAAATATTAAAAGTATTTAATTTATTTAATTAGTATATTAAATAAATTAGAGAAAAATGATTTAATATTATGAAAAAATCATTTTAAATAAGAAAAATGTATTTAAAAATATTTTGAGTTATAAAATGTAACTTTTAATATTTTTTGAGATTTTTTCATTAATAATTTAATATTAATGATATTATATTTATTTGATTATTAAATTAAATAAATAAGATAAAAATGATTTTAATGATTTAAAAATCATTTTAATTAAGAATAAAGTGTTAGAAAATATTTTAAATTATAAAATATAATTTTCAATATTTTTGGAGAATTCTCATGAATAAATTAATATTAATGACGTTAGATTTATTTAATTATTATAGTAAATAAATGAATTAAAAATGATTTTATTGATTTAAAAATGAGAAAAATAGTTTTAAAATATTTTAAGTTATAAATTATGACTTTTAATATTTAGATAATAATTTCATTAATATTTATATATTAATGGTGATGATTTAAAAATGATTTTAAATATTTTAAAAATCATTTAAGTAGAATATTGATGATTTAAAAATATTTTAAGTTATTGATGATAACTTTAATATTTTGGAAAATATGTTATTACTATTTTGATATTATTAAATATTAATAATGATAACATTATTTGATAATTAAATCATTTAAAAATGATTTAAGTGTTTGAAAAATTATTATAAATTATAATAAGTGTTTATAATTATTAAAAGCTTCCGAAAAATATTATTATTGATAATTGACTTATCTAAAATAATTTTGAAGCTTAGAGACCAAGTTCAATTGACAATCAATGTGCTAATTGTCGGATAGGGTGACCAGAATACCGAGAACAGACCAAAGTCCAACCAGACTGATATAGTTAGACTTGTTATGTGTTTATATAGGTTATAAACACTGATGTGGCTATTTGGTAATATGCCTAGGAGAAGTTTGATTGTAAAAATACAGTGTTGTGTTATAAATGATTGTGCTAATTGTGAGACCGATATTGTTGAATATAGGTCTTACAAACGCAGTTAATTATATTGTGTAGCTGTAATCAACGTGGAAGGCAAGTTTCCTAACTCAACCTTGAGTTATATTTCATTCAATTATTATAGTTGTTAATTATTGCTAATTACACCACATCTAGGGAAGTTATTGTTGATTATTTGCAGTTATTGCATGCTTAATAATTCAAATTGAATTACTGATTCAGAAATATATATTCGTAGAATTACTGTTGTTAAATATTCAAATCTATAGAAGTTAGAATTGACAATACAGATAATTCCTTTTCATTGTCAAATTGTGTTGAGAAATGTCTTAGCTAATTATTCTGGCTAGAAAAACATTTGTTAGAACTTGATAAATTCAAGAAAATAATTCAATTGTTATTGGTAGAATCGATGCCAATTATTTCGGCAAGATCGATAAGTAAATAGAATTTGAAATCACAGTATTTCGTTGTTAAATCAAAATCTTGATTCTAAGACTGAGAAGAACAACCTTTTATATAAAGGGAACATTTTGGGTCGTGAATTCGACCTTTGCGCGCGTTCTGAGTATTATGCATAATATAGGGTACAAGGAGTTGCCCGGCTCTAAGTACTTGCAGAGGGGTATGATTTCATCTTTATGGTTTTCTGATACTCCTGATATATATCAAAGTAAATCTTTGATGGATACCCGAGAAAAATAAGTTCAAAGATCTTGTGTGATCGCTCAGTATAAATCTGGAAATTATTCCACTTTGTTATTATGTAGAATTGGTTCTTGTAGAACTTTGAAAGCGTTGTACTCTTTCATTATCAAATTATGGTGTTGCATAGAAAAGGAGAAACCTTGTTATTGATTAACGATTTGTTCAGCTAATTCAAAGTTCCCCAAACTTTGGTTTCATTCTATCAAAATAGATAGTCTATTATTCTAATACTTATACATTTATTGTATATCTTAACTTGCGGGACAAATTTGTTGCTCACCCTTGCTATAAATAAAACATTTCAGCTAGAGACGAAGTTGCAGGAGGTGCTGTGAAGTAGAACAAGGGAAAAGGCGTAGTTATAAATTAGTTATGTTGAACAAATTTAGTATGTTGTATTGTAAACCCTTTTTGTTTATCTAAGGGGTATGTTTGTAATTTAAGGTTAGAAAACCTTGGACTTATGTATTAACAACTTATGTTAATGATTTATATATTCCTATTTATATATGAATGGGTAGTTAAATGATATTATAGTGTGAATCATGAACACACCACTATAAAACAGTAAATAGACAATGCGGAAAAAATGTTGTGGTTTCTGTCAGAAAAACGTAGTGGTTAAGGGTGTTGTCTATTTGACACTCTTACACAACGTTTTTAAAACGTTGTAGTTAATCACAATACACAACGTTTTTTTCGGAAAAAACGTTGTAGTTTTGTTTTCAAAAAATTAGCAGATGCTTAAAAACGTTGTAGAATGTATAATTTCACAACGTTTTTTGGGTAAAAACGTTGTTGTTTAGTATATAAGACAACGTTTTTTAAATGTTGTAGAATAAAAAAAAATGTTGTTATTTAATATTTAAGACAACATTTTTTAAATGTTGTAGAATAAAAAAAATAAAAAAAAAATATTGTTGTTTATATACCAGACAACGTTTTTTAAATGTTGTAGATAAAAAAAATAAAAAAAAGATTTTGTTCACCTATATTACCAATGCACCTGCAATATAGCCAAAATGTATCAATCATTCAAAATACATCCCAATAATCCACGAAAAATATACCAAAATGTATCCATATATGCTTCTCAAATTCACTTTTCAAAGAATTTGATTATATGCATCCACAAAATAAACCAAACTATCCATAAAATTAAGCTACTAACTAAGCATGTGCAAAAAAGCCTAGTTCTCCCAAAATATGTACATTCATCTAACATATTCACCGTTACTCAAGGCTCTACATATAGGTGTCATTGCCAAGATGCAGTAAATGAAGGAGGCACTTCTTTTCAACTCCCCTGCTTGCTGTTTCCTCCGGGCGATTCAGACCTCCAGCCAAATAGTCTCAAGCATAAGTTCACAAGGGCTCCATCATTAGTTCCAGTCAGTAGTCCTGTCTGAGAGTCAAACCTGGAAAGTTAACAAAGCAAAAAGAATGACAGTAAAAAGTTACAATACAAGTGACCTACACACAACATAACAAGCATGCAATCTAAAATAAACTAAGAATCATCATTTTAGTGCGATCGAGACAAAAATGTTTTATCAACAAAGCTATTGACACCTATACAACAAAGCTATTGATCGAGACAATTTTAAACTTGTTTGAAGTAACTGAGCAAATGTGTGATCAGTCTGTTCCAATAAAAAATCAGTTCCATGATTTTATTAGCAAAACCTGAAAAATGCAGAATGAGACAAAATTCCTCTCAACCTAGCCTAATAAAAACTATACGACTTGCTCAAGACAGTTCATAGAACCAGAATATTTTCTGTATAGCTAGCTAGTCTCAGCTCAAATAAATACAAATATCACATTCCAAATTTTTATTTTCTACACATATGGTAACTAGGAAACTTCAAGGAACCACCACTTGTGTGAGGTTTTCTTCATCTACTTGAACCTCAAACTCAAGTTAAGTGATAGTTATGTGAGGTTTTCTTCATACTCAAGTCAAGCAGACAGAAAACCTCAAACTCAAGTCAAGCAGACAGATATCATGATTCAAAAAGGTACTCTGCTTTCCAACTAAGACGGCTTTGGTTTTTGTCCCTTCTGTGAGATGCGCTTAAATCCTTGTTTACCCTTGCTCATTTCTTTGAGAAATATTCAAAGGTACTATCACTTTGATACAAAAGTAAGTTACAGATGAAACGCTGAGAATTAAAGGTTTGCATGGTACTTTTGGTATAAATAAACGATTGCGTAGAAGATAGGGAGTAGCATCAAAGTCAATATTGAAATAGCCAGGTAGAAAATGCTTGTATGCTTATGCAAGTATCGAAGAAAGGCATCTTCAATAAATGAATAATTGAAACTTAAAGATAGTAAAACACATCAAAAGTTTACAACAGAAATAATTCTTCTAGGCATAATTATTATCAAGTCTGCATGGCCTTTTCCGTTAAAGTTTTGAAAAACCTAACAGATAGTAGTTCTATATGATTGATCTTCTGTTGTAATGTAATCTAAGCAACTTTCTAGAAATGCCCATGGCAAACAATCATTGCAAATCCTACAGACAATAACATTTCATACAGGTACATAAATGTACGAATCATTCATCTTCTACAACAATCAATGTTGCCTCTTGAGAGTGACCTTGAGCTTTACCTAGGACACACTAGAATAACAAGAGTGAGACTTACCCTGCCTCCCCTGGAAAAGGGTTTGCGGCCTCCTGAGCAAGTGTGAGCATCACAGAATTGTCGAAGAAAAAGTTCTGTCAGGATCAGCAAAGGATTCTGTAAGAAATTCTGGAAGAATAAAAACCAGATTATATTCAAACATAAATTGATACCATGAAGTCGGTTAGCTGAGGGTCCCTAATCTATAGGAAAAACATTTAGCAGCAAGACTCTGCACAAAAGATGCCACAATAAGTAAATGAAAACTATAAACAACAATAGAGGTTCTAGTAGATGAAGAAAACCTCACAAAGGTGGTGGTTTCCTTGAAGCAGCTACTGGATTACAATTGTGTGCAATGTGCATTGTTCATTCATTTTCTTGAATGTGTGCATGAAAATAAGAAAGATCACCTGCATATTTGTGAGTGTTTGTAGTAAATAGAATGAGAGAGAGATTCAAGATTACACCAGTTAGGACGGCAGGGAAATATTTTCAATTCGCACATACATTTACTATGAAGAGGCAAATGATATTTAAGCAATTAACATGCCATGAAATCGTAGCTGTATAATGTATATACTTTAAGAGGTAAGACATCATAGAGCACAACTTACATATTAAAATAACTATTCATCTCTTCAGAAGGCAAGTTGGCTGAAGCATTTTGAGCAACAAGTTGATATTTCTGGGCCACAACTCCAAGCTGCTTAACCTGGAAGATATAAACTTTGATTAAGGCTCCCATAGGGCTAATGTATAGCAAATGTAGCACTAAAAAAATGAAGCATTCAGTCATGAAAAGAAAGTATGTATTGTTAGTGCTTTCACCTGAGGGATTATGGATCTTTGAGGTATAAAGTGCTCAATACACCGAGCACAAAACTCCCAAGAATAAATCTAGCATATAAAAATAAAGGAAATATTAGTCCCCGATGATAGCAGACTACAAATTAGATCCATTACATTTTTGTTGCTCCAACCTTAAGGTCTGGAGTAAAGACGATGCAAAGATGACCATCCCGAACTATACGCAGTTTCTCAAATACAGTTTCTTATACTGCTTTCTCATAGTCAAGAACAATCTCACCAGACGACTTCTGATATTCACGGGGCATATCAACATAAAGAAGCTCTCGTACAATACCCGTCAGGAGGGGGAAAACCTGATAGAAAATAGGCATTTTGGATACTTTGGTTTAGTTTATGTTGTTATTTGTTATATGCCAAACCAACTGTTTTCAATTTACTCCTACACACAAGTTATAAGCACCTAAAAGACAGACTAGGAGTAATACCAAAGCAGCAAAAATATCATAAATATGTAATTTGCAGATACCACCAGTGAACTACTCAAATATTTTAAAATTCACATAGATATTATGATGTTCATTACATTTAAAAATAAAGTCATGCAAAATGATGACACAACTGGGAATTGAAAGATGTGAGATGCACCAACACAAGGAACAGCAAACAGAACTCTGAACGTTAATCGACATTTGAATTACTTAAGAGAAATTTAATCAAACAGACTTTCCTTGAACATGAAAAGCTTTGAGTTAATAAAGTTGATGGGTACTCAATTTGAAGCAGAACTTGCAGCACATAAAGCCTGTACATTGTTCTTACACAAAGAATTGTTGCCATCAGTCACTGCAGTGTGCTGGTTGCCACGATCTGGAAGGGACCTATCCTCTAAAGTATTCGATAAAGAAACACTGGCAGTTGGACTGTTGCCTGTAGCTTGAAGATGCTCCATGGTTCGTGGTTCCTGTAACTTTGAGATTCAGAAATTAGAATCATTTTGCTAATGTTTCTTGGTTCTTATTCTCATGTAATATTGTTTAAAACCCTCAGTGCTGCAACTTGGTCCCGTGTATCACTATGGCTCGTGGTAGGAGTGTTTGTTTATGTTTTCTATGGTCGCACCCACAGCTCTCTGCGGCATGTACTTTATGTCCCTGCAGTCCATGTTGATGAAATCTATCGCAGCTCAGCAAGCTCCTCGTATTAGAGAATGCGTACTCCTTGGCCAACTAGGAAATCTAATGTAGAAAGTGGTGTATGCTTCAGATCTTATTCTTTTTCGTATTACCTGTAAATCTGTAATATCGGTTATATCTATTGTTTTTCATTGACATTCTGCCTTTAAAGGACTGAAGAAGTAAATACAGAAAGAAGGAACGAAAAAAACAGTTCCCCCTACTGTGGGAGGACTAGTCACTTAATTGTGGCGTAAAGAAAGATTGTTCCCTCTATAATGCGGGAAGACTAGTCACTCAATTGTGGCCTCCCATCTGTATCAATACATGTAATATAGGCCAGTGCCATGAACTTGTTCGCATGGTAAATAAGGTGAAAATTAAGATGATAGCCTTTCTTGGTGGTGTGGCTTGTTTTCCTTGTTACATTTCTTTTCCAGATAATTCTTTTGTCAAGGTAAATTTACCACCCATGGTAAATTGTGTGTACAAGTCTTAACAATTTCATATGGATAGTCTCAAATGATGTGTCAATATTAAATCTCTTGTGATTGGTTACATAGCATTGGATTTGTATGCTCCCTCCCCTCAACTGCCCCATAACATAAGCACTATAATTCTCCTTGTTATATTATGGGGGTTTTGGCTATTGTTTGTTTGTTGTTTCTTTCTCTGCCTACAGGTTCGCCCCCCTCTCCCTCTCCCTCTGGCAAAAGTTATTAGTATTTATCAAAAAGATAGATTAGACGATGCTTAATAAATTACCTTTGAATTTTCCCTTCTTTCTTTCCCCTTTTGTGTCAATTGGCGGGTTCTTGAACCCAATGCATCACTGGGATTTAAAATTCCACATTTGTAGACTAGTTCCAGCCTGAAACAAAATTAATTGGCTAAAAATAATGATAAATTGACAAGAGAAACAAATTAAACCAACTAGCTGAAGGTAACAAACAAAGGACAAATATATATATATATATATATATATATATATAGTGACATACCAAATATCAGTTTATGTCATTCAAACACCAGAGTTTATTCAATTTCTCGATCACTTATTAAAAGAAATAAAATAGTTAAGTCAATTACTCCGGACCAAGATCCTCTCCATTTTATCTCAGAATCAAAAATTGAGAGATTCCTGCAACTTTGAGATTCAGAAAATCCATAAATATACCCAATTCAAATACTAAGCGTACAAAAGAAAGAGAAGTAACACTTACCATAGCTGTCTAGGGTTTGATCGTCCTTCAAGATCTGGCCTTTGTAAATCAGCCTCTGTTAATCAGCATAGCTGTCTAGGGTTTGATCGTCACAGTTCTGGGCGAGAACACCTTTGAAGTCAGCCACAGTAGATCCGAAGATGGACCGCACAGAGAAATTGGAACCGTTAGAGCATCGAATGTCAATGGGGACCGCCTCTTCACTACCACCAGCGACGGCGACGGCAAGATCTGAAGCAACCAGATGATTTAGGTGGAGAGGTAAAAGATTTTGTATGAAAAATGGGAAGGAGGGAATATCAGATCGGGGAAAAATTAGGGAGGGAATGAAAAACGTTTTAAGCTCCGTGTTTCATTTTGTTGTCTTTTTTTTAGCTCCGTGTTTTTCTTGATACAAAACATTTTTTTAAAAAAACGTTATCTAAATAAAACAAAAAAAATGTTCTTTTAAATAGATAACGTTTTTGCATATATATCTACAACGTTTTTTTTAAAAACGTTGTAAAAAAAAATACCACAACGTTTTTATAAAAAACGTTGTCTATTAAGTGTTGTCTATTAGGTACTTTGTACTAGTGACACCAAATTCGGGGGTCAGGTAACCCGAATTTGGGGGTGTCACATAGACAGTATTCAAACTCAAAAATTCTCATATATACGTCACAATGGCACCTTACATAAAGGTACACTCAATAACTGTTTTAAAAATTAAAATCTTTGGGAAGTGCTCAAGGAAACCTTCGTACATGGGAGGCCATGCGTCTAGGTTATGATAAATATCATATGCCCACAGAATTATCCTTGGTTGAACCAATAGACCCCAAAGAAAAATGAGAAGATTACTATCATGTTCTTTCCAATGGTGAGTCTTCTCTTGACATATAACTATCTCCACTGTCTGCAATTGAACATTATATTTCAACCAAACTCCAAGATTATAAAGGTAGTGCTCGTAGATATACTCAGTAAATGGGTGTGCACAACCCTGTCTTATGATAACACGAGGTTATATGTTATTAGACATCTTGTATGATAGTGGCAAAACACCTTTCCAAGTTGCCCTATTGTTGTTCACCAAAATTAAATATTAAGTTATGTATAAAACATGTCACACACATTTTAAGTTCTCAGTACGATTATTATGCCACACTGTTTCATAATTTGATTAGGCTTGTGACTAATTCGTATCACCACTTTATACCCATGTTCTCTCTGCTAGTCCCAGCTACGCTTTTATTACCTGAAAGGGGTGGTGAAGTAAAAGAGTGAGCTCAACTAGCCCAGTAAGAAATATTATGAATAAGATAATGCAGAATAAATTACCGTTATTCTTCAATAGTATAACAACTGATAGAATATAATAGACAACAAGTTTTAGATCAACAATTGTAGGGAAATAAACAATCCATTAGAAGAGTCAAGTAGAACATAATGTCTACTATCTCTTCTAGATTAAAAGTCCATCGTTAATACTTCATTCCTGTAATACTCATCAACAGTTCTTTGCTATACTCAAGACAAAGAAAACTCTCATCAACTCTTTTCACCTGAACCACCACAAATTATAATTAAATCACAATTCATATTTATAATCAAGTAAATCAACAGTCCAACTTTGCACTACATGCCAAAGATATACAACTGAAAACCAATAACCAACAGTCCATCTTTGCATTACAGGCCAAAGATATACAAGTGTAAAACCAATAATGCTGTGACTCAGCTTAATAGTATCACGACCACGAATTATCCATGCACTATGGGCCAAGGATATTCATTTTTTCAATTACGGTCATGATTATACCGAATAATCCCTGGTCATAATCATACCAAGTCCATATATGCACTACGTGCCAAAGATGACTTTCAACATATCATTTGTAATATTACGATAATAATTATACCGAATAATCCTTGATCATAATCATACCAAGTCCATCTATGCACTACGTGCCAAAGATGACTTTCAACACATCATTTGTAACATTACGATCATGATTATACCGAATATTCCCTGGTTATAATTATACTAAGTCCATCAATGCACTACTGGCCATAGATGACTTTCAACACAATATAAGCATGAGAATGATGACAATGATATAAAGAATCAATCAAATGAGATAAAGGATTAATATTAAAGACTTTAACAATATAATTTATCCAAAATTTAATAATGTTCAAATTATCAACATGATCACCAATTGTGGAGTAAAATTCAAGAATAATATTATATCAAAAATAATTTGAATAATATTTCAACAAATATTTAACGAAGATAATAACAATAATCATTATATTATAACCTCCAATTAGTATTATTCATTATATAATAATATTAAATTCATTTACTAATATTATTAAACTCTATTTAATATTAACAATTCAATATTACTCTTTTAAACTCTATTTAATATTATTCATTATATAATAACATTAAATTCATTTACTAATATTATTAATCATTAATCAATGTGTTAATAACACCTTAACCCAAATGTTATCAATTACTTAATAATCTCATAATCTAATATTATTAATATTACAACAATATTTTAATCATTTCTTAAACTTATAAATAATTTATTTTAATTATTTATACTTTACTAATTAATGCATTTAATCATTCTAAAATGCCAAACTCATAAGATTTCATCACCAATAACCAAAACCCTTATCAAAAATCTGCATATACCTCATATAAAATTCTCAGGCCATAAAATCCTATTTTCCAATTTTTTTACTTCACATAACATATTTAATTCATTTACTCATAACTAGTCCATTTTTATGAAAATGCCAAACCAGTACAAACAAATTTTCTATTCTGGGATTTAACAGAATATAGTCCCATATTGAACATATATTTTTCTCGAAATTTTTAAATTTATTTACTATTTTTCATATCGCCAAAACTGTCGAATATTTAGACAATTATCATAAACTGTACGTTTGTACAAAAATTCTGAAATTTACAGAGTATACTGCTATTATATACATGTACTCCAAATAAAAATTTCACCATTTTTGGAGTTAACCACAAGGAGTTATAAGGGTTTACTTTTAAAATAGTCTTTTCTCATAAAATTCATAACTCTTAATCTATATATCCAAAAATTACCATTTTTGGACAAAATCTAGAAAACTCATCAAATTATCATTTTAAATTTTTTCAGAATTTTTGAAGTTTGGAAAAATTATGAAACTGAAAAACATAATAACCCTTACAATCCCCTACCTCAAAAGAGTTGTACTTCTGACTGAAATATCGGATGTAAAGCCGAAGGAACTTTGCACTGAATAGCAACTCTCAAAGTATCTAAATACTCACAAAAATACGCTCGATAATATAGTGAGAAAGAAAACTTGTTTATGGTGTGATTTTTAATTCTAACTGAAGCGCCTATTTATAAGAGAATGCTAAAACGCCATAGGAGACTAAAATAATAAAATATTATTATTTTATCATTTTCTCCTACGCAGCCACTTTTGAAAAATAATTAGCCACCACAGTGGGGCCCACCCAAAATCAGCACATGTATTCAACACCAACCAAAAGTGGGTCCTACCTAATTTTAATAAAAATTATTTTATTTTCCAAAATTTTAGTAATTCATAATAAATAGCCCTTTTATCAGAAAAATACAAATTTTATGTCCATTCTACACGAAATCGAATTCTCTACAACTTTGTAGCTTTAAATTTTTCGAAATTCTAGACAGAAAATATCTGAAATCCACAAACGGATGATTTTTAACACCTTTTAAAATTCATAACAAATCATGCGTTAATTTTTAACAGTTCAAAATTTGTGGACATATATTCAACTTATATATGTATAACATATCCAAAAATCACAACGATCCAACGGTCGGATTAAAATTATAACTCATACAATAGAGCTTTAAGAACACTGATTTAATCGTTAATGCCTCCATTCCAACAAAATACTGATAAAACACCTCAACACTAATTCCTTCATTTATAACCACATAAAATATATCCATCATTTATATCCATTATTTATATCCATATAAAATAAATATTAATTTATCATATAATCAATAAATAAGTATTCACAAATAATATTACAGAATCACAATTATGACAACCAGACCGTTCCCAGGAAAGAGGGGGCTTTTCGATAAGGATTTCTCCTTACTGACACGCAATTAGGTGACCAAATCTCTCATTGACAGAACTTTATAGACATTGCCAATAATGCTATCTAATTATATTATTCAAATAATATGAATTATTGATCTGATAATGGGAAATAATGTGCAGTGACAATTATTGAAACAACAATAATATAAAATATCAACGCAGCAATTATTGAATCAATAAAATAAAATATTGAACAGTAATTATTGTAACAATTATTGAGTAAAGCCTTCTTACATAAGAATCAATAATTCAAAAAAAATATTGTGCAATACCGTGTGCTACTGTGCAACCACGCATATTACAGTATTTTAACCACTAGGTAATCCAACAGTGTTAATGGTAACATTTATGCCGTTATTTATAAAACTCAAACTTGTCATTTTTTTTCATCCGACATTTATTCTGTTACGGGGCCCACAAATGGTTGCGCCGTCGTACGAATATTCCCCGACAACAAGAATATTCCACGACCAAATGAATATTCCCCGACAGAAATGAGTATTTTATAACCACTTGCGTATTTTGAAAATTTTATATATATCACCCTTAACTTTAAACTTTTATCAATTTAACTATTTACTAAATAGAAAAATTGAATACTTTTATTTCATAAAAATTCGGGATCTCACCGTCAACGCACTTTGACCACGAATATCTTACTACCTATGCATGATCTGGGCCTGCTACAAGTTCCAAAACACAGATCTCACGACATACAATAAGATCAAACATTTAAACAACAAAAACACATAACAACCAAAGATCTAGAGGGTCTGACATTTGGTTGTTAGACACAAAATTTCCAAATTTCTAGATTCTTGAAATCAATAAATCTGAGCCTGTAGTTGTTATGGATCTAACACCTATTAACCCAGATCATTGATTAACACCACATACAACATATTACAACATAAAAACACAAGATCTAACATAGCTTTATCGATCAAATTTCTTGGTTAGGGTTTATACCTTTATGCACCAATTCTTGATTCAAAGCTGCTGATTGGTTATGAGTGATAGTGGGGCTGGTTTTTGGGACTGATATACTAAAAAAATTCGTGGGTTAGAGAGAGAGAGAGACTTGGTTGGGTGTTTGGAGAGAAAATGAGGCAAAATATGAGACTTTGAATTGGCTGGTTATTGACTAATTGCTGGAGATTTTGGTCACATGGGATATTTAGGGTTGGTAAACAACTCAAGATTTAGCAAGATTTGCAAGCAATCTTATAAAAATATGCAAAAGATATTTTATTCTTTTTACTTGCAATTTTAATGACCACTTTGTCATTTGCCCTAACCCTTAGGATTTGACCCTTAGGGTTTAACCCTAAGGTTTATCACAATGCATTTATAGGATTTATAATTAGGGTTTGTAAAAAAATTTAGTTTCTAAAAATTTATAATTATGGCTTCCTTAATTAGTTTATGTATACTAATTATATAAACTTGAAAATTAGGTTTAAGTATTCAATTATTAACAGTAAGCTTACTTAATTAGTGATTAGGATTCCTATCTAACAAATTATGGTTTCTTAATTACACATACAGTAAATCTTTATAGTACTGAAATATAATTATATTATATTAATATTCTCTTTCCTTATTCCAAATCCAGAATTATGGTTTGGATTCCATATCTGATTTATCTGTCATATATAACATTATTATTTAAGTTAAAAATGATTAACTTAACTAATCTGAAATAAATTCATATACTAAAATTAAATAATTATTATAATAATTCTATAATCATTTCATATATTATTTAAATAATTTACAATCATATTTTCATGGAAAATAATTAATAAAAATATTTCTACTATAAAATTAATTATTATAAGAATATAATTTATAATGATCAATAATTATAAAATAAAATTATTTGTAATTATTCGTGAAATAAATATATTTTTATTTATCACATGAATACATACGTTTTGACTTATACATATTCTCCATATTTATTTTAATAAATAAATAATAATAAAAAAAATATACGTAAAATTTTTGATTTATTTATATAAAAAATCTTGGGTTATTACATTCACCCTCCCTTATAAAGATTTCGTCCCTGGAATCACCGTTTTAAAACTTATATATACAAGGGTACATAACATACACAGTCATTGCAAGTAGATCTCGATCATAATTGATCGAATTGATCTTTAACTATTTAGCATAAAGCTTATCTATCTAATTAAACAGAAAATTGATTTCTAATAGAACTCAATTTCCTCCTTCAAAATATCTGTATAAAATAATTTATTCTATATATAAGAAAATCATATATAAGAAAATAAAAGTTATACGAATAATACCTGGAGTTCCATCCCCGACTGCTATCGAATCCTGAACAGTCTTGCTGAAGACTCTTGCGGTTGATTCTGTCAGTTTGTTTGTTGAAGTTGGTCCCGTTGTTGACAATGTCTTGCTGCCTTTTCCCGCATTCGTATTCCTTGCCTCCCTTCTCCTTCTTGGACAGTCTTTCACTTTATGCTCCATTGATTCATAAATAAAACAACCACTATACATGTGACGCCCCCAAAATAGGTATACATCGCCCAATCTGAGTCGCTAAATACATGGTACAGAATACAAAAACAAACTTAAATATACAACATGAGCTATGAGTTTTAATACAAATATTGTCTTCTAGACAATATTCAAACTCAAAATAAGTCCTCAATACATTTCTTATCACACTATTTCACAGAATAGTGAGGACTACTAATGCAACCATCTAGACCGTCAATCCATTCCCTGACTAGTCCCAGCTATATTCTCATTTCCTGAAGAGAACAGTGAAAGAAAGGGTGAGCTCAACTAGCCAGTAAGAAATATTATGACTAAGATAATGCAGAATAAATTATCCTTAGCCTTAAACAGTATAAAAACTGATAGAATATAATAGACAACAAGTTTTATATCAACAACTACAACGGAATACGCAATCCATTAGAAGAGTCAAGTAGAGCATAAAATCTACTATCTTCTATGATTTAAAAGATTTATCATCAATTTTATCGCTGAGACTCAGCTTAATAAATAATCCACATCATCGAATCATCCCTGCACTACGGGCCAAGGATATTCCTTAGTATCACGACCACGAATTATCCTTGCACTACGAGCAAAAGATAATCATGTTTTCATCAACAGTCATAATCATGCCATAAAACAATTCATCTTTGCACCCTTGGCCGAAGAGAATTCATGACCATAATCATACCAAAAACTGTCCATCAATGCACTACGCCCAATGAGGACTTTTATCATATCATTTGTAACATTACTGTCATGATTATATCGAATAATCCCGGGTCATAATCATACCAAGTCCATCTATGCAATACGGGCCAAAGATGACTTTCATAACAATATAAGCATGAGGATGATGACAATGACATAATAATTCAATAAAACAAGTTCAAGGATAAATTTTAAAGATTTATAATATAATTTATCCAGAATTCAATAACGTTCAAATTGTCAACATGATACTGCTTTGTGGAGTAAAATTCACGAATAATATTGTACCAAAAATGATTTGGACCGAAAATGAATAAATTTTTATCATAAATAGTACCCCGGGTGAATAGTACTCAAGTGAATAGTACCCCATGAATAGTACTTCATGAATAGTAACCCTGTGAATAGTTCTCCGGCATGAAAAAGTTAAAACTTATCAATAATGCTCAGAATAATATTTTCATAAAAAGATACTGGATGAATCGTAAATATCAAGGATATTCTACTAATTTCATGGAGTATAGAAGGCAAAATTTTAACAAAACGAGTATAAAATTTGAAATCTGAACTGAAATAATATTACTTACATACTACAGAGTATGAAAAAAAATATTATTTCAAGCGAATATTGAACAAAACTAACATCCCTTTGAACGAAAATAATATTCTATAATAAACAATAATTGTGTAAAATTCAAGAATGAAGATCAAAACATGGATACAATCAAAGATAATAACCATAATAGACATCTAGGATGAAAAAGAGAAAATTTTATTTTTCGACGAATAGTGCCGTATTCATGAATAGTATCGTATACGTGAATTATGCCGTATACGTGAATAGTAACCCCGGCACAAAAATGTAGAAATTTCACAATAAAATTCATATCAATATTTCAGCATAATGATATTGAAGAAAATAATATCATTTACGAAGAAAATAACATCCTTTACCTCAAAATAACAGTAGTTTTGATCGGAATATCGAATGTAAAGTTGAAGAAAACTTGTACTGAATATGAACTCTCAAAGTATCTAAATACTCACAAAAATACGCTCGAGAATATAGAGAGAAAGAAAACTTATTTCTGGTGTGATTTTCAATTCTAACCTAAGCGTCTATTTATAGAAAAATACTAGAACGCCATAGGAGACTAAATTAATAAAATATTATTAATTTTATTTTTCTTCCACGCATGCCAAGCTAGACCAAAATCTCAGCCACCACTTTGGGGCCAACCCAAAATTAGTACATGTATTCTACACCAACCAAAAGTGGGTCCCACCCAATTTTAATAAAAAACATTTTATTTTTCTAAACTTTAGTAATTCATAATAAATAGCACTTTTATCAGAAAAATACGAATTTTATGTTCATTCTACACGCAATTCAATTCTCTACAACGTTGCAGAAGAAAGTTTTTCCATATTCCAGGCAGAAAATATCTGAAATCCACAAACGGACGATTTTCAATACCTCTTAAAATTCATAACAAAACTTACGTTAATTTTTAACGGTTTAAAATTTGTGGACATATACTTAACTTATGTATGTATAACATATCCAAAAATTACAATGATCCAACGGTCGGATTAAAATTATAACTCACGCAATAGAGCTTTAAGAACACCTGTGAAGCCCCCAAAACGAGTATACAACACCCATTCTGAGTCGTCAAAATACATGGTACAGAAACAACTACAACTTTATTAATACAACATAAAAACTGTGAGTTTAAATGCAAATATTGTCATCTAGAAAATATTCACACTCAAATAAGTCCTCATTACAATTATTAATATACTATTCTACAGAATAATGAGGACTACTAGAACCACTTCTAAAGCCATCATTCCACACCCCGACTAGTACTCGCTACATTCTCGCCTCCTGAGAAGAAAAATGGAACAACAAGAAAAAGGGTGAGCTCAACTAGCCCAGTAAAGAACATTATGACTAAGATAATATAGAACAAATTATCGTTTGTTCTCAACAACGAAAAATCTAATAGAATACGATAGACAACCAGTTTTAAATCAATCTTCGCAGCGGAAATAATAATTCATTAGAAGAGTTATGTAGAGAATGCAAACTACTATCTTCTATATATGAATTTAAAAGTTCATCGTCGATATTTTATCCCTGCAACATCAATCAATATATATATGGAATCAAATATTCATCTTTGCACTACAGGCCAAAGATATTCATCAGTTGGTCATGTTCATCTAAACACCTGTTCATCTTTGCACTACGGGAAAAATATATTAATCAGTCGGTCATGTTCATCTCAACACCTGTTCATCTTTGCACTACGGGCCAAAGATATTCATCAAGAAATCATTCATCTTTGCACTACAGGCCAAAGATATTCAGTAATATCATCATTTAGGACTGAGGATGATGAAAAATATTTTAAAGAAAACGAATCCAGTGAAGTAAAAGAACAAATATTAAGGGTTCGTACTTTAAACAATTCCCATTCAAAAATACTTCATAAATAACCAGAGTGGGGTAAAATTCAAGAATAATCAAAAATGGATACAATAAAGCTAGTATCCAGAATAGATATTTTGGACAAAAAGAAGAAATTTTATTTTTCGGTGAATAGTGCCGTATTCGTGAATAGTTCCGTATACATGAATAGTGCCGTATACGTGAATAGTAACTCCGACACCAAAAGATAAAAATTTCACAAAAAAACATCATCATGCTTCGTGAATAGTACTCGTGAATAGTAACTCGTGAATAGTAATTCATGAATAGTAACTCTGACATGAAAAAATTCCAAATTTGATAAAAAGTTCCAACTAATATTTCAGCATAATGGTATTGAAGAAATAATATCATTTGAAAAGAAAATAACATCCTTTACCTCAAAAAAGAATAGTACTTCTGACTGGAATACTGGATATAGTGCTGAAAGAACTTGCACCGTATAGCAATACTCAAAGTACTAAAATATTCACAAATACGCTCGATATTATAGAGAGAGAAAGAGAAAGAAATCTGTAGTTTCTGGTGTGATTTTCAATTCTAACCTAATCACCTTATTTATAGGAAATTGCTTAGAACACCAAAGCAGAAATTTAATAAAATATTATTATATATTATTAAGTTTCCTACGCCAAACTTTGTAGATTTGAATTCAGCCATTAATGACACATGCTAGACCCACTTAACTCACCAAAAACGTTTTCTTTGAAAAAAAATAATTAAAACTTCCAAAAATCAATTATTTCAGAACTTCAGAACTTTAATAATTCATAATAAATAGCCCTTTTATCAGAAAATTTGAATCTCACGTGTTTTTATAGGAAATTCAATTCTCTACAACTTTGTAGAAGAAAGTTTTTCCAAATTCCAAACAAAAGTTGACCGAAATCCACAAACGGACGATTTTAAAGGCTATAATCAAATTTCAGTCAAGAAATGGGGTCCACCGACACACAAAACATGTGTTAATCATTTAATGCAACAAAAATACTCTTCCTCCTCATATAATCATATATCCCACATTCATTGTAAAAATATCATCATTATTCTATTATAATAATATAATAAAATATTATTTTATCAGAAAGATAAAATATCAATTTTTTAACAATTGTCACTTTAAAAATTTTCTCCATCTATATCCATATAAAATCAATTTTTTTCTCATCATATAAATCAATAATTAATTATTCATAAATAATATTATAGAATCACAATATTGACAACTAGGCAGTTCCCAGGAAAGAGGGGACTTTCCAATAAAGATTTCTCCTTATTGGCGCGCAATTAGGTGACCAAACCTCTCCTTAGACAGAACTTTCTAGACATTGCCAATAATGTTATCTAATAATATTATTCAGATAATATGAATTATTGCTCCGATAATGGAAAATACTGTGTAGTGACAATTATTGAAACAACAGTAATATAAAATATCAACGCAGCAATTATTGAATTAATAAAATAAAATACTGAACAGTAACTATTGTAACAATTATTGAGTAGTGCCTTCTTACGTAAGAATCAATAATTGGTGCAATACCGTGTGCTACTGTGCAACAACGCGTATTACGGTGTTTTAACCACCAGGTATTCCAACAGTATTAACGGTAACAACTGCGTCGTTATTTATAACAACTTATACTTGTCGTTTTCTTCATCTAATCGCTTTCCGTTATGGGCCCACACAAGGTTGCGCCGTCGTACGAATATTCTCCGACAGCAAGAATATTTTACGACCAAACGAATATTCCCCGAGAACAATGAATATTTTATAACCACTTGCTTATTTAAAATATTTGCGTATTTTACTCATAACTAACCACATTAATCAATTCAACCCTTACTATTTAAAAATAATAATTAGAGAAATTAAATCTTTATTTATAAAAAGTTGGGGCCTTACAACACCGATTTGAGTTTTTAATACCTCCAATCCGACAAGATACTGATAAAATACGTCAACATTAATTCCTTCATTTATAACAACATAAAATAAATATTTTCCTAACCATCATTTATGTCCACATATAATAAATATTTCCTTATCATATAAATCAATAATTAATTATTCACAAATAATATTATAGAATCACAATAATGGCAACTAGGCCGTTCCTAGGAAATAGGGGTTTCCTGATAAGGATTTCTCCTTACTGGCGCGAAATTAGGTGACCAAACCTCTCATTGACAGAACTTTCAAGACATTGTCAATAATGCTATCTAATAATATTATTCAAATAATATGAATTATTGATCTGATAATGGGGAATACTATGAAGTGACAATTATTAAAACAATAATAATATAAAATATCAACGCAGCAATTATTTAATCAATAAAATAAAATATTAAACAGTAATTACTGTAATAATTATTGAGTAAAATTGAGTGTCTTCTCACGTAAGCACCAATAATCAATACCGTGTGCTACTATGTAACAACGCGTATTATTATACTTTTACTACTGGGTAGTTCAACAGTTAACGATAAAAATTCTACCGTTATTTTCATAAAAGATATTTTTGTCGTTTTCTCAATTCGACAATAATTCCGTTGTGGGGTCCACCAATGATTGTGCCGTCGTACGAATATTCCCCGACAAAAAGAATATTCCCCGACCAATCAAATATTTTATAACCTCTTGCTTACTTTTCAAAATTTATAAATATTATCCACAATTATAACATTATCTCAAATCCACACCATAATATAAAAAAAAATATTTTGAGAAAATTAAATCTTTATTCATAAAATTTGGGGTCTCACAATCTCCCCTCCTTATGAAATTTCGCCCTCAAAATTTACGTACGTACCTGGTATGCCGAATAGATGAGGACACTTCTTCAGATTCTAACTCTTGAGGTATAATCTTTGAGCGTATAATATATTCCTTCTTATCCAAGATTTTAACAGGTACCTCTTCATATGTTAAATCTTCAGCTATCTTGGCCGGTTCTAAATCAATAATGTGGTTCAGGTCGTCCACATATTTACATAACATCGATACGTGAAAAACGTTATGAAAACGCGACATACTTGGTGGTAAAGCGAATCTATAGGCCATAGTTCCCACTCAATCGAGGATTTCAACCCTCTTAATCGATTCTTTCTTATAGAATAATGCCTTCTTAACCTTCTTCTTCACATTCATCAGCTTTGGGTCTGTAGCCTTAATATTATTGTTTAAAGTAGGTTCTAATCATATATTTACTATCTTCACGTAGGTTGATATATATATTCGCACTCATAAACGCATACGATCTTCTACTCAACAAGTCGGCTACCACGTTTGCTTATCCCACGATGGTATTAAATGGTATAATCGTAATCTTCAACAGCTCGAGCCAACATCTTCAGCGCATGTTACGTTCGTTTTGGGTGAAGAAATATTTGAGGGT
Source organism: Panax japonicus (assembly GCA_020205505.1). Lineage (NCBI taxonomy): Eukaryota > Viridiplantae > Streptophyta > Magnoliopsida > Apiales > Araliaceae > Panax > Panax japonicus. The sequence continues at coordinate 37,606,202 of CM035106.1, read as the reverse complement.
TTTAGAAATGGGTTTTATACTGTGGTCAATACAAAATTTACTACGCTCTGGGGTAGGTTTAGAAGTCTTCAGGGAATACATCAGGAAATTTTTTAACGCTAGAAATATCATTTAAAACTGTGACTCTCGTCTAAGACTTGGATAACACATGAAATGAAGGTTTCTCCTAAAGTAGTTGCAACAGATAAGTCAAAGTTTAATTTCTCCAAAGTTAAATTTAAACGTTGAGCGCAAATAGGAGAAATAAAAGAGTGGGTAGAACCGGTATCGAATAAGGTATAGACTATGCAAGAGTTTATGATTAACTTACCCGTGATAACTTTGTTCAAAATTCTCGATAAACGCTCTCACTTAAACTATCAGCTTTAACTTATCTGGGACATCCTTTGGCGTCACTATCCCAGCTGGACTTGACTTCACTACATGACAAAATCGAGCTAGGTGACCTTCTTTTCCATAATTGAAACATGCTTTGGGTTGCTGCGTACAGTTTGGACAGATGTGTCCCTCCAATCCGCATTTGAAACATACAACCGGTCGTCGTTCTTCTTCCTTAACAACGGGTGCTGGTACTGCTGTCTTTCCATCATTATTGAACCTTCTCTTCTTGAAATTTCCACTTCTATTATCTTGGCCATGATTACTAGAGAAGTGGTTACCATTCTTGGCATGATAATTTCCCCCACGATGGTTATCATTATTTCGATGGCCGTTGCCACCTGTATGATTATTATCGTGTTGTTGGTCGTTACCTTTTGGTTGTGCTGACTCATTATTGTGCTCTACTAATTGAGCCCTATTCACAACATCTGAATATAAACAAAGTTTATGAGAAATATGGTATTGACATATTTTGTTTTCAAACCTCGTAGAAACATTCGCGTTATTCGCTCCTCATTATCGACTAAATGGGATGCAAACCGGGACAACTCCGCAAACTTAGCCTCGTACTGCGACACAGTCATATTATTTTTCTCCAGTTTGATGAATTCCACCTCCTTCATGTGACGAATACTTTCAGGAAAGTACTTGTCGTTGAACAATTCTTGGAACTTCTCCCAAGACATCTTGAGTGCGTCAGGCTGGGTATGTTTTTACAGATTTCCACCAATGATCTGTTTCTTCACGCAACATAAAGGTGGCGAATGGAACCTTTTGCCCCTCTGTACATTCCAAGACATCCAATATCTTGGTAATCTATTTATCCATGTCTCTACCTTAAGTGGTTCTGGCTTTCCCAAATACTCCGGTGGTCTCAGCTCCTTGAACTACTTAGCGATGACCAACCGTGGGTTGCCATTGTTTCTACCTGTATTATGAACATGAGTCTCTCTCATTTGGTGTTGCATTAATTCTAAAAAACTCCTAAACATACCGTCATTTGTCATTTGGTCAGTGCCGTTATTTATAGGAGGATTATTATCTTCATGATGCACATTATCCTGGCTATTCATCAGCGGTGACTCAATGGTCTCATCTGCTCCATTGCTTACCTCAACATTTTTAGATGCCATTTTACTGTCACAAAACAAGGGTTAATTGACATGTCACATACTATCCCTATACTCTGACTGACCAATTAAATACCAAATAAACTTAGGTAGGTCATACTAGCGAAAGAATTCCCCGTCTCTCCCCTCCTAGTTCTTGTCTCACATCTCAGCTAGGGATCATATCCCTAAGCTTTGATACCAACTGTGACACCCCCAAAATAGGTATACATCACCCATTCTAAGTCGCTAAATACATGGTACAAAATACAAAAATAAACTTAAATATATAACATGAGCTGTGAGTTTTAATACAAATATTGTCTTCTAGACAGTATTCAAACTCAAAATAAGTCCTCAATACATTTATTATCACACTATTTCACAGAATAGTGAGGACTACTAATGCAACCATCTGGACCGTAAATCCATTCCCCGACTAGTCCCAGCTATATTCTCATTTCCTGAAGAGAACAGTGAAAGAAAGGGTGAGCTCAACTAGCCAGTAAGAAATATTATGACTAAGATAATGCAGAATAAATTATCCTTAGCCCTCAACAGTATAACAACTGATAGAATATATAAACAACAATTTTTAGATCAACAACTGCAGCGGAATAAGCAATCTATTAGAAGAGTCAAGTAGAGCATAAAATCTACTATCTTCTATGATTTAAAAGATTTAACATCAATTTTCTCGCTGAGACTCAGCTTAATAAATAATCCACATCAACGAATAATCTCTGCACTACGGGCCAAGGATATTCCTTAGTATCACGACCACGAATTATCCTTGCACTACGGGCCAAAGATAATCGTGCTTTCATCAATGGTCATAATCATGCCATAAAACATTTCATCTTTGCACCCTTGGCCGAAGAGAATTCACGACGATAATCATACCAAAAACCGTCCATCAATGCATTACGGCCAATGAGGACTTTTATCACATCATTTGTAACATTACGGTCATGATTATACCGAATAATCCCTTGTCATAATCATACCAAGTCCATTTATGCACTACGGGCCAAAGATGACTTTCATAACAATATAAACATGAGGATGATGACAATGACATAATAATTCAATAAAACAAGGTCAAGCATAAATTTTAAAGATTTATAATTTAATTTATCCTAAATTCAATAACGTTCAAATTGTCAACATGACACTTCTTTGTGGAGTAAAATTCAAGAATAATATTGTACCAAAAATGATTTGGACCTAAAACGAATCAATTTTTATCATGAATAGTACCTCGGGTGAATAGTACCTTGTGAATAGTATTTTATAAATAGTATTCCCGTGAATAGTACTCTGACATAAAAAAGTTAAAACTTGTCAAGAATGCTCATAATAATATTTTCATGAAAAGATACTGGATGGAGCGCAAATATCAAGGATATTCTACTAATTTCGTGGCGTATAGAAGCCAAAACTTTAATAAAACGAGTATAGAATTTGAAATCTGAAATGAAATAATATTACTTACACACTACAGAGTATGGAAGAAAATATTATTTCAAGCGAAAATTGAACAAAACTAACATTCCTTTGAACGGAAATAATATTCCATAATAAACAATAATAGAGTAAAATTCAAGAATAAAGATCAAAACATGGATACAATCAAAGATAGTAACCATAATAGTCATCTAGGATGAAAAAGAGAAAATTTCATTTTTCGGTGAATAATTCCGTATTCGTGAATAGTGCCATATACGTAAATAGTAACCCCGACACAAAAATATAAAAATTTCACAATAAAATTCATATCAATATTTCAGCATAATGATTTTGAAGAAATTAATATCATTTACGAAGAAAATAACATCCCTTACCTCAAAATAATAGTAGTTCTGATCGGAATATCGGATGTAAAGTCGAAGGAAACTTGTACTGAATAGTAACTCTCAAAGTATCTAAATACTCACAAAAATACGCTCGATAATATAGAGATAAAGAAAACTTATTTCTGGTGTGATTTTCAATTCTAACCTAAGCGCCTATTTATAGGAAAATGATAGAACGCCATAGGAGACTAAATTAATAAAATATTATTAATTCTATTTTTCTTCCACGCATACCAAGCTAGACCAAAATCTCAGCCACCACAGTGGGGCCCACCCAAAATCAGCACATTTATTCAACACCAACCAAAAGTGGGTCCCATCCAATTTTAATAAAAATATTTTATTTTTCGAAACTTCAGTAATTCATGATAAATAGCCCTTTTATCAAAAAAAAATATGAATTTTATGTCCATTCCACACGAAATCGAATTCTCTACAACTTTGCAGAAGAAAGTTTTTCCAAGTTCCAAACAAAAAATATCTGAAATCCACAAACAGACGATTTTCAATACCTCTTAAAATTCATAACAAATCATACGTTAATTTTTAACAATTCAAAATTTGTGGACATATACTCAACTTATGTATGCATAACATATCCAAAAATCACAACGATCCAACAGTGGAATTAAAATTATAACTCACACAATAGAGCTTTAAGAACACCGATTTGAGTTTTTAATACCTCCAATCCGAAAAAATATTGATAAAGTGCCTCAACATTAATTCCTTCATTTATAACCACATAAAATAAATATTTTCCTAACCATCATTTATGTCCACATAACTTAAATATTTCCTTATCATATAAATCAATAATTAATTATTCACAAATAATAATACAAAATCACAATAATGACAACCAGGTCGTTCCCAGGAAAGAAGGGGCTTTTCGATAAGGATTTCTCCTTACTGGAGCGAAATGAGGTGACCAAACCTCTCCTTGACAGAACTTTTTAGACATTGTCAATAATGCTATCTAATAATATTTTTCAAAAAATATGAATTATTGATCTGATAATGGAAAATACTATGCAGTGACAATTATTGAAACAATAATAATATAAAATATCAACGCAATAATTATTGAATCAATAAAATAAAATATTGAACAGTAATTACTGTAACAATTATTGAGTAAAACTGAGTGACTTCTCACGTAAGCACCAATAATCAATACCGTGTGCTACTGTGCAAGCTCGCGTATTACTGTACTTTTACTACTGTGTAGTTCAACAGTTAACGGTAAAAATTCTGCCGTTATTTTCATAAAAGATATTTCTGTCGTTTTCTTAATCCGACAATAATTTCGTTATGGGGTCCAACAATGATTGTGCCGTCGTACGGATATTTCCCGATAAAAAGAATATTCCCCGACCAATCGAATATTTTGTAACCACTTGCTTACTTTTCAAAATTTATAAATATTACCGACAACTATAACATTTTCTCAAATCCACACCATAATATATAAAAAAATATTTTGAGAAAATTAAATCTTTATTCATAAAATTTGGGGTCTCACAATACATTCTTGGATTGGGGCAGTTAGGAGAGATATGTCCCTTTCTGCCCACACTTATAACACACAAACTTTCCTTTAAGACACTCTTACTAGTGATTCTTTCCGCAATTCTCACAATACATAACTTTTTTCTTTCCATCTCCTGACCTTTTTGCGGTATTCCCGAAATTATCTCCTTTCTTCTTTTTTCAGTCCTACTACTACTACTCCCTTATCTGGCTCTTGCTTGATTTGCCTTCCTCCAAAAATTTGTTTTCCCCTTTTATCATATAGATGGCAAAAGCTGTCTTTTGCTCCTCCATTATTCTAGCTATCACAAACACTTCTACAGGGATAGTTGATCCTCTAAATTTCGGCGGATCGATTGCCTTAAAGTCTCTGAAGTTTGCCGTTCGATAAAATTCTGTATCGGGTCTGGTTGTCTTCCAACTTTGTTGACAAGTTCTTCTGTCCTTTGTTTTTGTTTTCGTCTTGACGACATTATATGGTCATAATTTATCTTTCATCGACCTACCTTTTATGTCTTAGGGTATACACATAACACAAAATTTTCTACTCAAATAAACATGTATTCAAAATATTAGATTTTCAAAACTTTGGTTTACTGCATTAACCAGTGTTCAGATAAATGATTACTATCTTTATACCAATTTATTTCATTAATCCAACCTAAATTCATATTCATAGCACTTGACATACCATATCACATACTACTTTAAACATCTGATATCCCTTTGTGACTTAAAAGTCGAGATTTGCTGCCACAACTTATACAAAAGTTCAGAATATTTCCTTATACAGACATACCTATCATATACATTGTATAGACTCATACATATTCAAGTAATACTAATAATACTTATTTCTTACGTCTTCACTAAGGATTAATTGCTTAGTAATCTATATATTCCCATCATCTTCAATAATCCATTCACACCTAACTATACCTAGTTCGTCAAACGTACTACACATTATGAGTTTAAAAACTCACCACAAACATATGAGTTAAAGAACTTGAGGTTGACAATCTATTCTCTAACTATACTCTACCTATCAGTTATACTATCGTTTCTAGGTCCGGTACTACATTTTTTCCAGTATAATCACCTCATTAAGGTTGCTTTCCAAGTGAGCCTCTATTTCAGCTATTGGATTTGATATTGGCTACTTTTTTACGGTCCGAGGGTATCCTAATCCTTTTCTATCAGACATCTACACACATAAATTATCCTGATTAGCATATAGTATATACACACAAAAAATAAAGTTTTATATAAGTTTATTTAGTTTGACGACGAATTTATCCAATTCATCTTATTTTAAACTCTATATGAGTTATTTGTATTTTCAACATTTCTCTCTGTTATAAGGTTATAGCCTAAGGTCTATCCCACCTAAGGTTTCAAACCCTAAAGCTCTGATACCATATTGTAACACCCCCAATTTCAGGTACCTAAAACCCGAACTCGGTGCTTTACGATACCATTTCTATGAGCAAAAAAAACACTAATATTAATAACAATAATATAAATATCAAACTTAATTTACATATATCAGTGTCTAATCCCAAGTATGCAACCTTTACTACAATACATTACATGATAGATAATAAATATCATGGTCTAAATATTGTCTAACTATTACAAAAGATATCATTTAACTTATTCTGTTTGCTTTCCTTTTTCCATTGTTCTTGGCCGAACCTTCTGGTTGTTCACACTTATCTGAAAACATTTAAATTAAGCAAGGATGAGCATTTGAGTGCCCAACAAGCAATAGAAATTAATAATATAAGCTGAAAGAAGTAAATGTTTTCTTTGTACGACACTTCTACAACGAATCAACAGTTGTGAAGTAAGCTGAACCAATAATAATAACATAACAATTCTATATCAAAATTTTGAAACTACGTACTGACTATAACTGGAGATTAGTCGACAAACTATGAACATTGTTTTCTATTTTCGAAAATGTTAAACAGAACTTCATCTACAAACTGTCATAACTTATGAGCACGAGGGTGTACATCCCATATGCTCTGTATTGATCAATACTACATACAAGAACAATATTATCATTCATCTTTTTCGCCTTGGGTGCATAAAATTTTCCCATATTCGGGATGTTCATACTTAGTCGGGAATCCAAACTAAAGCAATTTGATTGGATATAATAAAGTTTTATCATGTTAAAAGATATTTCTAAATCTATGTCTAGCTGAGTTAAACAGCTTAGACGACTTTTAATTAATATATACATATCAGAGATTGATAGATGTGTATTAACATGTGGTTAAATACAATGATTATCCAAGTGAGGACACTTGTATAACCATATTTAGAAATTAACAAACATAATAAATATCTAAATTATACAATAATACTGTACTGATGAATAACGATCGGATACATAATCGATAACAATAGAGTTAATATTCTGGCACAATGATAATATAATTCTGAAACTTTCTTACTTATATCCATTGCATAAAGTAAATGCAAAGGTAGGATACTTACCTGGTCCACTGCTTACAATTACGCAACTTAGTTTTATCTTTTATATAGCAACCTATCATTAGTAAGATCATTCTATCGATTAGAATAACATATCATAATATATAATACTGCTTATTGCAGTCAGCACATAACATAATAACATTGTCACACATGTTTCACAGTCATTGGATCACAAACAAACACATATACAGACAAATTATATATGTCCAAATCAATTTCTGAAACATATCGGCGTACCGACGACTTTATTTATTTTGAATTTTTCATAATTAAAAACTATTTAATACTAATTATTTAATAAAAATAATTAATTTTGTAATAAAGTGTTTCTAAAGACTGCCTATAACAACATAAATGTCGCTATAGGTTTTCTTCGTGTTCTTCTTCAAACCCAAAAATTCATCGACAGTTGCCAACTTAGCTAGTTTGACTAATCATAATTATTAAACCATAACGATTCTGGGCTTAAAATTTTGTTAGGATTGTAGTATTAATGCAATACACCAATAACCAACTGGTTTCATGTCCATTCCACTTCATAACAGAAAGATCTTGACCTCCAAAATTGTTGTCAGAACTGCTCTTCCTTTTCTGAGTTTTCCAGAAAAGAAGAACAGTCGAGGCATCTACTTTCCCCGCCCTGATTCAACCGTTCTGGCTTGATATGTTTGTTCTAATTGTTCACACTTATAGAGTACTTGATAAGGAACAATAACATATCTTCAGATCATCATAACAACAACACAATTTAACGATCAAGGCTGGTCAAACCTTGTCAGATTTGAGACAAAATAACTGGTCAACCCTACTTTGACCGGCAATAACTTTTATTCTATGCACGATCTAAGTGTTATAGATGTATGATCATGTAACCTACATGTCAGTCTACAAATGGAATACAACAACATGGACAAACTATAGCAGATCAGCAAAATCAGAAGCTCCAAAGTTGTTTGTTAGAAAATTTGGAAAATTTCTGGGTTTTCCAAAATCGTTTTCCATGAGTCGTCAACGCACTTTGACCAAGAATATCTTACAACCTATGCATGATATGGTACTGCTACAAGTTCCAGAATATAGATCTCATAGCATACAACAAGATCAAACATTTAAACAACAAAAACACATAACAACCAAAGATCTATGAGGTCTGACATTTGGTTGTCAGATACAAAATTTCCAAATTTCCAGATTCTTGAAATCTTCAAATCTGAGCCTATAGATGATATGGATCTAACACCTATCAACACTGATTATTGATTAACACCACATACAACATATTACAACATAAAAACACAAGATCTAACATAGCTTTAGAGATCAAATATCTTGGTTAGGGTTTATACCTTTATGCACCAATTCTTGATTCAAAGCTGTTGATTGGTTATGAATGATAGTGGGGCTGGTTTTTGGGACTGATATACTAAAAGAATTCGTGGGTTAGAGAGAGAGACTTGGTTGGGTGTTTGAAGAGAAAATGAGGCAAAATATTAGACTTTTCTCTCTCATAATCTATATATATGAGTCTTAGATGCAATGAATTGGCTGGTTATTGACTGATTACTGGAGATTTTGGTCACATGGGATATCTAGGGTTGGTAAACAACTTAAGATTTAGCAAGATTTGCAAGCAATCTTATAAAAATGTGCAAAGGATATTTTATTCTTTTTACTTGCAATTTTATTGGCCACTTTGTCATTTGCCCTAACCCTTAGGGTTTGACCCTAAGGTTTAGCACAATGCATTTTTCGAATTTCTAATTTGGGTTTGTACAAAAATTTAGTTTCTTAAAATTTGCAATTAGGGTTTCCTTAATTAGATTAGGTTTACTAATTATATAAACTTGAAAATTTGGTTTAAGTATTCACTTATTAACAGTAAGCTTACTTAATTAGTGATTAGGGTTTCTATTTAGCAAATTAAGATTTCTTAATTAGCTAATTAGGGTTTCAAACTTTTAATTAAGGTTTACCTAATCAAATCTATAATAATTAACATTAATCACATAACACAATTACAAAATAATCTTGTAATCTAATTTGGGTTTCAAATTAGGGTTTAATTAGCATAGTAAAACTAGGTTTTCTATTGTCACACTATAATTAACCAATTATTAACAGTTTGGACATACAATACATATTTATAGTACTGAAATATAATTATATTATATTAATATTATCTTTCCTTATTCCAAATCCAGAATTATGGTTTAGATTCTATATCTTATTTATCTGTCATATATAACATTAATAATTAAGTTAAAATGATTAACTTAATAAATCTGAAATAAATTTATATAATAATTCTATAATCATTTCATATATTATTTAAATAATTTACAATCATATTTTCATGGAAAATAATTAATAAAAACATTCCTACTATAAAATTAATTATTATAAGAATATAATTTATAATGATCAATAATTCTAAAATAAAATTATTTGTAATTATTCATGTAATAAATATATTTTTATTTATCACATAAATACATACGCTTTGACTTATACATATTCCCCATATTTATTTTAATAAATAAATAATAATAAAAAATTATACGTAAAATTTTTGATTTATTTATATAGAAAATCTTGGATTATTACAATAACTTTCCTCTATCTCTGTGTTCCTGGAAGAAATATCTTCTCTTATTCAGGAAATACAGTATCATTATTTTCTATTTGCAGGTCACCGTTGTCAATCATATTCTGGATTAACTGACACAGTTCCTGGCAACTTTCAGTGCTATGACCCCGAGTATTAGAGTGGTATTGACAAACCCTGGTAGCATCAAATTTCTTGGAACGTGGATTGATTGCGGGTAACAGTGTTGTGATCTTCCCCTCATTGATTAACATCTGCAAAATCTCTTTCATTGGTTGACCCAAAGGAGTGAACTTTCTTTGGTCTGCATAATCCCGAAGAGCCTGGGATCTTGCTTTCCTTGTAAGCTTTTCTTCCAAAGTTTACTTCTTTTGGACTTGTTGATTCCTTATGTTAAGGGAGAGGAGACTTTCATGCCCCTAACTGATTAGCTGCCGAGTTACTTGGTGCTGATGTATCACTAGTTCTGCTATTGATCAACTCGTTCATTGATTGACTACATTTCACGCTCTATCATAAACTAAAATTCTGAATAATTCCACTTATCAGAATTATCTTTGCTGGTTTGGGGATTATTACCTACATATTTGAGGTAATTGGAACTTTCTCCAGTCCCCCTGGTGATCATATTGACATTCTATTCCTTATGTTGAGGGATAGGGTTATCTTGCACATATGGTTGTTCTAGTTTTGTTACCACAATCTCACCACTTTCTATAAAATTCTGTATTTTATGTTTGAGAGACCGGAAATCTTGGGTGTCATGCCCCGGAGCTCCATAATGATAAGCACATTTCTTGCTTGTATCAAAATTCTTTCCACGGCTGGAGGAAAGAGCTGGACAATTTTCTTCTGTGCTGTCAGAAGCTTGAATATATTTTCCAATGAGTCCCCTAAGGGTGTGAAAACTCTTTGACATTTGACTTCTCCAACTTTTTACAGTGGAGGATTTGAGGTTTGTACATATACTTGAAAAAAAGAATAATTTTTCATTTGGATGAACAAGTTTTGATTGCCTCTCTGAGTTTGTTCTTGCAACACCAATGATGTGACGCCTCCAAAACAGGTATACATCATCCATCTTGAGTCGCCAAATACATGGTACATAAATCAAATACAAACTTAATTATATAACTGTCGTGTACAATACGACCAAACATAAGCTGAGAGTTTAAGCAAGAATATTACCTTCTAGACAATATCCACTCTCAATGGAGTCCACATTACAATTATTATCACACTATTTCACATAATAATGAGGACTACTAAAGCCACTTATCCTGGACCATCATTCCATTTCTCGACTCATCCCAGCTATATTCTCATTTCCTGATAAGAACAATGAAAGAAAAGGGTGAGCTCGACTAGCCCAATAAGAAATATTATTACTAAGATAATGTAGAATAAATTATCCTTAGCCTTCAACAATATAACAACTGATTGAATAAAATAGACAATAAGTTTTAGATCAACAACTGCAATGGAATAAACAATCCATTAGAAGAGTCAAGTAAAACATAATGTCTACTATCTACTCTAGATTAAAAGTATCGTTAATATTTTATTCATGTAATACTCATCAACAGTTCTTTGTTATACCCAAGATAAAAAGAACTCTCATCACCTGTCTTCACCTGAACCACCAAAGATTATAGTTAAATCCACAATTCATATTTATAATCATGTAAATCAACAGTTTCTCCTTGCCACAAAGGCTTAATAGAACGTTTACTCAATATCCTTACCCTTAAGGCTAAAGTTATTCAAATGTAATAACAATGATCATACCAATCAGTTGTCTACCTTTGCACTACGAGCCAAAGATATTCAACTATAAAACCAATGGTCATGATCATACCAATCAATTGTCTGTCAGTGCACTACGGCCAAAGACATTCAACTATTAACTAATGGTCATGATCCTGCGAATCACATCATCGAATTATCCATGCACTAGGGGCCAATGATATTCGTAATTATCACCAGTGGTTATGATCATGTCATATACTTGTCCATCTTTGCACATAAGCCACAGATATACTATTATAAAACCAATAATCAACAGTCCATCTTTGCACGTAAGCCAAAGATATACGACTGTAAAACCAATAATCAATAGTCCATCTATGCACGTAAGCCAAAGATGACTTTAATCACAATATAAGCATGAGGATGATGACAATGATATAAGCATTAATCAAACGAAATCAAGGATAAATATTAAAGACTTTAAATTTTTCTAGAGTTTAAAAATATCCAAATTGTCAACATGATACTGATTTGTGGAGTAAAACTCAAGAATAATATTCATGTACCAAAAATAATTTGGATAGAAAAGAAATATATTTTTCCCGTGAATATTAACCCATGAATAGTACCCTATGAATAGTACTTCGAGAATAGTACCTCGTGATAGTATCCCGACATGAAAAGTGTCCCAAATATCCGAGTGAATAATACTAGAGTGAATAGTAATAGGTTGAATAGTAACTTCTGAATAGTACTCCGGCACGAAAAGTGCCCCGAATATCTGAGTGAATAATACTAGAGTGAATAGTAACTGGGTGAATAGTAAGTCGTGAATAGTACTCCGGAACAAAAAGTGCCCTGAATACCCGAGTGAATAATACTAGAGTGAATAGTAACCCCGAAACAAAAAGGTAGAAATTCCACAATAAAATTCGTACCAATATTCTGGCATAATGATATTGAAAGAAATAATATCATTTACAAAGAAATAATACCCCTTACGACAGTTGAACGAAAATAATATTCCAACGAATATTGAACGAAGATGATATTCCTTACGAATATTGAACGAATATAATATTCATACGAATAGGAAAAATAATCTCTTCAGAATATGAAATAAATAAAACCTCGTACGACTGTTGAATGAAAATAATATTCCTACGAATATTGAACGAAGATGATATTCCTTACGAATATTGAATGAAAATAATATTCATACGAATACGAAAAATAATTTCTCTTCAGAATATGAAATAAATAATACCCCTTACCTCAGAAGAAGATTGGATACTAGAGTAGTGAAGTAGCAAACTTCGCTTCTTCTTTCTCTCTATAGCTTCTATCTCTATAATTGATCTTATGAGACTAAGTGAATTGGTGAGAAATGAAGGAAGAATGAATTTCTATTTATAGGAAAATTATGTTTCGATAATTGCACGTTTTGGGGCTGAAAATATTACATTATAATACCTTCATCTTTTCCTTTATTTTTAATTTAGTTCTGCAAGTATTATCAAACTTGCACCACCTCCCCTAATAGTACATCATGTGAATCAATAGTTCTATACATGTGAAAATACGAATTACAATATAGTAACTCCATCTATACCTCTATTTTTAACTTAGTCATGCAAGTATTATCAATCTTGCACCACCTCCCCTAATAGTACATGAATGTGAATCAATAGTACATATATATGAACAAATAGTTATAATCATGTGAATTAATAGCAATTAATTATTCATTTATCCAATTAATTACCCGATTAGTCAATATAACTTCCAGACATCAATTATTATCGAAATAAATTTCGATTTCCACTAACACTAATAATCTCAACACAATGAAACTTTCAATTTCATCTTTAATCAACACGAACTTATTCATCATTAATATTATAACTCACAATATTTAACAACCAAGTCATTCCCAGGAAAGAGGGAGCTTTCCAATAAGGATTTCTCCTTATTGGCGCGCAATTAGGTGACCAAACCTCTCCTTGATAGAACTTCTAGACATTGTCAATATTACGAATAATAATATGAATAACATTTTCGTCTTAATTATTGATTTAATAATATAAAATACTATGTTGATGATACTGTGACAATAATTGAATCAATAATATGAGAGATATGATGCATCAATTACTGTAGAAATAATTGAGTATAACTGAGTGACTTCTTACGTAAGCATCAATAATCAATACCGTGTACTACTATGCAACCACGCGTATTATTGTACTTTTACTATCGGGTAGTTCAACAGTTTAACGGTAAAACTTTCGTCGTTATTTTTATAAAAAGATAATTCTGTCATTTTCTAACTACGATAATACTTTTCTTATGGGGTCCACCAATGATTGTGCCGTCGTATGAATATTCCCTATTAAAATGAATATTCCCCGACCAATCGAATATTATATAACCACTTGCTTACTTTGCAAAATTTTAAATATTACCAGCAACTATAACATTATCTCAAATCCACACCATAATATAAAAAAAATTGAGAAAATTAAATCTTTATTCATAAAATTTAGGGTCTTACAAAGGATACACCTTCTTCTTTCTTTTTATGAACCCTTTGAGGGTTATTCCCATAATTTCCAGCTTGAATGTGCTCAGCCACGGCTTCTAAAGTAGTGAGGTCTTTAATCTTCCCAGACTTTAACCCCATCTTAACCATTTTTCTTTATTTAATCATTTCTAAGAATGGTTTTTCTATGCCTTCCAGGACCTTCTCATAGAACAAAGCTTCATGTATGTCGATGAAGGTCATTACCATCTCAGTTTCTATCATTGAGGGGATTACTTGAGCAGCCAGACATCTCCATCTTTTGGCATACTCTCTGAATGATTCAGTATTCTGTTTGTTAACTTTGGTAATTTGATATCTATTTGGAGCCATTTGTGATTGGAAACTATATTAGTTTAGAAAATCATGGGCTAGTTCTTCCCAACTATGGATTTTAGAATTGTCCAATCTGGCATACCATGCTCTAGCCTATCCAGTTAGACTTTTTTGAAATAAATGCATTCTCAATTTTTCTTCCTTGGCATAGGATTCGAGTTCTCCAAAGAACACTATAGACACTTGAAATTTTGCATTCCTGTTGCTAACCTTGCAAGAGGGCAAAATCATCTCCCAGAGATAACCCTGAAACTCAAATCAGCTCAATCCTAAAGATAACCCCGGGATACTCAGTTTTTCAATCTCGGAGACAACCCCGAGATATTCAGTTTCATTCCCGAAGATAACCCCTGGATGCTCAGTTCCAACTCAGAGATAACCCCAAGGGAAGAAGTTCCAGTTCTGGAGATAACCCCAAAAAATTTAGTTTCAATCCCAGAGAAAACCTCGGGATGCTCAGTTCCAACTTCAAAGATAACCCCGAGAGAAGCAGTTCCAGTTCCGGAGATAACCTCAGAAAAGTTAGTTTCAACCCCGGAGACAACCCCGGGACACTTAGTTCCAACCGCCAGAGATAACCCGGGGAGGTCAAGACAACCTCAGAAATAACCCTAAGGACATTCAACATTCACAGCAGCCCAATCTCAGAGATAACCCTGAGCAACGACTGCTATATTTGTACAAAGTCGGAGATAACCCCGATGATGGGCAAAATTATCATTTTGTCACCTCGATACTACATTCACATCTTCTTAACAAATTTCAACCAACACCTCATACAAATGTGTCCAACAAGAACAATAGCTTGAATCCTGAATGAACATTACATAAGACAGCACACCGGATAAAATTTGAAGACTTGAAAATCTTATCATGGACCCATCTTCCCTGCTTCATACAAACTCTAGTCCCATGTCATTGTGTAGCTCTCGATAACAGCTTCCCAGAAAGGTACAACACGCCTTTATCGGATGTCCGGATTGAAAGTTATGAAGGTTCGAGCGGATAGCGCATAGCCAAAGTGCACGTACTTTGAGATGACGGGACCCGCATAGTCCAGGGAAACCCGGGCAGCCGCAGGTTGACCCGTGGCCATCTGGTTTTTAAATATGAGCTCTTGGTAGCTCATTTAAAAAAATGAAAAAATGATACAAAAATCTATTCATTTTAGCCTGTAAACACTTCTAAAGTGCTCTAAACTAAGTGATTCTTCTTTCTAAACACATGTAAGCTCGTGTTTTTCTACATACTACAATTTAACCGGTGGAAACCGAGGTTTCAGGCGTCAAAAGCTATCTGAAGTCTTCTTGGCAGTCCATTGTAAGATATTTTAGATTTTTATGTTTTTTCTCACTTATATATATATATATATATATATATATATATATATATATATATATATATATACTAACGTTGAGAGTCACGCTGTGTGGGTATGCCCGATCGTCGATCCATGGCTTTTTATTAATTTTATATATATAAATACTTATATATATATATATATATATATTTATTTAAATTCATGTCTGGCCTAGAGATCACTTCGGGGCCTTTAACTCCTTATATATATATATATATTATATGCGCCTTTAGCATCAAATTAGGCAAATTGCTAGGATTCCTAGTAAGCCACCAAGGCATTGAGCTGGATCCTGCAAAAATTCAGGCCATCACGGAGATGCCCATACCCCAGACAAAGAAAGAAATATGGGGATTTTTGGGAAGAATCAACTTCATCAGCTGATTCATATCCCATCTCACAGCAACCTATGAACCCATCTTCAAGTTGTTAAGGAAGAACTCCTCTGAGAAATTGAACGAAGAGTGTCAAAAAGCCTTCCTTTCCATCAAAGAGCAACTAATCAAAGCTCCTGTTTTGGTACCTCCCAACGATGGTGTTCCCTTGTTTATGTACGTGTCAATCAATGACAATGCCATGGGATGCATGCTGGGATAGAAAGATGATAGAGGCTAAGAAAGAGTTATTTATTACCTCAACAAAAGATTCAGCAACAGTGAACACAAGTAAACTCTGATTGAGAAATCTTGTTGTGCTTTAGCATGGGATTCCATGAGATTACAGCATTATCTCCATGGTCACATAACCCATCTCATGTCCCGTATGGATCTTCTCAAGTACGTGTTCAACAAACCCATGTTAAACTCTCGACTGCCCAAATGGCAGTTGATCCTCCATCAATTTAACATCATCTACGTGACTCAAAAGTCTATCACAGGTCAAGGAATTTCATATCAACTGGCCTCCACACCTTCAGGGGATTTCAAACCCTTGGAAACCTATTTCCTCGATGAAAGGGTAATGACAATTTAGCAGCACCATCAGGATAATACACACCAACTATGGAGGATGTATTTTGATGGAGCCATAAACATGGAAGGTTCTGGAGCTGGAGTCATTCTAATATCCATTTCAGGAAAGCATTATCTCGTTGCCATCAAATTGCAGTTTGTCAACAACAACAACATAGTTGAGTGTGAAGGCTGTATCATGGGGTTGAAACTAGCCTAATCCATTGACATCAAATGGTTAACTGTCTTTGGAGATTCCGAATTGGTAATTAGATAAACCACTGGGATCTATCATACAAAAGAATTACACTTGCTGCCTTACCATCGCCAAGTTATCAAGATGGCTTCGGAGTTTGAAGAAATATCCTTCTTCCATATTCCTCAGAATAGAATTGACTTTGCGGATGCACTAGCAACTTTGGCCTCCTTGATCAACATACTTGATAAGGAAGACATGTCAAATATCACATTTTCCTAGCAAAAAACACCAGCCTACGGGAACTACATTGGAGAAGTATCGGATGAGCTTCCCCCCATCCAACACCCTTGGTATCAGCTTATAAAGGAGTGTTTGTGAGATGGATCTACACCTACTGAGGCGAGTCAAGTTGAAAGAAAGCGGATCCATAGAATGGCCATGAAATTCTATCTGAGCGAAGATGCACTCTAGAAATGAGAGGCAGGACTAGGCCTTCTCAGATTCCTAGACAAAGATCAAGCTTAGAGGCTCATGGATGAAATCCATGGTGGAGTATGCGGCCCACACATGAGAGTCCCTCTACTTGTCAAGAAAATCCTAAGAATAAGGCATTATTGGCTCTCTCTCTTAAGGCTGACTGTGATGATCACGTCAAGAGATGTTATCAATGCCAAATTCAAGGGAATGCTATCCATGCCCCGTCCAAAGGAGCTCCAAAATTTGAGTTCACCCTGGCCCTTCTCAATGTGGGGAATGGATGTGGTCTGGCCCATCGAGCCCATAGCCAGTAATGGTCATCTATTTATCTTAACCATGATCGACTACTTTACCAAGTGGGTAAAAGAAGCCTCTTCCCCAGTATTACTAAAGAGGTGATCATTGGTTTCATCAGAAATAATGTCATTTTTCGGTACGAACAAACGGATGTGATTGTATCAGACAATGCTAAAAACCTCAACAACCAAATAATGGAGGAGTTATGCAATAAATTCAACATAAAACATCTTAACTCCATCATCTATCGTCCAAAGATGAATGGTGCTATTGAAGCGGCTAATAAGAATATCAAAAAGATCATGCAAAAGATGTACACCAATAATAAAGGATGGCCTGACTTGTTTCCTCTTACTCTATTAGCCTACAGAACATCAATGCACACTTCCACCGGGGCAACCCCCTACTCATTAACTTATGGAATGGAAGCAGTGCTCCCTATAGAGGTTGAAATGGAATCCCTTAGAGTGTTGATAGATGCTTAGTTGGATGAAGACCAATAATTACAAGATCAGTACCACCAGTTGTCTCTAATAGATGAATGGAGGGCCACAACCATCTTCTATGGTCAGTTATACCAACAAAGGATCGCTCGATCCTATAACAAGAAAGTCTAACTACGAAAATTCAAAGAACATGACTTGGTCTTAAAGAAGGTTCTTGACATCCAAGATCAATCCAAAGGAAAATTTTCCCCAAACTGGGAAGGCCCGTTTGTTGTCAAGGAGGTATTAACAAGAGGAGCCCTCAGATTACAAGAGATGGATGGCGATGAATTTTCCCAACTCATCAACTCAGACACCGTGAAACGGTACTATGTCTGAAGTTACCTGCAAACCAGCATCCTAGTTCTGGATCATCAGATCCATCAGTCAATTTAGGTTTTCAAAACCTTTCACACTACATATAATCCTCACCACTTCAAATTGTCCCACCAGGGATAAAACTTCCTCCCAACTTCAGTTTATCCCATCAGGGGCGAACTACGCAGACTTGATCTCCCCAATACACGGGAGTACATAGGCAGCCATTTTTATGGTCTGGTCTAACTACATAAAAAAACAAAAAAAAATTTACATCCTTTCAACCACCTACTACATCTTTCAACCTTTTAACGCTAAGTTGGAACTACGCAGACCTGATCTCCCCTCATTAATGGTAGTACATAGGAAGCCATTCACGATGCGTTCTCGCCCCTACCAAAAACACAAAACCTTGTTAATGGTAGTGGGATCATCTTTCCACTTTCAAACCAAACCATAAGAAATGGAACTACCTGATCTCCCCAATACAAAGGAGTACTAGAGATCACTTGTGAGGTGGTTAAACCACACATCATCATCTTAAACCACATGGATAGAAATACATGGTCTCCCCATACAAATGGGAGAACCGGTGACCATTTAAGTTGTGGTTAAATCCTCAAAGAGAAACACCAATCCATAAGAGATAGAACTACTTGGGCTCCTCAATACAAAAGAGTACTAGCAACCATCTGTGGTGCGGTCAACCTCAGAGAAGAAAGCCAAAATCCTCTCCATAACAACATACAAAAAACTAGTCCCAAGACACCAAAGGGTATGGCAATAAAAATATCAATGATCCATTTTGAAAGATCCTGAAACATCCAAAGCGTCGTCTAACTTTAGAGGCCAATCCTTTCTGCTTGTATTCACCACCTTCTCTAAAATTCTCTTTAGCTCTGTTGGACACCTCATCTTGACCACTAGTTTGGGGATGATAAGTTGTTGCAACCCTATGATTTACCCCATACTTCGCCAAGAGAGCTGTAAATGACCTATTGCAATAGTGATTTCCTTCGTCACTTATGATACCTCTCGGCGTGCCAAACCTTGTAAAAATATTCTTCTGTAGAAACTTCAGCACTACCTTGGCATCATTTTTTGGGAGTGCTATGGCTTCAACTCATTTTGATACATAATCCACAGCTAGGAAAATGTATAGGTAATTGAATGAAGGCGGAAAAGGTCCCATGAAGTCCATCCCCCACACATCAAAAACCTCGACCTTCATGATCGTGTTGAGCGACATCTCATCCCTTTTTAATATATTGCCCAACCTTTGGCATCTATAGTGGTTTTTCATGAACTGGTGGGCATCCTTGAACTCAGTAGGCCAATAAAATCATGCTTGATGTACCTTGGCCGCTATCAGCTCAATCCCATAGTGTCCCCCACATGCAGATGAATGGCATTCGTGCAAAATATTCTTCACTTTGTTGTAAGGCACATATCTACGAATCATTTTATCTGAACACTGTCTGAAGAGATAGGGCTTGTCCCACATGTCCCACTTAACATCATGTAGAAGCTTTCTTTTCTGCTGTCGTGTCAAATTAGGGGGAATGATATTGCTCACCAAGTAATTAGAAAAATTCTCATACCATGGAAATTCAGTGTTTACTCCAAATAGCTGCTCATCCGAAAATGACTCATTGATCAATCATTTATCTGCCCTGTCTTTATCCAAATTTTCCAATCTCGAAAGATGATCCACAACTTGATTTTTTGTCCCCTTCCTATCCTTTATTTCTAAGTCAAATTCCTGAAGGAGTAGAATCCATCTAATGAGTCTTGGCTTAGCATACTTCTTTGAGATTAGGTAACGAATCGTCGAGTGATCCGTGTATACCACCACCTTTGTTCCTATCAAATAAGCTCTGAATTTGTCAAAGGCGTATAATACTACAAGTAATTCCTTCTCGGTGGGAATACTATAATTTGTCAAAGGCATGTATACCCTCACGGTTTTAATTACGTAGTATATGGCATAAAATATCTTCTCTCAACGTTAACCCAAAATAGCCCCTACCGCGTAGTCGCTAGCATCACACATCAACTCAAAAGGCATTGTCCAATCCGATGCTACGATCACGGGAGATGTAGTCAATTTCTTTTTCAACTGCTCAAACGCTAACATGCATTCTTCATCAAAACTAAAAATTGCATCTCTCTCTAATAGACTGCATACTGGTATAACAATTTTAGAGAAATCTTTAATGAACCTACGGTAGAATCCGGCGTCTCCAAGAAAACTGCGGATTTCCTTAACTGTAGTTGGTAGTGGAAGATTATCGATTGTGTCCAGCTTTGCCCTATCAACTTCTAAACCCTTTGCATAGACTTTGTGCCCCAGAATAATTCCTTCTTAAACCATAAAGTGGCACTTCTCCCAATTTAGCACCAAGTTAGTTTCCACACATCTTTTTAGAACTATGACCAGATTTTCCAAACACATATCAAAAGTATTTCCATAGACTGAGAAGTTATCCATGAAAACCTCCACATTCCTCTCCACCATGTCCAAAAAGATGTCCATCATACATCTTTAGAAAGTCATCGGTGCGTTACACAACCCAAAGGACATCCTCCTAAATGAAAAGGTGTCGTATGGGCATGTGAAGGTAGTCTTTTCTTGATCCTCAGGAGCTATAACTATCTGGTTGTACCCTGAATATCCGTCCATCAAATAGTAGTATTCATGCCCACCCAACCGGTCCAACATCTGATCGATAAAGGGTAAAGGAAAGTGGTCCTTCCGGGTTGCCTTATTAAGCTTTCTATAATCCATTTAAACCATCCATCCGGTCACGGTCTTCGTCGGAATCATTTTATTATCTTAGTTCATAACAACTGTCATTCCACCTTTTTTTCGGAACACATTGAACTGGACTTACCCATATATTGTCTGAAATCGGGTAGATTATTTCAGCATCCAACCACTTCAATATTTCTTTCTTCCCCACTTCTTTTATGATTGGATTTAATCTTCTCTGTTGTTCCACTGTTGGCTTTGAGTCCTCTTCCAAGAGAATCTTGTGCATGCAAAAAGAAGGGTTTATCCCCTTTATGTCTGTAATTGTCCACCCTATCACAGAATTGTATTCTCTAAGTATCCTCAGCAATTTACTTTCCTAAAATTCATTAAGCGCAAATGCAATAATAACAGGTAAAGTATTTAAATTACCCAAATAAGAATATCTGAGGTGTTTAGGAAGAGGCTTAAGTTCAAGAGTGGGTAGCTCCTCTAGTGAAGGTTTAATCCTTGCGGAAGCTTTTTCTTCTATATGTAGAGGCTCAAATGGTTCCTTAAACCTGCTTACTCTAGGTAAAGAATCAAACATATGTAAGTAATCCACAAATTATGGATCATCCAAGTCCTTGTAGACACTCAAAATTTTTCTGCTTACCTGTTACTAACATTGCAGGAAGCGCAGAATCTTCTTTCACAGATAACCCTGGAAGACAACTCAGCTTAATCTCAGAAATACCACCGGAAGTTCAGTTTCAACCCCGAAAAACACATCGGGAGTATCCTTTCCCCATCTAAGAGATAACCCTGAGGATAGCAGTCCAAATACCAAAAATTCCACCGGAGAAGGCCGATTCATCTTGGAGATAACCTCATGATGTTCAGTCACAGACCCAAAAACAACACTAGGAACGATAATGTCAACCTTGGAGATAACCCAAAGGAATATAGTCGCAGTTCCGGAGATAACCCCGAAAATGCTTGTTTTAAATGCATGCAGTTAGTTTCAACCTCGGGACTCACACCGAGGCACTCAATTCACAAACTCAGAGATAACCTTGGGAGGACAGGAACAGCTCAGAGACAACCCTGAGGGCATTCAACACTTGCAGCAGTCCAATTTCAGAGATAACCCTGAGAAACGTCTGCTTTATCTGCTAAAATCAGAGATAACCCCGGTGAAAGGCAAAGTCAAATTGCCACCTCAACCCCACATGGAGCCATCTCAATAAACAACAATCAGTATACAGTCTACACAATAATGTCCCACACGAACCAAGGAGTTATAATCCTGAGTGACTATTACGTAGGGCAGTACACCAGATAGAATTTAAAGCTAGAGGAGATAGGACATGGTTCCATCTTCCTGTCTTCGTACAACCTCTAATCCCATGTTATTGCATAGCTCTCGACAACAGCAGTCCAAAACAGGTCTTATACACCTCAAACAGATGCTCGGATTGAAATTTTGCAAGTTTAAGCGGACATCACATTACATACGTGCACATACTTCGAGACGACATGACCCGTGGAGCCCGGGGCACCCCGGGTAGCCGCAGGTGCATCTACGGCTACCGCAGGTACACCTGCGACTCCCAGCTCTATAAATATAGAGCTTGGGTTGGCCATATTCAAAGAGAAAAAGGTGAGGAAGCCCTGTCAAATTTGCTCTGTACACACCCCATATTGAGTGCTTTCTCATTTTAGACACTTGTTAGCTCACATATAGCTATATTTTTATCGGTGGGAGACGAGTGTTCATCCACTTAAAGTCATAGAAGTCTTCTTTGGCAGCCCACTTTAAGCCTTCTTACACATTATAATGCATTTCTCTTCATCTTTTCACACACTCTTCTTCACATTGAGAGTCGTTTTGTGTGTGTATACCCGGACTTCTGTCTGTATATATATATATATATATATATATATATATATGTTTATATATATATATATATATTTATATATATGGACTAACATTATCGAGTTATGCCTCGATTGAGCCTGGACTCACGTCCGAAGCGTTTACTTGCTTATATATATACTTATATATATGAACTATTGTCGAACTCTGTTCGATGAGCCTGGATTTTACATCCGGAGCGTTTACTGCTTTTATATATATATATATATATATAAGGAGAGAGAGAGAGAGAGCAAGGATCAAGAGCATTCCTCCTTAAATATCATTACGTTATTAAAATTACGTCGTTTTGGAGTTTTTTTTAAAACAAGTGGGGCCGTAGGTGGCATTTTTTTAAATAAAAGGAGAGCACGTGGGACCACTTTCTTTTAAAAGACTCTAAAATGACGTAGTTTTAATAATGTAGTGCTATTTTAAGGAGGAATGCTATTTAAGTGGAATGCTCTTGATTCTTGCTATATATATATATATATAAACTATTGTCGAACTTTGTTCAATGAGCCTGAATTTTATATCTGGTGCGTTTACTGCTTTTATATATATATAGTGACAAATCGTTGAAATGATAAAATGAGCCGGGATCGATATATATCTTGTGCGTTTACCACTTATATATATATATATATATATATATATATATATATATATATATATATATATATTTCTGTCAGGCATGGAGTTAACTTCGTGACCTTTTACTGCTTTATTTATATTTCGTACCACCTGGAGTTTACTTCATGGCGGTTGATCTTTTTTACTGCTTTATTTACATTCCGTCCCGCCTGGAGTTTACTTTGTGGCAATTTATCGCATTTATTGCTTTATTTACATTTTTTATCCCCCGTGGAGGTGCTTCGTGGTGGTTGATCATGTCTATATTGTGACGCCCCCAAAATAGGTATACAACACCCATCTTGAGTCGCCAAATACATAATACAAAAATATAAATACAATTTAATAATACAAATGTCGTGTAATATACGACAATACATAAACTGAGAGTTTAATAGGAATATTGTCATCTAGACAATATCCACACTCAAAGGAGTCCTCATTACATTTATTGTCACACTATTTAACAGAATAGTGAGGACTACTAATGCTATCATCTGGACCATCACTCCTTTCCCCAACTCGTCTCAGCTATATTCTCATTTCCTGAATAGAACAGTGAAAGAAAGGGTGAGCTCAACTAGCCCAGTAAGAAATATTATGACTAAGATAATGCAAAATAAATTATCAATAGTCTTCAACAATGTTGAACTGATAAAATACAAAAGACATCAAGTTTAACTGCAGCGGATTAAGCAATCCATTAGAAGAGTCAAGTGGAGAATAAAATCTACTATCTCCTATGGTTTAAAATATTTTCATCATTTTTTATCGCTGAGACACACCATCTAATCATCCCTGTACTACGGGCCAATGATATTCATTAAATCATCAATGGTCATGACTATACCGAAGAATCCCTTGTCATAATCATACCAAAAACTGCCCATTAATGCATTATAGGCCACTGAAGTTTTTTACCGTATCATTTATAACATTACAGGTCATGATTATACTGAATGATCCCTGGTCAGAATCATACTAAGTCCATCTATGCATGTAAGCCAAAGATGACCTTAAATCACAATATAAGCATGAGGATGATGACAATGACGTAATAATTCAATAAAACAAGTTCAAGAATTAATTAATCCAAGAACCAATAACGTCCAAATTGTCAACATGATGCTTCATTCTAGTGTAAAATTTAAGAATGCTCAGAAGAATATTTCCATGAAAAAATACTGGATGAAGCCCAAATATCAAGGATATTCCACTAATTTCATGGAGTATAGAAGTCAAAGCTTTAACCAACTGAGTATAAGAGAATATATGAAACTGCAAATGGATTTTCACCCGCCATGCGGTAAACCACGTATACAGATCATTTCCACGATTTAATAAGGAATGAATACAAAAGGAAATTTCACCATGCATATGGTAATCCATATAGACAAGTTATTCCAACAGAATAATAAAGAATGGAATAATAGAAGGATTCACCATGCATGCGATAGAGACCGCATAGACATGTTATTCCTTATAGAATAATAAATAATAGAACCAGGTCCGGCGTAAACGCACAGACATGATATTCCTACAGAATAATAAATAAAGAATAATAAATAATGGAACCAGGTCTGACGTAAATGCACAGACAGGATATTCCCACAGAATAATAAATGCGGAATAATAAATAATGGAACCAGGTCTGGTGTAAAACGTACAGATAGGATATTCCGACAGAATAATAAATGCAGAATAATAAATAATGTAACCAGGTCCGGCGTAAAACGCACAGACAGGATATTCCGACAGAATAATAAATGTGGAAAAATAAATAATGGAACCAGGTCAGGCGTAAAACGCACAGACAGGATATTCTGACAGAATAACAAATGCGAAATAATAAATAATGGAAACAGATCAGGCGAAATTCCCACCGACAGGATATTCCAACATAATAATAAAGAATGGAATAATAAAATAATTTTACCATGTATGCGGTACTTTGCATAAACAGGTTATTCCAACATAATAATATAGAATGGAATAATAGAAGAATTTCACAATGTATCCAGTACTTCACATAGACAGGTTATTCCAACATAATAATAAAGAATGGAATAACAGAAGAATTTCACCAAGTATAGGGTAGTCCGCATATACAGGTTATTCTAACAGAATAATAAAGAATGGAATAACAGAAGTTCTCTTCATGAATAAGAAAGAAATAATACCCCTTACCTTAGAAGAAACTGGATATTGGAATAGAAAGGTAGCTAACTTCTCTTCTTCTTTCTCTCTATAATTTCTCTCTCAAGAGTTTCAGTGAATTCATAAGAAATAATGAAGGAATGAGCTTCTATTTATAAGAGAATGGATGGATTAGTAACTAATTCATGAACGGTCTAGCTTTAATTACTTTTAAACGGACGGTCCATATTGATTTACTATTAAACATTAAACCAACGGTCCATACCGATTCACTATTAATCTTTAAACTAACGGTCCATACTGATTCACTATTAAACTTTAAACCAACTGTCCATACTGATTCACTATTAAACTTTAAAGCAACAGTCCATATTGATTTACTAATATAATTTCAACCAACGGTCTGAAAAATTAGCACATCTCCTCATGGAATAATTTTGTACCCAAAAATAATTTGGACCGAAAATAAATATATTGTTCAGGTGAATAGTACCCCATAAATAGTACGCATGAATAGTAACTCGTGAATATTAACTCATGAATAGTAACTTGTGAATAGTAACTCGTGAATAGTAACTTGTAAATAGTAACTCGTGAATAGTAACTCTTGAATAGTATTTCGACATGAAAAGTATCCCAAATACCCGAGTGAACAATATAACCTCTAGACATAAATTATTATTAAAATAAATATTGATTTCTACCAACACTAATAATTCCCACATAATGGAACTATCAATTTCATCTTTAATCAACACAACTTATTCATCATTAATATTACAACTCACAATATTTAACAACCAGGTCATTCCCAGAAAGAGGGGGCTTTCCAATAAGGATTTCTCCCTATTGGCGCATAATTAGGTGACCAAACTTCTCCTTGACAGAACTTCTAGACATTTTAAATATTGTAATTTAATAATATGAAAAACTTTGTCGTCTTAATTATTGATTTAATAATATAACATATTGTGCAGATGATACCGTGACAATAATTGAATCAATAATATGAGAGATATGATGCAGCAATTACTGTAAAATTAATTGAGTATAACTCAGTGACTTCTTACGTAAGCATCAATAATAAATACCGTGTGCTACTATGCAACCATGCACGCGTATTACTGTACTTTTACTACCAGGTAGTTCAACAATATTAACGGTAAAACCTTCGCCATTATTTTTATAAAAATATAATTCTGTTGTTTTTTTACTACGACAATACTTCCGTTGTGGGGTCCACCAATGATTGTACCATTGTACGATTATTCCCTGACAAAATGAATATTCTCCGACCAATCGAATATTATATAACAACTTGCGTACTTTGCAAAATTTATAAATATTCCCCACAACGATAACATTATATTATATCCACACCATAATATTAAAAAAAATTTGAGAAATAATAATCTTTATTCATAAAAGTTGGGGTCTTACAACCTCCCCTTCTTATGAAATTTCGTCCTCGACATTAGGGTATGTACCTGATATATCGAAGCGGTGAGGATATCTTGACTTCATCTCAGATTCTAACTCCCAGGTCATTTCTTCCACATAGTAGTTTCTCCACAAAACTTTGACTTGAGGTATAACCTTGGAGCATAGAATATGATCCTTCTTATCCAAGATTTTAACAGGTAACTCTTAATACGTTAAATCTTCCTCTATCTCGTTCGATTCTAATTCAATAATGTGGTTCGGGTCTTTCATATATTTACGTAACATAGATATGTGAAAAAATATTATGAACACGAGACATACTTGGCGGTAAGGCGAGTCTATAGGCCACAGTTCCTACTCGTTGGAGGATTATAAATGGGCCAATGAATCGAGGATTGAGCTTTCTTCTCTTTCCAAATCATGTAACTTCTTTCCATGGAGAAACATGTAACAACGCATGATTTCCAATATCGAATTCCACGTCCTTTCGACGAAGATCAGCATAACTCTTTTGTCAATCTTGTGAGGTTTTTATACGTTATCGGATCGTTTGAATCTTTTCCGTAGTCATACGTACTAAATCCGGTCCTAACAACGTTGATTCACCCACCTCATTCCAGCATACTGGAGAACGACACTTTCTTCCATGCAACGCCTCAAAGGGAGTCATGCCAATACTTGCTTGATAACTGTTGTTGTATGAAAACTCCACCAATGGTAAGAACTTGTCCCAACTTCCCTTGAAGTCAAGGACACAGAGTCTTAATAAATCTTCAAGAGTTTGAATAGTTCTTTTCGACTGCCCATCCATTTGAGGATGATATGTTGAACTAAATCGTAAATCCGTGCCCATAGCTTTTTGCAAACTAATCCAAAATCTTGAAGTGAATCTTGGGTCTCGATCAAAAACTGTGGATACTGACATATCATGCATCTTACAATCTCGTTTATGTACATACTAGCATGACGTTCAAGTGTATAAGTTTCTCGTATCGGTAGGAAATGAGCAGACTTGGTTAATCTATCAACAATGACCCAAATCGCATCTATGCCTTGAGAAACCTTGGGAAGACCAGTAACGAAATCCATGGTAATGTGCTCCCACTTCCATTTTGGAATTTTAAGTGGTTGCAATGGACCTTTTGGTACTTGATGCTCCGCCTTGACTCGTTGACAAGTTAGACACCTTGAGATAAAACTCGCTATCTCTCTCTTCATATTGCTCCACAAAAATGTATGTCAAAGATCACGATACATTTTGGTACTCCCAGGATGGATTGCAAACGGTGTGTTGTGTGCCTCCATCATGATTTTATACTTCAGGTCAGAATCGTTAGGAACACAAAGTCTGGAGTTGACTCGAAGTATTCCTTCTTCATCGATTCTTGCTTCCGAAATAGTACCTTCTTCCACTTTCTTCTTCATATGCATTATCTCTAGGTCTGTAGCTTGAGCAGCTTTAACTTTATCGATTAAAGTCGGTTCTACTCGTATTTTCTCCATCATCACATGGGTCCCTGGAGTCTTTAACTCTATCTCCATACTTTGTAAGTCATACAAAATGGGCCTTTACATTGACAATATCGCACTCGTACCCACATATGATCTTCTACTCAATGTGTCAGCTACTACGTTCACTTTTCCAGGATGGTATTGGATGGTATGATCATAATCTTTCAACAACTCAAGCCAACGTTGTTACCGCATGTTGAGTTCCTTCTGAGTGAAAAAATATTTGAGGCTTTTATGATCCGTATAAATCTCCACCTTCTCTCCATACAGGTAATGCCTCCAAATCTTAAGCACAAAAACGACAGCGGCCAACTCTAGATCATGAGTAGGATAATTCCTCTCATATTCTTTGAGTTGTTGGGAGGCATAGGCTATGACTTTCCCATGTTACATGAGAACACATCCTAACCCTTTGCCTGAAGCATCACTGTAAATGACAAATTCCTCCGTGCCAGATGGTATTGTCAGAACGGGTGCTGAAATATGTCTAATCTTGAGTTCTTGAAAACTCTTCTCACATTCCTCGCTCCAACCGAATTTTGTATCTTTTCGAGTTAGCTGCGTTTATGGAGTAGCGATTCAAGAAAACCCTTCTACGAATCTCCGATAATAACTAGCTAAGCCGAGGAAGCTACGTACTTCGGTCACTAACTTAGGTTGCTCCCAGCTTTGAATTGCTTCAATCTTTGTCGGGTCAACAGATATTCCATGATTTGATATCATGTGCCCAAGGAATGCATCTTCCTCAAGCTAGAACTCATATTTCTTCAACTTGGCATAAAGCTTGTTTTCACGAAGCTTTTGGAGTATCAGCCTCAAGTTTTGCTCATGGTCTTCACAGGTTTTGGAGCATATGAGGATGTCATCAATAAAGACGACCATAAAATGATCCAAATATTCCTTGAATAATCGGTTCATCATGTCCATAAAGGTAGCAGGAGCATTAGTCAATCCAAAAGACATGACTAGAAATTCATAATGCCCGTACCGAGTTCTGAAAGCAGTGTTTGGAATGTCATCAGTTTTAATCTTCAACTGATGATATCTAGAACGAAGATCCATCTTTTAAAAGAATTTGGCGCCTTATAACTGGTCAAACAGATCATCAATACGAGGTAACGGGTACCTATTTTTGATGGTGACATGATTTAACTCCCGATAATCAATACAAAGTCGCATACTTCCATCTTTTTTCTTCATGAATAGAACAGGAGCACCCTAAGGAGATGTACTAGGACAAATGAAACTGATGTCTAACAATTCCTATAGTTGGGTTTTTAACTCCTGAAGTTCAATAGGAGCCATTCGATATGGGGATTTGGAAATGGGTTTTGTACCAGATTCAAGGTCGATGTAAAATTCAATTTCACGCTCTGGGGGTAGGCCAGGATGTTCTGCAAGGAATACGTCAGGAAATTTATTAATAATAGAAATATCATTCAAAACTGACGTATTTTTGTTTAGATCCGTGACATGGGCTAAGAAAGCTTGACATCCGTTTTTCAATAAACAAATAGCTTTATGGCTTGAGATGACAGTGATGAATTTTAATGGTTTGGTTGCTTGAATTCACATAATAGGTAGGTTAGGAATATGAAAGCTAATAACCTTACAAAAATAATCAATTTTAGCATGATGAGTAGTTAACCAATAAATCCCTAAAATAACATCAAATGCAAGTATCTTCAAAGAAATAAGATCGACAGGTAATGTGCGGTTACAAGACTTATAAACTGTGGATGTAATGAAGGTTTCTCCCAACGGAGTTTCAACAGATAAGTCAAAGTCTAATTTCTCCGGAGTCAAATTTAAACGTTGAGTGCAAGTAGGAGAAATAGAGGAATGGGTAGAACCGGTATCAAATAAAGTATAAACTTTGCTAGAGTTTATGGTTAACTTACCCGTGATCACCTCGTTTGGATTCCTAGCTTTTCGGGAGGTTACGACAAACGCTCTCCATTGAACTACCGGTTTTGTCTTGTCTGGGACACCCTTTGATGCCTCCATCCCAGCTGGACTTGACTTTGGTGCACGAAAAAATCGGGCTAGGTGATCTTCTTTTCAATAATTATAACATGCTTTGAACTGCATCGTGCAGTTTGGACTTATGTGTCCTTCCTCTCCACATTTGTAACATATGACTGGCGATCGTTCTCCTTCCTTAACAATGGGTGCTGATGTTGACGCCCTTCCATCTATGCTGAACCTTCTCTTCTTGAACTTTCCACTCCTATTATCTTGGCCATGATTACCACCGAAGTGGTTATCATTTCTGTCATGTTGATTCGCTCCACGTTTGTTGTCACCGCTTTGATGACTGCTACCACTGGTATTATCGACTTGTCGGCTGCTCTCTATTGGTTGGGTTGACTCATTATCGTGCTCCAATAACTGATTCCTATTCACAACATCTGAATACAAACACAGTTTATGGGAGATAAGGTATTGACGTATCTCGGGTTTCAAACCTCGTAGAAATATTCATGTCATTCTCTCCTCATTATCAACCAAGTGGGATGCAAACCGAGACAACTCGGCAAACTTAGCTTCGTACTGCACCACAGTCATATTATTTTGCTCAAGCTTGATGAACTCTACCTCCTTCATTTGACGAATACTTTCAGGAAAGTACTTGTCGTTGAACAGCTCTTGGAACTTCTCACAAGACATCTTCAGTGCTGCAGGTTGAGTATGCTTTACAGATTCCCATCAGTAATGATTTGGACCGAAAATAAATATATTGTTCAGGTGAATAGTACCTCGTGAATAGTAACTCGTGAATATTTACTCATGAATAGTAACTCGTGAATAGTAATTCATGAATAGTAACTCGTGAATAGTAACTTGTGAATAGTAACTCGTGAATAGTATTTCGACACGAAAAGTGTTCCAAATACCCGAGTGAACAATATAACCTCCAGACATCAATTATTATCGAAATAAATATTGATTTCTACTAACACTAATAATTCCCACACAATGGAACTATCAATTTCATCTTTAATCAACACAACTTATTCATCATTAATATTAGAACTCACAATATTTGACAACCAGGTCATTCCCAGGAAAGAGGGGGCTTTCCAATAAGGATTTCTCCCTATTGGCGCACAATTAGGTGACCGAACCTCTCCTTGACAGAACTTCTAGACATTGTAAACATTGCAATTTAATAATATGATCAACTTTGTCGTCTCAATTATTGATTTAATAATATAACATATTGTGCAGATGATACTGTGATAATAATCGAATCAATAATATGAGAGATATGATGCAGCAATTACTGTAACATTAATTGAGTATAACTGAGTGACTTCTTACGTAAGCATCAATAATCAATACCGTGTGCTACTATGCAACCACGCGTATTACTGTACTTTTACTATCGGGTAGTTCAACAGTATTAACGGTAAAACCTCCGCCGTTATTTTTATAAAAAGATAAATCTATCGTTTTCATACTACGACAATACTTCCGTTTTGGGGTCCACCAATGATTGTACCGTCGTACGATTATTCCCCAATAAAAAGAATATTCCCCGACCAATCGAATATTATATAACAACTTGCGTACTTTTCAAAATTTATAAATATTACCCACAACGATAACATTATATTATATCCACACCATAATATTAAAAAAAAATCGAGAAATAATAATTTTTATTCATAAAAGTTATATATATATATATATATATTTACCGCTTTTATATATATTTACATTTCCGATCCCCCATGGAGGTGCTTCGTGGTGGTTGATCATGTCTGTATATATATATATATATATATATATATATATATATATATATATATATATATATATATATATATATAACTGCTTAGTACTTTTCATATAAATTGCGGCATCATGTGAGCCTAGGAATCATGCGATCACAGATTCAGTCTACTGAATCTAGATTCGGTTCTCGTGATGGACATTTTCAGCTGTAAGCAGCTTGTAAATTATTCATGGTGTTTGAATTTCCTTAGATGGCTTTCATGCCAATGAGGAGTTCGTCACTGCTATATATTATTTTCTCGAAGGTACTTCGCATCTCGAAAATAAAAGTAATCAAGCTGAACATTTAATAATAAAATGGAAGTATGAAAAGGTCTCAATTACTATTGAGCATAGGGTTTGAAAAACCTCTTTTACAAAATTTCACAGCTATATCATGTTTAAAATTGAATTTTTCATATAAATTCAAAACCTTTGTATATAGGTACAAATGAGGCCTTGCACTACTTCCAAATAACAGCACAAGACTCTCTCTCTCACACACACACATTCATATAATATTTTCTTGAAAAGTGGTGGTCACCGTGGTAACACGGATGTCGGGGGGTGCCTAACACTATCCCTCCGCACAATCAAGCCCCCGAACCCAAATGAATCTCGGTTTCACAGACCCATTTTAGCAGTGACACATCACTGGGTCAATGTGCAAACTTTTTCTCGGTTGCGTTGGTACAACCAGTTAAAAACACCAACTGGCAACTCTTACAGTCAAATCGTCGACATATATATGTCAGACCTTTTTTACTTGTTTTTTAAAACAAATCTCACATAACATTAGAACACCAAAGAACAAGAACAGAAAAGGGACAAATAAAAATCCCGAATAGGTGGCGACTCTGCTGGGGAAAGAAAGTTTAAGGGCTTAAGCTGCTACTACAAGCTTTTCAAAACTGTTATATGCTTGTGTTTGGATGTTGCATTTAGATTTTTGATGAATGTGTACGAATGCATTTTACTTACTGCACTACAAAATATCTATCTGTGATATTAGTGCTTCATACATATCATCATTTTCATAAACGGTGAGACACATTGTATGTCAATGTATGTTGTGTGGTTCCTCCACCAGGAGGCTATACTATCGGTGTTTGATTACTGGACGCGTAGGAAGACTAATTCTAACGAGGCTCAGGAAAGGCACCACCTAGATTCACTCCAGTTGAAAGACCAGATTAACTTCCCGTCAAGTAGATTGCGATGATCTGGGAACCTTCATGCCAAAAATCCACGAGAGTAACCTAAGATAGGTCAGCCTCTGATTAACCAAATGCGGAGGAAAGTTTCTTTATGCTTTCCATTTTCAATTACTTATAAAGATAATTACTTGTAATTTTATTCCATGTTCATCTTTATGTAATGGAAAATTTGAAGAATATTTGTACATGCATATTAAGACATGACATACTATCAAATGACACCCATTTTGCAGGATAATATTCCTAAGATGGACACATTATGATAGCATATAAACATTTATACATTCTCTAAGACTAAACTACATAAATTTTTCTAGGGAAACAACTGTGCCTGTTACCCGCTCAAAATCCAAAAAGGCCACGAGCCTACAGCCAATTATGTCTTCGTTTGACCAGTCTAATCCTGCTCCTGTTTCACGAGAAGAGTTTGATGGATTAAGTAAACAAATAATAGATTTGGTTGTTCTGTTTAATGAATTACACCAATCTACTCTGGGTTTGTGAATACCCGTACATACAGAATCCTTTGCACAAGGAGGCACAAAGTTCAGATAAAATAAATCCTAAACTGTAGTTGGATACAACCAACAAAATTGCTGAAAACACCTATCTTCAAGAAGATCTAGACACCGATGATATCAGAAAGAAAGTCCTTTAAATGGGGGAAACGATCCATTCTATCGAAGGGATTGGAACACACGGGAGTGTTTCATATGCTGACCTTTGTATATTCCTTGGTATGCATTATCTATAGAAGATCAAAACTCCTGACTTTGAAAAGTATGATGGGTTAGGGCATCCTTACACACATTTGAAGATATTTATTGGAGAACTTGGATTTTATGTAGAGGACGAGAAGCTCAGAATGCAGCTATTCCAGAAAAGTCTCACTGGAGAAGCCCAATTGTGGTATACCAGATTAGACAACTCAAAGATCCATAGCTGGGAGGAATTAGCTTATGCCTTCTTCACCCAGTACAACTTCTAATCTCAGATGGCTCCTGACCGGTATCAAATTACCAAGGTCAAGAAACAATCTACTTAGTCTTTCAGAGACTATGCTTAAAGGTGGAGGCGCCTTGCCGCTCAAGTCATTCCTTCCCTGATGGAATCAGAAATGGTCATGACATTTATAGACATATAAGAAGCTCATTTCTATGAAAGAGTTTTAGCTATCATTGGCAAGCCATTTTCTGAAATGATCAAGCACTAAGAGATGGCTGAGATGATATTGAAGTCAGAAAAGATTCAAGACCTAACCACTCTTAAAGAAGTTACTGAGCACATCCAATCTAAAAAATATTGAAACAACCCCCGGAGGGTCCATAAAAAGAAAGAGGAAGATGTTTCCTTGATACTACAAGGTCAAAAAGGCATTCAGAATATGCCTATCCAGAGGAGAAACTACTCCTATTTGCAAGCATAGTCTTCAAATCTTCCATTGCCTAAAGCTGGAGAAGTCAAATACCCTCGA
Source organism: Panax japonicus (assembly GCA_020205505.1). Classification (NCBI taxonomy): domain Eukaryota; kingdom Viridiplantae; phylum Streptophyta; class Magnoliopsida; order Apiales; family Araliaceae; genus Panax; species Panax japonicus. The sequence goes on along the minus strand of CM035106.1, from coordinate 37,570,593 downwards.
GTGTTAACACCCTTATGGGACTCGCTTGAGAATATCCTTGCTCTTCTGACTACTCAGAAGAAAATTACACATCTTCTTCCACCAGCCAACCCGAATGTGAAGGGTTTTAATGCTACTTGGAAGTGTACTTATCATGTTGAGGCACCGGGACATGACACTCAGGATTGATGGGCCTTGAAACACAAGTTCCAGGAATAAACTCGACCAACCTAATGTGCAAGATAATCCTCTTCCTCAACACAAAGAGGGAGATGTCAATATGATTAATTAGAGCAGTAGACAAAGTTCTATTTACATTGTTGAATCTTCCCAGACCAGCAAAGATGGTGCTAAAATATGGGATTATGCGCAATTTCAATTTATGATAGAGCAAAAGATTAAGGCTCTTTGCAAACAAGTAGATCAATTGGCAGAACTGGTGATTCATCAACACCAAGTCACACGCCAATTAATCAGTCAAGAGCATGCTAGTCTCCTTCCTTTTGTCATGAATATTCCATCCTCACCTTCAGAAAGTGAAACACTGGAGGATAAAGTTGTGAAAAGAGCAAGTGCCAAAGCACGTCAGGATTTTTCCAACAAACATGAATTTATATACTTTGGCCAACCAATGGAGGAGATATTTCAAATGTTGATCAATGAAGGAAGAATTACATCCCTTCTACTCCAATTAATCCCCGTTCCAGACAATTTAATTTTGATGGAGTATGTCAATCACTCCCACTCTCGTGGTCACAGCACAGAAGAATGTTGGGCACTTCGCCACCTCATTCAAAATTTAATTAACAGCGGTGTCCTGTAAATGGCAGACGATGACACTTTGTTGTTCGAGAGTGGGAACACATGTCCTATAAAATGGAAGGATGGCGTAGCAGTTATATCCGCTGAGGATGATTTGGCTGCCAGCTCGCTCATAATACATGCAATTCAACTCAAAGGAGCTGACATTCCTTTGAAAGTGGTTACACCATAGCCAATTAACTTACCATTCAGACCACATTACCCTGTTGTTAGCCTACATAAAGTCCCATGGAATTATGGGCAGGCTGAAGGATTTACTTCACATACTACTGATGCAGTATCGAAGGAGAATCCCCTGTATCTTCCCCATCAGGTGATGAAGTCCGCCATCAAATCAAATGGGAAAGTTCCCATGGAGACGATTGAAGAATTCCTCTGTACCATGGACCATAATGAAGCTATGGTGGTTTTAAGCTTGAAAGAAGCTCCACAACAAATTTCCATATTAGACTTGGTTTTCGCTTCCGAAGATCACAGAAAGGTATTGCTAAGCATCTTGGAAGAAGTCCATTTACCGAAATCAGTGGATGTGGAAAATTTACAACATCTGGTTGATCACATTTTCAACAATAATGCGATATCTTTCACTAATGACGACATACTCACTGAAGGGACCGACCATTGCAAGCTGTTGCACATAGCAATTTTGTCCTCTGGATACATGGTTGGAGGAGTCTTGATAGATGGAGGTTCATCTCTTAACATCTGTCTTTATGCTACCTTGGAGAAGATAAATATCAACCCCAAGAGGATCAAAAGTAACCATATGATTATCAAAGCTTTTGATGGATCCTGACGAAATGTCATTGGAGTAATTGAATTACAAGTGGAGGTTGGTCCACACACATTCAGTGTATCCTTTCACGTGCTCAAAATAGCCACAAGATACAACCTGCTGTTGGGAAGACCATGGATTCATATGGCTGGAGCTGTCCCTTCCACCCTTCATCAGCAACTCAAGTACATTATCAACAATAGCCTAGTCATTGTTAATGCTGAATATCCAGAACATAGTGACATGCCACTAATCAGCTTCAATTCAGAAATTGAGCTGGTCAGTTTCCACGCCCTAGAGGTGAGTAACACTCATTACCATCCCATTGGGGCACCTCCTCTTACACCTAAGATTTCTACCGAAGTTATGTTGGCCACTCAAGAAATGATGTCGTTGGGTCATCAACCTAAACAAGGGTTGGGCAAAGAACATTAGGGTATTAAACATCCAATTCAAGTGCCCAATCAGATAGGAATAGCTGGATTAGGCTATTCTGCTAGCTCCAGTCACAGGAATCCTCATAAGCACAAACAGATTACTTCAACTTCAGCCATACGGAAATTTTCTCCACCTATAAATCTTGAGCTAATACAATCTCTGGTAAAGGTGCCAGCCCATATTATGGCTATGCTATTTCCCAAACCGATATCGATTAAAGCAAAAAGGTCCTGATTCTTGATCCCAAAGTGGAAGAGTGGGAACTGATATTATTGCTACAGTAATTGCTGCATCATATCTCTCATATTATTGATTCAATTATTGTCATAGTATCATCTGTATAATATGTTATATTATTAAATCAATAATTGAGATGACAAATTTATTCATATTATTATTTGAAATATTGACAATGTCTAGAAGTTCTGTCAAGGAGAGGTTAGATAATCTAATTGCATGCTAATAGGGAGAAATCCTTATCGGAAAGCCCCTTCTTTCCTAGGAACGACCTGGTTGTTAAATATTATGAGTTATAATATTAATGATGAATAAGTTCGTGTTGATTAAAGATGAAATCGATAGTTCCATTGTGTGGGAATTATTAGTGTTAGTGGAAATCGACATTTATTTTGATAATATTTAATGTCTGGAGGTTATATTGACCAATCGGGTAATTCACCGGATAAATGACCAATTAATTGCTATTAATTCACATGCTTATAACTATATATTCACATGTGTGTACTATTGATTCACATTATTTATTATTAGGGGAGTTGGTGCAAGATTGATAATACTTGCATCACTAAATTAAAAATGGAGGTATAGATGAATGTACTATACTATAATTAATTTTTTCACATGTTTAGAACTTTTGAGTCACATGATTTACTATTGATTCACATGATTTACTATTAGGGGAGATGGTGAAAGTTTGATAATACTTGCAGGACTAAATTAAAAATGAAGAAAAAGAGGAAGGTATTATACTGTAATATTTGAGGCCCAAAATATGCAATTATTGAAACTGTATTTTCCTATAAATAGAAGCTCATTCCTTCATTATTTTTCACCAATTCACTAAAGCTATAGAGCATTTATTATAGAGAGAAAGAAAAAGAAAAGTCTGCTACCTCACTATTTCAGTATCCAGTTTTCTTCTAAAGTAAGGGGTAGTATTTCGTTCGTATTCATGAATAGAGTTATTTCTTTCAATACTCGTAAGGGTTTTTATTCCATTCTTTATTATTCTGTTAGAATAACATGTCTGTACGGTCTATCGCATGCCTGGTGAATTCTTCTGTTATTCCATTCTTTATTATTATGTTGGAATAACCTGTCTACGCGGACTACCGTATGCATGGTGAATTCTTCTGTTATTCCATTCTTTATTATTCTGTTAGAATAACCTGTCTATGTGGACTATCGTATGCATGGTGAATGACCCTTCGTATTCATTCCTTATTAAATTGTGGAAATGATCTGTTTACGTGGATTACCACATGGCAGGCAAAAATCCATTTGTAGTTTCATATATTCTATTATACTCAGTTGGTTAAAGTTTTGGCTTCTATACTCCATGAAATTAGTAGAATACCTTGGATATTTGCGCTTCATCTAGTATCTTTTTATAGAAATATTCTTCTGAGCATTCTTGAATTTTACTCCATAAAGAAGTATCATATTGACAATTTGGACGTTATTGATTTCTGGATAAATTAAATTATAAATCTTTAAAATTTATCCTTGAACTTATTTTATTGAATTATTATGTCATAGTCATCATCCTCATGCTTATATTGTGATGAAAGTCATCTTTGGCTTACGTGCATAGATGGACTTGGTATGATTATGACCATGGATTATTCGGTATAATCATGACCGTAATGTGACGAAAGATGTGGTGAAAGTCCTCATTGGCCTGTACTTCATTGATGGACAGTTGTTGGTATGATTATTACCAGGGATTATTCGGTATAATCATGACCATTGATGATTACATGAATATCCTTGGCCGTAATGCAGGGATGATTCAATTTTATTTATTAAGTTGAGTCTCAGCGATAAAGTTGATGAAAAACTTTTTAAATCATAGAAGATAGTAGATTTTATGCTCTACTTGACTCTTCTAATGGATTGCTTATTCCGATGCAGTTGTTGATCTAAAACTTGTTGTCTATTATATTCAATCAGTTGTTATACTGTTGAAGGCTAAGGATAATTTATTCTGCATTATCTTAGTCATAATATTTCTTACTGAGCTAGTTGAGCTCACTCTTTCTTTCACTGTTCTCTTCAGGAAATGATAATATAGCCGGGACGAGTCGGGGAACGGATTGACGGTCTAGATGGTTGTTTTAGTAGTCCTCAGTATTCTATAAAATAGTGTGACAATAAATTTAATGAGGACTCCATTAAGTGTGGATATTGTCTAGATGATAATGTTCTTATTAAAACTCTTATATTATGTTTTGTTATATTTTACACGATTGTTATATAATTAAGTTGTATTTGAATTTTGTACCATGTATTTGGCGACTAAAGATGGGTGATATATACCTATTTTGGGGGCATCACATTGAATCCAGCCAAGTGTTCCATTGGTGTTAAATCAGGTAAGTTGCAAGGTTTCCTAGTCCGCCACAAAGGGATTGAGTTGGATCCCACCAAAATCCAGGCCATCAAGGAAATGCCCGTTCCTCAGATAGAGAAGGAAATACGAAGATTTTTGGGAAGAATCAACTTCATGAGCAAGTTTATTTCTCAACTCACAGCAACCTGTGAGCCCATCTTCAAGCTGTTAAGGAAGAACTCCTCCATGAAATGGAACGATGAGTGTTAAAAAATCTTCCTTAGAATCAAAGAGCAGTTGGTTAATGCTCCTGTTTTTGTACCTCCCAGGGATGATGTTCCCATGTTCATGTACCTTTCCATCAATGACAATGCCATGGGCTGCATGCTGGGACAGAAAGACGATAGAGGCCAAGAACGAGCTACCTATTACCTCAGCAAAAGATTGAGCAGTAGTGAACACAAGTACACTCTGATTGAGAAGACTTGTTGTCCTTTAACATGGGCTTCCATGAGGTTACAGCATTACCTCCATGATCACATAACCCATCTCATATCCTGTGTGGATCCTCTCAAATACGTGTTCAGTAAGCCCATACTGAATTGTCGGTTGTCCAGATGGCAGTTGATTCTGCAACAATTTGACATCGTTTACGTGATGCAAAAGTCCATTAAAGGACTAAGAATTGCAGATCAACCGGTCGCTGCACCCGCAGGGGATTACAAACCCTTAGAAGCATACTTCCCCGATGACGGGGTCATGGAAATTCAGTAACACCATCAGTACAATGCATGCCATACGTGGAAAATTTATTTTGATGGAGCTGTTAACGCAGAAGGTTCTGGAGCTGGAGCAGTTCTAGTATCCGGTACGGGGGAGCAATATCCCATCGCCGTCAAATTGTAGTTTGTCAGCACTAACAATACAGTTGAGTATGAAGGTTGTGTTATGGGACTCAAACTTACCCAATCAATGGGTATCAGATGGTTAATTGTCTTTAGGGATTCGGAGTTGGTAATAAAATAAATAACGGGAATCTATCAAACCAAAGAGCTACATTTGTTGTCTCACCATCGGCAAGTTTTACAGATGGCTTCAGAGTTTGAAGAAGTACACTTCCTCCACATTCCTCGGAGTAGGAATGATTTCACTGATGCACTAGCAACTTTGGCCTCCTTGATCAACATATATGACAAAGGAAACATGCCAAGCATTCCATTTGCCCTACAAAAGGCTCCAGCATATGGGAATTACATTGGAGAAGTATCAGATAAGCTACCTCCCAGCCAACACCCTTGGTATCAGCATATCAAGGAGTATCTGCCAGATGGATCTACACCCACTGAGGCGAGCCAGACTGAAAAAAGGCAGATCTATCGAATGTCTATGAAATTTTACCTGAGCGAAGATGCACTCTACCAAAGAGATGTGGGATTAGGACTCCTTAGATGTCTAGACAAAGACCAAGCTCAGAGGCTCATGGATGAAATCCATGGTGGAGCATGTGGCCCACACATGAGTAGACCCCTACTTGTTAAGAAAATCCTCAGAACAGAGCATTATTGGCTTACACTTAAAGCTGACTAAGATGATCACGTTAAGAGGTGCTATCAATGCCAAATTCAAGGGAATTCTATCCACACCCCTCCAAGGGAACTCCGTAATATAAGTTCGCAATGGCCCTTCTCAATGTGGGGAATGGACGTGATCGGGCCCATCGAGCCCTAGGCCAGTAATAGGCATCGGTTTATCTTCACCATGATCGACTACTTCACCAAGTGGGTAGAAACAACCTCCTTCCCCAGGGTTAATAAAGAAGTTATCATTGCTTTCATAAAAAACAATGTCATTTGTCAATATTGACAACTAGAGGTAATTGTGGTAGACAATGCTAAGAACCTCAACAACAAAATGATGGAGGAGTTATGCAGTAAATTCCACATCAAACACCTTAAGTCCGTCATCTACCGTCCAAAGAAGAATGGTGTTGTTGAAACGGCTAATAAAAACATCAAGAAGATCATGTAGAAGATGTCCGCCAATCACAAAGGATGGCCTGACCTCTTGTCTCTGACTTTATTAGCCTACAGAACTTCAATGCGTATTTCCACTGGGGCAATCCCCTACTCATTAGCCTATGGGACAGAAGAAGTACTCCCCATAGAGGTAGAAATGGAATCCCTCAGAGTGTTGTTGGACACTCAGCTGGATGAAGACAAATGGGTACAAGATAGATATCATCAATTGTCTCTAATAGACGAAAGGCGAATCGCGGCTATCTTCCATGGTCAGTTATATCAACAAAGGATCGCCAAATCCTACAATAGAAAATTCTAGCTACGGCAGTTTAAACAAAATTACTTGGTTTTGAAGAAGATCATTGACAACCAAGATCAATCTAAGGGAAAATTCTCTCCAAACTAGGAAGGCCCGTTTGTTGTCATGGAGGTATTGATAGGAGGTGCTCTCAGATTACAAGAAATGAACGACAATGAATTTCTACAACTCATCAACTCGGACACCGTGAAACAGTACTATGTCTGAGGTTACCATCAAGCAAACATCCTGGTTTTGGATCATCAGATCACCAGTTATTCTGGTTTTTTAACCCTTTTTACATACTCTTCTGCCACCCAGAGAAACATACTCTTCAAACCAGCAGCCTAGTTTTACATTATTTCAAACCTTTCATACAATTTCGGTTATCCCACCAGGGATTTAACCTTTCACACTTGCAGTTTGTCCTGAACATAGGATCAAACTTTTTCACGCTTGCAGTTTGTCCTGAACTTAGAATCAAACTTTTTCACACCTGCAGTTTGTCCCAAACATGGGATCAAACTTTCTATCCCCCGCAGTATAGCCTGTACATGGGATTCAGACTTCTCTTCGGCTGCAAATCGTCATGAGGGGTGAACTTCGTCGACCTAATCTCCCTGATACCCGGGAGTACGTAGGCATCCATATTCTATATGGCCCAGTCGCAATAAAAAAACAAAAACATTTATGCCATTTCTCTACAAAAATAAAAACAACAAAAACACTTCTACCCTTTCTCTACATAAACAAAAATAACAAAAACACTCATACACCCTTTTACATTCAGCGTTGAACCTCTTACACCAGGTTCAAACTACACAAACTTGATCTCCTCTTCAATAGGAGTACGTAGGCAGCCATTTATGGTTCGGTCTAACCCCCTACCAAAACACAAATACTTGTTACACGGTACTGGGATCAAATTTCAATCCACCACATTTCATCGGCTTCAGACCAAAGGGATGGAACTACTTGAACTCTCCTCACAAATAGGAGATCCAGCGACCATCTAAATTTTGGTTGTGCCTCAAAGAGTAACATTAATCCATAAGAGATGGAATTAACTGGGCTCCAATTAAATAGGAGTACTGGCAACCATCTGTGGTGCGGTCAATCTCAGAGAGGAAAAGATACACTTCTCTCCACATCTACATACAGAAACAAGTCCCAAGACACCAAAGATGGTAGGGATACACACAGATCAATGATACCTTTTGAAAGATCCTACGACGTCTCAATGTCCACACATCAAGGATAAGTTCAAAATACATCAAGATCACAATCCCTGAAGAAACAGACAAATATCAAGCAAGTATCAAGGCACAACTGAAAGGGAAGTGAATCAAAATATATTTCCCAACCATATATAATATTGTTTGATATATATATATATAATATGTTATGTACATGACAAAATGGCTAAGCTAGTCTGTGTTGGAAAATACAAGTCTATCTACGGATCTGTATGTATACGGACTATCAGATCTAACATAGCATCCCTCTCTGAAGAAGAAGGTAATGCTGCAAGCTCCTACCCAATGGTATCTACACGAGCTAGTAGATCTGAGGCTAACTGCATGGTGGCATGATGCTCATTAATGTATGCATTCATATTGGCAATGATGCCAGTCGTAAGGGATCTCACTGAAGTACTGTCTGTGATGGCCACATCCCGGGCAGATAGGGCAGCATCCCGCTCTACAATTAATGCATCTATGGCTGATCTAGCCTGGTCTCTCTCTAATAGAGCTGCGTCTCTCCCATCAAGAGCTGTCAACATCAAGGCCATAGTCTGATCTCTCTCAAAGGTCATCAGTTGTAGACTCTGCTCCAGATACTATGTTAAATGTTGAATCACAGTAGCACTCATAGTGGGAGAATCCATCACAACTGTTGGCAACCCAGTAGACAAATCCTCCTCGATGGGAATATAAGTCTTCTCCATAGGCTCCCCATCATCGGAATCAATCCCCTGCACTGTGGATACTACCATAGTCAATGTCGTCTCTGTCTCCATTCATGTGGAAAACTCTGTAGAATAACCTGGATGGCTGACAAAAAACTCAACTAGCTCACGCTGATCCCAACAGGCATACAACCTTAATCTATCCTTTGCTGATAAGTGGCGAGAAGCTGAACGCCGACTCAATGTCCCCTCAAAAGGATGGAAGTCCTGGAACTGGTTAAACTGACACATCATGGCCAGTAGGTGGTAAGTAATCATGCCCCTCAAACCAGCTAGAGGAAGATAATCCATACCCGTAGCATGAGTGATGAAGCTGTAGGGTGAGCTAAGCCATGTACATGGTAATATATCAAACGGATCTCTGATTCCAGTTAGGAAAATGGACCAAGATGCAAGATCTATACACTCCGTAAGCTAAAAGGAGTACGACATGGCTATATCATGGGTGATATAATACCCATGACATCTGAAAGTACCAATCGGTCTCAAGTGTGACATAAACTACACGTACAACATGACCGAACTACCTGTGAATACCCCTGCAGGGTAAGTGCTGTAATATGTGGCTGACCTCAGCGTCTCTACGATGATCATTTGTACAATGGTGTGACCCTCCCTGAGAGCTCTCACTGCCATGATAACGCCAATATCTAACTCATCCATGTACTGTGGCATATATACATACGACAACATGCATAGTAGCAGTACATTTACTCTGGTCGAGTGCCAATGATCCTCTGGCATGGTGAAATCCCCGGAGTGCCGTGTGTAACTATCCTCAGAGCCAAATCTGTCTAATAGAAAATTCTAGGATACAACATGACCGGATGTGATCTCATCTTTTATAACTCTCTGCCTCAGCCCGATGAGAGTCATAAACTGTCAGCTCATGTCACTGATGGCCATATGCGCGTAAGGTCTGACCAATGGTAGTGTTGTCAACCGTGTATATTCCTCCAAAGTAGAAGTCAACTCGCGGATGCCTAACCGAAAGACTTGTCTCTCTGGTATCTAATGCTCTAGCATACCCTCTATAAAGCATGCGGGAACCTAAAACATCAGGAGAGTCATAATATGTTATAACAGCTAATCTACAGTCACCTTGTCTGAAGGTGACATACTATCATACCACAATCTCAGACGGGATGCCACCAACAATGGTGGGGTATAATCAATACGGCTAACTGTCGAAGAAGACATCTATACGGGCCGTGTCAGAAGACCATCCAGGGGTAAATATACAGAATATCTTTGGACATACATATATATGCATAACATAATACATGCATGATAAATAATAGATGACAATATGATATAGGGAATGGAAAACTGTACATACATTCCTAAGTATATCATCATCTAATACATCTCTATACAGCTAAAATACAAGGAAATGGGGCACAGATGCCCTACATTTAAAAGACGCCTATCAAAAGATATAGAGAGAATGGCGGAAAGCCACCCAATGTCTAACAGAGGCCTATCAAAAGAGATAACGAGAATATACATTAGAAGAAGACAATGGTGTCAATGTCTACATCATCAATCCTGTCCACATGATGTAACTCCTACTGAGTCACTGGATCTCTATCCACAGGGATGTCAGGCCTATACAAGAGAGGACCTGCACCGGTAAAGTCATATAGGTCACCTGAGGGGCCAGCGCCAGACCTGGAAGGACCAAAAAAGCATTTGAGGAATAGGAGGAACATGCATGTGCACCGGACCGACATTTGGATTACACCGAGAAAAAGCATCAAAAAAGTATTGAAAGCATTAATGTTGTACTGATTCATCAGATCGTGACGCTGAGTCAGCCAGAAGAAATCATTCCTCAGAACCTGTAAAGAGGTAGCAGGCTCAGGGTGAGGGTCGTCGAATCATGATATAACCTTCTCCTTATGGATGTGATTGCGCCCCATCCCATGCTTTATATTTTTCAATGGTTGCATGGTCGATTATACCCATAGATTGCTGGATCGGTTTGGAGGAATGTCATTTCACTCTAGCTTTGCGGCACAAGTCAGTGATGAGGAAACTATGGAGAAGGCCCCCCGTGGTACTACCCCATAGAAACCTGTCGATCGACTCTAGGATGCACGTACCCACATCCACGTTGTATAACATAACTGCATTATTCACCTGAAAGTGGTGGTCGACAATGCCATACAACAGCCGCATCTATTCCTTAGTCACATCATTCTGATGGGGCATCAACCAGGCACATATGAAGGCGTACCAGGATTTGCCATATCGACTTAAGGAGGAGTGAGGAAAGCTTATTTTTACATCAGTTCTAGCTTGTGTAACCAACTGCGTTTCTGGTTTATACAATCGCATAATAAGTTCATCCAAATCAGGCAAGCTGTCTTCATAGCATGCATCCGTCGGTGTTTCCAGCCCAAAGTACTCGTTTATGGCATCAACATGGAATGGCACCGGTTTACCCTTTACCATAACTGTGTGACCAACATGCTAAATTGCATTGGCATAAAATTCCTTTACAATGTTGATCACCGCGGGTTGCGGCTGCTCCACCAGTTGAAACCAGTTACATTCAACAATCATTAGTGTCATATCCCCATCTAAATTTGTATTCGGCTTTAACCCCCTTTTCTAATACCAAAATCTTTTTATCAATGATCTTCTTAAACCTTGTTTCGGCGGCCTCACTCACGAATTTAGTACTATCAAATTGGGCCCCAACACTAGAGGTGGAGGCAGAAGGTCTTTTGTGAGAAGACATTGTGTGTTTAGTGTAATAGAGGGTGAGAATTTAGTTGAGGTCAAACTATCAAATAGGTGGTGGGCGTCATAGTAAATCCCCCCCCCAAACTTGACTCCTTAGGACGAACACTAATCCACAAGCACTAGAATCCAATGTAACCTTTGGGTAGAAGTATCCCAAGGATTTCGAACCAATATGGTGAACAAGAAAAAATACTACAAAAGAGAATTAGATTGCACAAAATTGTAAATACCTCATATATGAAAACCAGTCTCCACACCTTGAATAATGTCTAGGGTGATGCCCAATCGGTGAGCGCAAGCCTTGGTAGTGAATGTGAATGTGTGGGAATGGATTCGGGAGGAGGAATTGGGAATATGTGGAATGAGAATGTACTTTGGAGCTAATCCCAGAAAATGGTTATGGGTATGTGAGAGAAGTTGAGGGAGATGAAAAGGTGGGTAATAGAATAGGTTAATAAAAGGTTGGATTTGCACGTTATAGAAGGTATGGACGAGTGGGAGATTTTAAGTTGGGCACGAATTCGGGAAAGAGTGGTAATATATGGGTTTAGAGAGGGAAAGGGGAACGGTTCCTTGAATTTAAAAACTGATCTTTCCGAATGGCGCACCCCGCACTATGTCTTCATTTAAAGTGTTGCGGCTTGCGCTACGTATGCAGTGTGTAAGCTCAGTGCAGCGCGCCCCACGCCATTTGGTAATGGACTCTGGCAAGCCCCGTGCTATGTTGATAGAAAGTAAGGTTAGGTTGGTGCGCCCTGCGCCATTTGATAGTGTCCCTGGTGCACCCCGCGCTAGTAATGCAGTGTCTGATTGTTGAGGCAGCGCGCCTAGTGTCGTGATGTATAGGCTCCTAGCGCGGCCCACGCCATGGGGGCATTGTCTGAGTTGGTGTACTTTTTCCTTGATTCCCTACAGATAAACCACAATTAAGTTATTACTACTATATTTATTAAAAAATAACTATCTAGGCTATAATATGAACTAAAATTTACTGAACAAATGAAAGAGAAAAAGTTTAGAGATTTGATTGCCTCCGAAGTAGTGCTTGTTTTAACGTCGACAGCCCGACGATGCCTCGTGGTTCATGGTGCATCGAAAAGTGTGATCGCGATGGCTTCATTGTCGATGTCACCACCCCAGTAATGCTTTAACCACTGCCAATTGACATTAAATGTCTCAAGTGCATTTTTGTTGTACAGTTCAATGGCACCATGTAGGAAAACAGTCTTGATCGTAAATGGCCCTAACCATCGGGATTTGAGCTTTCCAAGAAACAATCTTAGTCTTAAGTTAAACAGTAGCACAAATTGTCCCGATTCAAACTTTCACTATAGAATCTTTTGATCGTGTCACTTCTTGACTTTTTCTTTATACAATTTTGCGTTCTCAAAAGATTGCAGTCGAAACTTATCAAGTTCATTTAATTGGAGCAATCTCTTCTCTCCGGAAGTTGTTTGATCAAAGTTGAGTTTTTAAATTGCCCAATATGCCTTATGTTGTAATTCTACTGAGAGGTAACACATTTTCCCGTAGACCAACTGATACGGAGACATCCCAGTTTGTGTCGTGTATGTTGTCCTATAACCCATAAAGTGTTGTCTAACTTTAAAGATCAGTCCTTTCTGCTTGGATTCACCACCTTCTCTAAAATTCTCTTCACCTCTCTGTTGGACACCTCAGCTTGATTACTAATTTTGGGATGATAAGTTGTTGCAACCCTATGATTTACCCCATACTTCACCAAGAGAGCTGTAAATGACATATTGCATAAGTGACTTCCTTCATCACTTATGATTGCTCTTGGCTTGCCAAACCTTGTAAAAATATTCTTCTGTAGAAACTTTAGCACTACCTTGGCATTATTTGTAGGGAATGCTACTGCTTCAACCTATTTTGATATGTAATCCACAGCTATTAGAATGTATAGGTTGTTGAATGAAGGCAAAAAAGGTTCCATAAAGTTCATACCCCACACATCAAAAACCTCGACTTCCATGATCGTGTTGACTCATTCCTTTTTGATATATTTCCCACCTTTTGGCTTATATCGCAGTTTTTCACTAACTGGTGGGCATCCTTCAACACAGTAGGCCAATAAAATCCTACCTGAAGTACCTTGGTCGTTGTCTGCTCACTCCCATAGTGTCCCCCATACACAGATGAACGGCATTCGTGCAAAATATTCTTCACTTCGATGTAAGGAACACATCTACGAATCATTTTATTTGAACATTGTCTGAAGAGATAGGGCTCGTCCCACATGTACCACTTGACATCATGTAGAATTTTTTTTTTTTTCTGCTGTCGTGTCAAATTAGGGGGAAGGATATTGCTCACCAAGTAATTAGCAAAATCCGCATACCATGAAAATTCAGTGTTTACTCCAAATAGTTGCTCATACAAAAACAACTTATTGATCAAACATTTATATGCCCCGTCTTTATCTGGATTTTCCAGTCTCGAAAGATGATCCGCCACTTGATTTTCTGTCCCCTTCCTATCCTTTATTTCTAAGTCAAATTCCTGAAGGTGTAGAATCCATCTGATAAATCTCGGCTTAGCATACTTCTTTGAGATCAGGTAACGAATTGTCGAGGGATCCATGTAAACCACCACCTTTGTTCCTACCAAATAAGCTCTGAATTTGTTAAAGGCGTATAATACTACAAGTAATTCCTTCTCGTTGGTTGTTCAATTGGGCATTCGTGAGGGTTTTACTTACGTAGTATATGGCATGGAATATCTTCTCTCGATGTTGACCCAAAACAGCCCTTACCGCGTAATCGCTAGCGTCACACATGAACTCAAAAGGCATTGTCTAATCTAGCGCTACGATCACGAGAGATGTAGTCAATTTCTTTTTCAACTCCTCAAATGCTGACATGCATTCTTCATTAAAACTAAAAACTACATCTTTCTCTAATAGACTACATAATGGTTTAGAAATCTTAGGGAATCTTTAATGAACCTACAGTAAAATCTTGTGTGTCCAAGTAAACTATGGATTCCCTTAACTATAGTTGGCGATGGAAGATTATCGATTGTGTCCAGCTTTGCCCTATCAACTTCTAAATCCTTTGCAGAGACTTTGTGCCCCATAATAATTCCTTCTTCAACCATAAAGTGGCACTTCTCCCAGTTTAGCACCAAGTTAGTTTCCACACATCATTTTAAAACCATGACCAGATTTTCCAGACACATATCAAAAGTATTTCCATAGACTGAGAAGTCATCCATGAAAACTTCCAGATTCCTCTCCACCATGTCCAAAAAGATGGCCATCATACATCTTTGGAAAGTCATCGGTGCGTTACACAACCCAAAGGACATCCTCCTGAATGTAAAGGTGGCGTATGGGCATGTGAAGGTGGTCTTTTCTTGATCCTCGGGAGCTATGACTATCTGGTTGTACCCTGAATATTCATCTAGTAAACAGTAATATTCATTCATAGCCAACCGGTCCAACATCTGATCGATAAAGGGTAGAGGAAAGTGGTCCTTCCGGGTTACCTTATTAAGCTTTCTATAGTCCATGCAAACCCTCTATCCAGTCATGGTCCTCATTGGAATCAGTTCATTGTCTTCGTTCATCACAATTGTCATTCGACATTTTTTCGGAACACATTGAACTGGACTTACCCATGTAATGTCTAAAATCAATAGATTATTCCAACATCCAACCACTTCAAAATTTCTTTCTTCACCACTTCTTTCATGATTGGATTTAATCTTCTCTGTTTTTCCACTGTTGGCTTTGAGTCCTCTTCCAACAGAATCTTGTGCATGAAAAAAGAAGGGCTTATCCCATTTATGTCGGTAATTTTCAACCCTATCACAGACTTGTATTCTCTAAGTATCCTCAATAATTTACTTTCCTGCAATTCGTTAAGTATAGATGCAATAATAACAGATAAAGTGTTTGATTGCCCAAATAGGTATACCCAAATAAGCATGGCCCGGGGCAACCCGGGCAGCCGCAGCTAGACCCGCGGCCATCTGGTCTTTAAATATGAGCTCTTGGCAGCTCATTTGAAAAAAAAGAGAAAATAAGAGAAAATTCTGTCCATTTTAGCCTGTAAACACTTTTAGAGTGCTCTAAACTGAGTGATTCTTCTTTCTAAACACTTTTAAGCTCGTGTTTAGCTACATACTGAAATTTAACTAGTGGAAACTGAGTTTTCAGTCATCAAAAGCTATCTGAAGTCTTCTTGGTATCCCATTTTATTATATATTTTTCAGGTTTTTAAGCTTTTTATTACTTCTATATACTTATATCTACTAACGTTGAGAGTCGCGTTGTGTGGGTATGTCCGGATCGTCGATCCGTGGCTTTTTTTATCGATCGTATATATATATATATATATATATTTACATTCTTGTTTGGATTGGAGATCACATCGTGGCCTTTTACTGCTTTTATATATATACATACATACATATATATATATATACATACATTTCAAAGTCCTGCTTGGAGTTTACTTCGTGGCAGTTGATCGCACGTTTTAGTAATCCGGCTAAGGCCTCATCCTCAGTCGATAGTCACTCTCCTTCTGAGTATATGCTCAGATGGGAAAGCTATTTATTCCATATTGAACCCAGTATGAAACCAAAAAATGATCCCAGTAAACTTGCTGCCCAGTTTTTTCCTCCTGGATGGCATTTCCAGCCCTTAGCCCCTTATAAGTCCCTAGTGTACTATAAGGATATTCTTCTGGAAACAGAGTCAGTAAATATTAAACCCATTTATTCTCAGAATGATAAGTCTAAAGTTCTTTATCATTCTATGTATATTAAGCAGTATATATATATATATATATATATATATATATATATATATATATATATATATATATATATATATATATTCATCGTTTTTATATAAATATTTGCTTTACTGCTTTCATAATGTAGATATTTAATGTTTTAGCTTGTGGGTTAGATTTGCCTTAATATGGTTATTTCTCATTTTAATCAGTTCATGGTGACTAAACTGGAACTGTTGAAGCTGGAATGGTTTAGATTTACTCAAATCTAGTTCTTTTTTCTAGCTTTTGTACATATTGCTTTCTCATGTGAGCCTAAGAATCATGTGATCACAAATTCAGCTCCTGGATATAGATTCAGTTCCCGTGATGGACATTTTCAGCTGCAGCCAGCTTGTAAATTATTCACGGTGTCTGAATTTTCTTAAATGGCTCTCATGCCCACAAGGAGTTTGGCACTTCTATGTATCTTATTTTCTCGAAGATGCTTCGCATCTCGAAAATAAAAGCAATCCAGGCAAACACATAATAAAATGGAGTATCAAAGGCCTCAATTACTATTGAGCACAATGGTTTGCAAAAACTTGTTTTACAAAACATCACTGCTATATCTTGATAAAATTAAACTTTTATACAAAAGTCAAACCCTTTGTATATAGGTGCAAATGAGGCATAACACTACTTCCAAACAACTACACACAAGCCCTACACACACATATAAAGAGATAAAAGTTTAAATTAAAAGTGGCGGTAACTGTGTTATCACGAAAGTCGGGGGGTGCCTAACACCTTCCCTCCACTTAATCAAGCCCCCGGACCCTAATGAATTTCAATTTCTCAGACCAGTTAAACAGTGTCAAATACACGGGTCTTTGTGCAAACCTTTTCTTAGTTGAGTTGGAGCAACTATTTAAAAATACCAACTGGCAACTCTTACAGTCAAATAATTAACATATACATGTTAGACCTTTTCAATCTTGTTTTTCAAGCAAATCTCACCTAAAATGAGAACACCAAAAGAGCATAATAGAAAGGGACAAATAAAAATTGCGACGTCGATAGGTGGCGACTCTGCTGGGGACTCCAGTAAGAGGGCTTAAGCCGCTATTCGACCTTTTCAAAAACTTTTATCTGCTTATGTATGGATGCTGCATTTACATTTGAATGAATATGTATTAATGCTTTACTTACTACAATTTAGTGCTTCACACCATATCTGCCTGTGATATTAGTTCTTCGCACATGTCATCATTTTCATACGGTGAGACGCGATGTACGTGAATTATGTTGTGTTGTCCCTCCACCAGGAGGCCATCCCATTGGTGTTTGATTACTGGACTCATCGGGAGACTAATTCCATGAGGCTCAGGAAAGGCACCACCCAAAATCGCTCCAGTTGAAAGATCGGATTAACTTCCCATCGAGTAAATTGGGATGATCTGGGGACCTTCATGCCAAAAAGTCGGGAGAGTAGCCTAAGATAGGTCAGCCTCTAATAAACCAAACGCGGGGAGAAGTCTCTTCATACATTCCCATTTCAATTGCTTGTAATTTAATTTCCATGTCAATCTCAATGTAATGGAAAATATAAAGGAATATGTGAACATGCATTCCCTTTTAACATCAAGACCTGTCATGTTATCCTGTCATCAAAACAACTGACATCCATTTTATAGGAAAACCTAAAAAATGGACACATTACATAACATGTAATATATCCCTGTTTTCACATACTAAACTACTTAGTCTTTTTGTAGGGAAACAATTGGTCCCATTACCCGTTCAAAGTCCAAAAACACACTAAGCCCACAGTCAGAAATGGCTACAAGTGCCCATCCTAATCCTACTCATGTCTCTCGCGAGGAATTCGAAGGATGAGGAATCAAATAACAGAGTTGGTTGATCCCCTTAAAGAACTAAACAAATCAACTCACACTACAAGAAATGGGACTATTTACGACGTAATTAAGGTCGACTGAATGGATTTGCTTGGCATTAACGTATTGCCGATGGAATATTCAGTCGTTAATAACTCCCTCGAGAATAGTACAAATTTGACTAAATTCAGTCGATCCTATACCATGCTTGTGGTACAAAAGTTTCCCTCCAGTGCCAATAACAACCTCTACGGAAGAACTATTAATATCGACTGATTGTCAGTCGAGGATACCATATCGTCGACTGAATGAATCCTGACGGAGTTCCGTCGAAAATAATCCTTAAAACCTACACACTAACAGACACGAGCCTCACTTCAGCTTCTCCTAATTTCTTTTTCCTCTTTTCTCTCTTTGCTCTGCTACTCGTCAGCCGTCCCTCCTTCGTTATCTGTCCCTCCTCCCGTCCCTCTCCTCGCCGGCCGCCGCACCTCTCCTTGTCGGCAGCCCCATCTCCAGTCAAGCCCTCGTTGGCAGCAGCTCTCCCTCTCATCGCCGGCAACCTCACCTTCGGCTCCCTCTGGTGCTCTCTTTCTCTCTAGTCCCTCTCTGATCCTCCTTCTCTCTTAATTTAAGGTTAGTTTTATCAATTAATTTTAAATTTAGAATCCTAAATTTTCAAATATGTATATGATTATGCATAAATTTGGGTATAAGTACTTTGAACCCTAAATTTTCTGTTTAAATGTTGTTGAAAGTGTTGAAATATTCTATTAAAATGTTGTTGAACCCTAAATTTTCTTTGCAGTGTTGTTGAAATTGGGATTTTCTGTAATAGTTTGCTAAATTTGGTTTGGTATGAAACTGATTTTGAGACTGAAAAGTTGCTCGGTTAATGATATTGGTTTACTGATATTGGTTTACTGTATTGGTATTTAATTGTGCCCAGCCAGTTATAATGTCCATAATCAGTAGTGTGTGTAATTTGTTATCTGATATTGAGGAGTTATAATGCAGTGTGATAAACTTAATTTGCAGTGTTCTGATTTCTACATTTTCCAGCATTGTGAATTTTAATTTGTGAATCAATTGAAGACTTCCTTTATTTTGGTGTTAAGTATTAATTCCGACTGAATTTCTGAGGAAGTTATAGATGGTAATAAATAAATATTTAATTAACTATATAAAAGACAATATATTATAA
Source organism: Panax japonicus (assembly GCA_020205505.1). NCBI lineage: Eukaryota > Viridiplantae > Streptophyta > Magnoliopsida > Apiales > Araliaceae > Panax > Panax japonicus. The sequence goes on along the minus strand of CM035106.1, from coordinate 37,551,124 downwards.
TATAATAAATAAATATTTATATAAATTAATACAAAAAAATACTAGGAGCTTTAAATAACTTTAATAAATTATATAATATAATATAATATAATATAATATAATATAATATAATAAAATTCAAAATAAAATAAATTTACTTTATTAATAAATATAATATAATTAAAAATAAAATTAAATAAATTTAATTTAATTTAATACAATAAAATAAATTTTCTTTATTATTTAATATAATATTATAAAAATAAAATTAATAAAATAAAATAAAATAAAATAAATAACTAAATTTAATTTAATTTAACTAAATTAAATTAAAGTAAAACATATATAGTAAAATAAAATAAAATAAAATAATACAAAATAAAATAAATTAAAATACATAAATAAATAAAAGTATAATAATATATTAATTTTAAAATAAATTTAATAATAAACTAGAATATATTAAATTTAATTAATTTAAATAATATAATATAATAAAAAATAAATAACATATAAATTAAATATAGTAAAATAAAATAAAATACAATAATTATCTTAAACTAAGTAGCATTTGCTTAGTTTTCCATTACATAAAAAATATCATGAATTAAATAAAATCGAAGCTAATAAATTAAGTAAACATAAATTAAAATAACATAATATATTTGAAATAAATTTACATAAAATAAAATATTAAACTAAGTAAAATTTGTTTAGTTTTCTACAATTAAAAATAATTAAATAATAAGTTGTCTACATATTAGATAAATAAAATAAAATACATGTTGACTGGGTAGCATTTACCTAGTTTTTCATTGATAAAATAAACCAAATACCATATTTGCTTAGTTTGCCACAATTTTCAAATATAATAACATATAAATTAAATGAAGCACTTCCTTTTATGCAGGGTTCGGCATAGCGGTTGCAGGTAATAGTACTCCAACCGGTTCCTTGACAGCAATTTAAAAAAAAGGGTCGTAGTTTCTGTTTGTGTCTTATACTCGAATAATAAAGTTAATTGAATTATTGAAGGCATTCCTCACTGTTCCATCATAACAGATGCCAACATACGGAATGAGTGGCATTAAGTTGTTGAACAAAGTTATAGGTTAAGCAACCCTCTAGATGACTGAACGATCACTTCTCTACTAGGAATGAATCATTGCCTGATATTGGTCCAATCCATGACATAGACAGCTTCTCACCATTCCAAATTCCCTAGATGGGTAGTGCTCACAGAATGTCTTACCTCTTTTTCTATGAGAACTACCCATTTGAGGAATTTGGAGTGGTGAGAAGTTGTCTATGGCATGGATTGAACCCATATCAGACAATGATTCATTCCGAGTAAAGAAGTAATCATTTGTTCATCTAGAGGGTTGCTTAACTTGGAACTTTGTTCAATAGCTTAATGGAACTCCTTCGGGATGTTGTCATCTGTTATGGTGGAACAGTGAGTAATGTCCGCATTAATTCAATTAAATTTATTAATAGAGTATAGGACACAAACAGGAACTATGACCCTTTTTTTGTCCGATTACTACCGAGGAACCTGTTGGAGTACTATTAGCTGCAACTGCAACTAATATGAAACATAGATTGACTCTTCTCCTAGTAGTCATTACAACTGCAACTAGTATGAAACTTAGAAACCAGTTTGATATTCACTCAGTAAGAGTGAATGTCGAATAGTCCCCAGATTGGGACTGTTACTGGATGTTATGCCTCTCACTTAGGTCGGTGCTAATTCACAAGGTGCATACGTGTTTATAATATTTTGAGGATTTTTCGGTTGGTGTCTCTATATATGTTCTTCGAGTGCATACTTAGACTAAGTAGTCTTGGTCTATTTCGTGTACTTGGAGACCATGGGGAGGTGATGCTGAAATTTTATTAAAATATTATAAACACACACCTTGTGAATGGCACTAGTGAGGAGACGCATCCAGGAACGGGATAGAAGCCTAACCCCTGTAGAGTGGAGATATATACTAGGTAAACTAAATACATGCATATATATTTTAATTGGGTATTTTCTTTAATTAAAGATGTCAGTCGACCGGAGTTGGATGTATCGTAGGATACCAATTGATGGGAGGGGATTAGTTGATGGGTACCGTGAAGGGGTGTCCAATTTTATGAACAAAGCAATAGAACATATTGATGATCTGAATGGAAAGATGAGATGCCCGTGTTTCAAGTGTAAGAACATGATATGGAAGACTGTTGATGAAGTTAAATTTGACTTATATTCACGTGGGTTTGTGGATGGGTATTCGATATGGATTCATCACAGGGAATCAGCTGAATTTAGAGAACGGACAGATAGTACTGTAAACCAATCGGATCACGGGGATTCGCAAGCAGATAAGTATGACGTCGTGTAGATGTTGGTTGATGCGTATGGCCCTGCCAATATTGACTGGGCTGAAAATGAGCATGCGTCAAGCAGTGCTCAGCAAAAGCCAAATGATTCAGCAGCTGCTTTCTACAAGTTGCTATCTGAATCGGGTGTTCCATTGTATCCTGGAAATGACAAGCACACCAAGCTTTCTGTAGTTACGAAGCTTATACATTTCAAGAATAAGCATGACTGCAGTGAGAGAAGATTAAATGATTTGCTTGATATTCTCAGCGAGTTCTTACCCAGGGATAATACGTTGCTCGCGAATTACTATGAGGTGAAGAAGATGTTTAAGGGGTTAAAAATTGGGTATGAGAAGATCGATGCTTGTGAGCAGGATTGCATGTTATATTATGGGGAAGACAAAGATAAGGTGCAGTGTGATATTTGCAACTTGCCAAGGTACAAGATCACAAAACGTGGGGGGGGAGGAGAAACATGTTCCAAAGAAGATTTTACGGTATTTTCCTCTTGCGCCGAGGTTGCAGTGGCTATTCATGTCTGCGCACACTGTTTAACATATGAGTTGGCAAAGAACAAGGGATGTCGTGCCTAGTCAGCTGACTCACCCAGCAGATGGAGATGAATGGAAGAATTTTGATCCCAATTTTCCACAATTTACCGAAGAAGTTAGGAATGTCAGGCTTGGCATGGCTACAGATGGATTCTGTCCATTTAATAATTTTAGTCAGCCTTATTATATTTGGCTAGTGATTATGGTAGCTTACAATCTTCCACCGTCAATGTGTATGAGGGATCTTTATCTTTTCTTGACCTTACTTATACCGGGGGATAAGAGTCCTACAAAAGACATTAACGTGTACCTCAGGCCGTTAGTCGATGAACTTAAGATGTTGTGGGAAACAGGTGTTCAGACTTTTAATAAATCTATCGGATAGAATTTTGTGATGAAGGCAGCCTTGTTGTGAACTATCACTGACTTTCCGGCACTTGGGATGATTAGTGGTTGGTCGACTAATGTCAAGTTGTCATGTCCAGTCTGCATGGGGGATGTGCAAGGCACTCAACTACGTCATGGCCGGAAAACTAGTTTCTTTGGAACTACTCGTAGATTCTTGCCTGCTGAACACAGTTATAGAAAGATGTCTATACAATTCAATAGAAAGACAGAGAAGAAAGGGGTTGTTGGTCGCTTGTCGGGCAGCGACATATTGGGCTTGCTACATGATCTAACATTTCCACCCCCTGGGAAGGAGCATGGTACGTTGAGAGCTATAGGATATGGGAAAAGTCATAATAGGACTCACTCGCCAATTTGGTTTGAGTTTCCATATTGGGTCACACTAGCACTTCGTCATTGTATAGATGTTATGCATACAAAAAAGAATGTATTTGAGAACTTATTTTACACCGTACTAGATACAAGTGGTAAAACAAAAGACAATGATAAAGCACATAAAGACTTGGAGGAAATGAATATCAGGCGAGAATAGTGGCTACAACCTAACAACACAAAACCAAAAGCTCTATTTTGTCTTACCAAGAAATAGGTTGAAAACGTTTACAAGTGGCTTAGCGCATTGAAGATCCCAGATGGATATGCTTCTAACATATCTCATTGTACTAAGGTTGAGCAGTTGAAAATTACTGGGTTCAAAAGTCAGGACTGTCATGTATTCATGCAAAAGTTGATGCCAATTGCATTTCGTGAGGTGTTACCCAAGAATATTAATGATACTTTTACCGCACTTTCAAATTTCTTTCGAGATATTTGCTCAACTGTTATAAGGTATACTGATGTGGAGAAGATGGAGAAAAACATAGTGTTGACAATGTGCAAGCTCAAAATGTTTTTACCACCGAGGTTCTTTGACAGCATGGAGCATTTGCCTATTCATCTGCCATATGAACTTAAGCTTGGAGGACCGGTGCAATATCGATGGATGTATCCATTTGAGAGGTAATATCAAATACATTGTGCAATATTCATCATCTTTATATTTAACTTATCAGGTAATATATATCACATACTTTGATATTTTAGGTATATGCATCAATTAAAGAAAAAAGTTAAAAACAAAGCGCGCGTAGAGGGTTCTATTGATGAACGCTACACGGAGGAAAAGCTTGTAAACATCTGCTCATTGTACTTTGACGATGTAGTCGCAACGAAGCATAACCATCTAAGTCGGAATGAGGTAAGGGATCCGTCTGGTCGTGCTGATGATGAGTTGGTTGTATTCACTTATCCAGCTAAACCAATTGGACATGAGATGAAGAATTACCTAACCGATAAAGATTTAAAGATTATCTCTATATACGTGCTTCTAAATATGCCTGAAGTATCATCGTACATCAAGTATGCATTATTACAAGTTAAAAATGATTTATCTATCCTTAATCAAAAATTAATTAATTTCCATATTATTGTACGCAGTTCATTCGAATTGGAAGCGCATGCTTCTAACCCGGGGTTGACAGAATCACAGATGGAAGCATTCACTAATTCAAATTTTCACCAGTGGTTTAAGAGAAGGGTCGAAGAACAGAACGTGTATGAGCGTTTTAGAGATGTACTCATTTTAGGCCCGTACAAACTTATTAGTTCATTTCTAGGTTGTATTATGAATGGGTATAGATTCAAGGTTAATGAGTTGAATAGATTGACATCAATCAACTCCGGCATTGTCATGTTGGGAAGTTGTTATGGAGATTCTGAATCCAATTACTATGGCAGATTAAAGGAAATGGTTGTGCTCAATTATCCAAGGGCTAAAAAGGTCATTACATTTAAGTGTCGTTTGTTTGATATTGCAAAGGGTGTTAAAGTTGATCGTAATAGAATCGTCACAGTAGATATAAAATCAAATTTATAGTATGATGATGTATTTATGTTAGCCAGCCAAGCAACTCAAGTGTACTACGCCCCTAATGTCATTCACAGTAGAACGCCTCGATATATAGTTGTGACAACGAAGACTCGGCCACTTGATGGTACTAATTTGTCTATAACGGATGACCCGTTGCAAGAACAAGTTAGCAATCCCAGCCACGTTGTGGTATATGATGATGATATATTGGGTGATGATGTCGTTGACGTACTCGATGTTGACGAAGTGGAGGAAGATGTGGTTGTTAGTCCGTATGTGATGGTAGAAGATGATATTAAGGAAGAAATTGATACAGAAGAGGAAGAGACAGAATCAGAGGATGAAAATGATTTTGATTCTGACGGGTTTGACGACGTACTACTTCTTCACTAATTGGTGTTTTGTGAATACTATACAACTAAAATCAATCATTATAAATAATAAAAGACTGGAAATTTAATTAAATCCATCGTATATATGTCTGTTATTTCAGTAGTAGATTTATCTATGCCGCGACATAGCGGTGGAGGTGGCCGTGGTGGCTGCCGCTCCGGATTGGGTGACGGCTGCCAGGGAGGGTCATCTTCAGATGCTAGTGAGTTGATTTCTTTTTTGGCTTAGTAACATTATTTTCATAACTATATTATACATTCATTTACTATTTTTGGACAATGTCATAACTATATATATTAACATACAGATGCTAGACGTCGACATTCGCGAGGGCCTAACCTCGGTCGATTAGGTCGTCCACCGGCAGTGCCTAACACAGTTCCAGTTAATGTCGGCTCGTCTGTGTAGGTTTCAACTATAATATATCACTTATGTTCAATTAGAATGATATTTTCAAGTGATTAATAAATTAAAATGTTCTTAATAAATTTTGTATTTTAGCATTATGGATCATGTTGCTAAGGCAACCGTACACGCCATCTGCCTGGCACATATCCCTACTGGCTGCATGCAATTTAGTTAGTACGCGCGTTGCGATGCCAGCTTCATGGTGACAGTGTTGCGGGAGTTTCACATAAGTCGAATTACATATATTAAATCAAGGTTCATGCATGTTATATACATATTGTTCAAATAATAAATTATACGTATGTTATGTCTGTTTGATATAGATACTACAGATACGAGGTCAGCATCACTGAGGCGGATGGTGACGCCGTTATCATTGCCCAAATCTCGAGCAATTATACCGACTGGTTGTACGAGATGCTAAAGAGGGCAGTCCGGGCGATAGAAGAATTGCCCGGGACTACTTAGCGAGATCATCAGCCATCGACAGTATCAGATGCTGCATAGGCTGTGATGTGTGCATACTGGGATGATGTTGCGCTCAAGACCAACTCGGAGCAGATGAAGAAGAATCGCGGCAAGCTTCGAGTTGTACATACTTCTGGCTCGCAGTCGTTTCAGGAGGTTAAGTAGGTATGTATTTCTCTTTAGTTTAGCTTAATATTATATTGAAACTATAGTAAATTAAGGTTATATTATTTAATGTATATGATTTAGGCCATGCGGAGTAACTTGGGCCGAGCTCCTACTACGATCGAGTTCTGGGATACAGTCCATACGCCGAAGGGCTCTACTTCGGGGTCGACAATATCTCCAGCAGCACTATCTATACGGGTAATACATTTACTATAATAGATATTATTTAGGATAATATTACGTAATTTATATGATGAAACCAAGATAACTCACTTGTATATCAAATTATAAGAGCGGTTTGAGAAGCTCCGCAGCCATCGTATAGCAGAGTTGCAGGCTGCTAGGGGCGATGCTGAGATGTTAGATTCCACCGTCCCTCCGCCCAAGATTAGTTTATCTCAGGACGAGGAGACGGCTCCTTGGGTCGCGTCTCAGGATACTCCCACTAGTACTACTGGCCAGTATCGAGTGCTGGGGTTACCGAGGATACCAGCCTATACACTGCCAGGAGGTATAATATTTGTGTTTATTTCGTGTTTATGAATAAAGTAAACTTGTAATATTATTATATTCATGTTATATTTATTTTTGTAGGCTCTAGCCAGCGTCTGCGTTAGAGAGCCCCCGTGGGACCATCACATACGGGCGCTGGATTAGATGATGCTTTGTTCCAGCATGTTATGGCTGCGGTGTCGGAGAGGTTTGAGACCGATCCGTTGTTCCATCACCAGGACCCGCCTAGCCGTTTTCGCCTCCATCAGCTTGCGCAGGACGTTGCAGCTGGTGTCACCGCTGAGACTACAAGTATCCCTCCGGAGCAGTGGGTTCTGATAACCAGAAAAATTAGAAAATTTATTAAAATCTTAAACGATTGATTTAAGGTCAAATAATAGATCTAGACAGAAAATAAGTGTATGTGTTTGTTATTATTGGGATAGAATTTTGAGGATTTCATAATTCTATGAAGGATTTAGGTGAATTATTCAGGATTAAGGATTTATGTGATTAAGTTCTGTGAATATGGTTATGTATATGTTAAGAATGTGGTTAAGGGTCATGGGTTGACCATATTAATTATATATGTGTCAAACCCTAATCTTATATTTAGAACGCCAGCGTTCAGTTAGAAAACCCTAACGTCTGATAAGAAATCTTAGAAATCGGTTCTGAAACCCTAATTTTAGTTTTGGGAATCCGAAACCCTAATTCAGTGCATGAAACCCTGAATCGGGAAGTTAATAGCGTAAGTGTTAATAATTAGAAGATTAATTACAGTTAATATTAACAAATTGATTATAAAACCATAATTTCACATTTTGAAAACCCTAATTACGGATTAAGAACACTAATTTTATAATTAGGGAAAACCTAAGTGTTAATTTAATAATTTTAGTGTTAATTAGGAAACCTTAATCCTAATTTTCAAGTTATAGTAATTAGAAAGCCTAATCTAATTACGAAAATTTAATATCTAAATTAGAAAAATTTATTTTTCAATTAGAAACCCTAATTAGTGGTTTATAAACCCTAATTTCCAATTTTTGAACCCTAATTGTACAGTAGTGGATTTAATTGCTAAATTAGCAATATTAATTAGGAGTTATAAATCCTAATTGTCAAGTTATTAGAAACCCTAATCTAATTAGGAAATCTAATTTCTTAATTTAAAAGATTATTTTCTATTCAAAACCCTAATTTATGGGTTATAAATTATAATTTACAAATTTGACCCTAATTGCTAAATTGGTGATTTTAATTAGGATAAATTAGTCCTAATTGGCAAAGATTGATATGTAATTAGGAAATTATAATATAATTAGGAAGCCCTAATTATAATTTAGAAATCATGATTTTCTATTTTAAAATCTAATTAGAAAATCTTAGAAATCCAATTTGCTAAAGTCTTTAGGGTTAAAACCTAAATCCTAAACTCTAAAATATCTAAACCCTAAACCCTAAGGGTTTGGGACAATGTCCATAATGCCATTAAAATTAAATGCAAAAAGACTAGAATGCCCTTTTTATTTATTTTAAGAAGTTGGTGTTATAGGCTTTGACTTTAGGAGAGTGGTTCACCAAAACCTAACCCTAGCCATGTGATAAAATCTCCCAAGATCAGATTTTAAGTGCCAACTTGCAACATTAGATACATTGTATACAAGAAATAAAAGATTTAAAATAAGACAAACTTACTTTACTTTTTCATTTCTCCAAACCCATTCTCTCTCTTCATTTTCTGAAATTAGAGAGAGGGTGTGTGAGAATTCAAAGCTAGAATCAATCCATAACTTACCAAGAACAGATCATGAAGTCAGAATGAAAGATCAAAGCTCAAAAGAGGTATAATCCCTAAATTTTGAAATCTATGATTCTGATGTTTAATGTTGTTGTTTGTTGTTTAGATATGTGCTAGAGGGTGTCACTTGATGATCTGGTTGGTCAAAACTCAGATCCATATCATCTTGATGCTCGACTTTAAAGATTTCTCAAATCTAGAAATCTGGAAAATTAGTGTCTGACAGTCAAATGTCAGACCTCATAAATTGATGTCTGTTATTTGTATTTGTGTTTTAACTGTTGGAACGTGTAATATGTTGTATGGTCTTTGATCTGGTACTTGTATCAAGTCCATATCACGTGTATATTAAAAGATACAGACGGTCAAAACACGTTGACCGACCACGGAAATGTGAATCTTGGTAACCCAGATTTCCTAACAGTGTCTGACAAGATGTTCTAGCCTTCGGATCTTGCTTGTGTTTTATGTTTTTGGTCATGTTGTTTGTTAGATGTTGTATCCTGACATGAGGACTACATGTTAAAGGCTTTAGATCACCCAGATCATGAACAGGAACGAAGTTATAAAGGGTCAAAGTAGTGTTGACCAACTGCCTTGCACGAAATCTGGAAAACCCAGATTTCTTCAAGACCCGTATTTCTGACAAGGGTTGACTGGCTTGAATCTTGTGATTTAGTTGTTGATATGATGATCTTATGATATAAACATGTACCCTGACATCTATTCTACAGTTATGAACCTTTATAATGTAATTAACAATTTCAGAATGCAAATCATAAGGATCTAAACCTAGTACCCTCGAATGTTCTTCATTTTCTGGAAAACCCAGAAATGAAGAACAGCATTGTCAGATATTTTGGAGGCTTAAATCTCTCAATTGTGATATGTTCTGACCATGACAATTATTTGTAGTTGTAGTACTACATAAGTACTACAATCTTAACACTTTAACAACCCAGAAAACGTAAGGACCAAAGATCTACATCCGGTCAAACCTCATACCTCGGTGACTGACAAGAACACTCAAGAACATCTGAAGAACACCTATAGCGACGGGTCTGTCGCTATAGGGCCCCTTTAGCGACAGTTTATATTTATTTTATTTTCTGATTTTCCAAAAAATGATTAAAAATAGAAAAAAATGGTTTTAAATTATTAAAAATACATAATAAATTCTGAAAAATTATTTTAAAGTCTGAAAAATAGTTTTTAACTATTTTGAGTATATTTCGAAAATATTTAATATTTTTGGAATATAAAAGGTATTTATTTATTTAATTATTATATTAAATAAATTATTTAAAAATAGTTATAATTCATGAAAAATCATGAAAAATTATATTATGGTGTTAGAAAATATTTTAAGTTATTTTTGATGGCTTTTAATATTTTGTGATGAAATTCATTAATTAATCAATATTAATGATAATTAGTTTATTTAATAGAAATATTAAATAAATTATGGAAAATAGAATTAATGTTTTAAAAATGATTTAAGTGTTATAAAAATATTTTAAGTTATAAAAATATAACTTTTGATATTTTGGCATGAAAAATATTAATATCTTAATATTAATACCAATTATCAGATAATAGATTTAAGTGTTTAAAAATCATATAAAAATGATTTTTAAGGTATTAAAAATACTTTGTGATATTATAATTATATATTATAATATTATGTTATGATTTTCATTAATATTTTATATTAAATGAATATTAATGATTAAGAAATTATGTGATGTTTAATTCAATTAAATATGGTTTTAATGATCGAAAAATGTTGATAAATGATATTAATTATCTGAAAATTTTTATAAGTCTTTAAAAATTATTTTGACTGATAAGATAATTATCTGTGATAATTGTTAAGTGTTTAAGCAAGAGTTTAATTGAACTTAAACTCGAGTGTTGACCGACTAGACCGTCAGAATGTTAGAATTTTGTCGGTTTCAAGTCAAACTAAAATAGTTTGACCTAATACAAGGTCTTATGTGTTGTATAAACTGATAGGCTTATGTGCTATGTGTTTAGGTTATTCTGTGGATATGTATATATAACAGTATTATACTGTGATGATATTATTCTAATATTGAAGATCTATATTACTAATATTAGGTCTTCGGGGTAAAGCGATATAAATTGCGTAGCAGTAATCAACGGTTCAGGCAAGTTTCTTTGTACTTAACTCTAATAAGAGTGTTTTATTCAAGCTTATGGTTAATCATTGTTGATTGCCACAAAAATTGTATTCTGTACATCTTGCATGTATAAGTCAGGTATGAAAGGCTGATCACCTTCATTACCAGTTGGTTCAGAAATGTTATTCATGTTTAAAACTTGTTCAGTCAAAAGTTTGTTCGTGCTAGTTCTCAATTATATTGATGAATTATAGCCAGCTTATTATTCATACTCTTTAATCATGATATATCGTTATATTATTGTATTTAAACTTGCTGGGCAACTTTCATGCTCATCCTTGCTATATCATGATAAAACATTGCAGATAAGGCGAATGCGTTCGATACATGAAAAAGGTTAAAGCCAAGTTCAGCTTGGGATATAAAGTGCGACTAGTTTGTAATAGCGTATTTTGATAAATGTGTTGTATTTTAGATAGTTTATGAATTGTGTATAAGTTAAGGTTACTCGACCTTGGGGATAAGTGTGTCAAGTTTAATGTATAAACAATTTATGTTTATATCTTCCGCAAATAGTGATAGAAATATTATACCGGATCCGCGGCGATTTGGGGTCCTAATTCGGGGCTATCACATGGGCCATGATACGCGATGAGATTATTCGGATGGTGGTTACCTTAGTTGAGGATGCGTTTGGGCAGATGTTGAGTCAGCTCTCGACTTCTCAGGTATATTTCGTTTTAAATACAAATATATATTCTGCATGTTATTTAATTTTCATTTAGTTATCTTTAATTGAATCATATATATGGACTAATTAGTTACATTATATTGTATCAACAAGGTGACGAGCGGGATGACGATGAGGGCGATTTTCATACTCCAGAGCAGCGTCGACGCCCGCCTGATGATCCTCCTCACACCGGGGGTTCTACTACCTTGACTTAGTTTACATTCTTTTGTAGTTTAAATTCTTTTGTATTTTACATAACTTTTGACGTACATATTGTAGTTTAAACCTTATCATTACTTTGGTTTTGTTGCGGTTTAACACTTAGTTTAATTTAGCTTAATGGGATGTTTGTTATAGTTTAGTTTAGACTAATGCGATCTTTTGTAATTTACCTTAGCTTAATTTACTTTGATTAATGAAGTTTTACATTTCATTACTTTGGTTTGTTACGGTTATGCATGCTAGTAGTAATGGGATGTTTTTAACATTTAGCTTAATTTAGCTTGTATATGTGATGTTGGGAAAATAGGTACAAGTATAGGTACAGGTATAAGATGTGGGTTAAATCCCTGGATATTACAAAAACAAATAAAATTTTGAAAAAAAAATAGTATCCTTGACGGAATGGTAGTATTCTCGACGGATATCCGTCGAGGTTAAGCTGTTTACCATTTTTAGTAGACTGTCATGTGGCATACCTATCATCGACCGAATAATCTCGACGGACTAGTTATATAATCAACGGAATTCCATCGCGTTTAAGGTGTTTTTCCAATTTTATTAGGTTGCCACGTAGCATGCTTATCATCGACCGAATATCCTCGATCGACACCTTTCAGTCGGGGATATATTAACTCTGACTAAATTTTCGGTCAATAATACGTCCGTCGAGTCTAAGTATTCCCGTCCGAAAAATCGACGGACTTAATTTTGACGTGCTTATATACGACCGAATATTCTGTTGCAAATAAGGTTGTCCTCGTCGGAATACCCTTATTATCGATGGAATATTTCATCAAAAATATCCTTTTTTGTTGTAGTGTCAGGGTCCACAAATACCCATACAATCAGAAGCCTCTGCATAGGGAGGAATTCAAGGCCCGGATAGAGAAGTCCCAGCACTTGAGTCTCACATTGAGAAATCAATAAAAACCACTGAAATCACACATCTTAAAGAAGGTCAAGACACTAGTAACATTCGGAAAAAAAAGGTTATACAAATGGAAGAGACCATTTGGTCCATCAAAGGGATTGGAGCGCACGGGAGCATTTCCTATTAAGACCTTTGCATCTTCCCCGGGATTCATTATCCAGAGAAATTCAAGGCTCACGACTTCGAGAAATATAATGGATTGGGAGATCCTTATACCCACTTAAAGGTGTTCATTAGAGATATCAGATCCTATGCTGAGAATGAAAAGCTCAGAATGCAGCTATTTCAAAAAAGTCTGACTGGAGAAGCCAGAGCATGATACACCAGATTGGATAACTCCAAGATTCACAGCTGGGAGGAGTTAGCCCATGTTTTCCTCAGTTAATACAGTTTTCAAACTCAGATGGCTCCAGACCGGTATCAAATTACCAAGGTCAAGAAGCAAGTCAATGATTCAATCAGAGAGTATGCCCAAAGATGGAGGTGTCTAGCTGTTTAAGTTATCCCATCCATGACAAAGACTGAGATGGTGATGACCTTTATTTATATTCAAGAAGCTCCATTTTATGAGAGGGTCCTAGCTGGAATAGGAAAACCATTCTCAAAAATGATTAAGCACGAAGAAACGGCAGAAATGGGATTGAAGTCTGGGAAGATTCAAGACCTCGCTGCTTTAAAAGCTGTAGCTGAGCATATCCAATCTGGAAGTTATGGGAACAACCCCCGGAGGGTCCATAAGATGAACGAAGAGGATGTTTCCTAGATACTGCAAGGGAAAACACAAAAAGGCAATCAAAACTTGCCTATTCAAAGGTGAAACTACTCCCCTTTTCAAACTCAGTCTTCAAATCCTCCCTTGCCAAAAAGTGAAACCTTAGAGGAAAAGCTTGGAAAGTGAAACCTTCAAGAAACTACTCCATCACTCACCCAAGAAAGTGAAACCTTGGAGGAAAAGATTACAAGAAAAGCATGAGCTCAAGCCAGTCGGGACTTTACCAACAAAAGGGAGTTCACATATTTAGGCCAACCGATGGAAGAAAATTTGCAGATGTTAATCAATGAGGGAAAAATCATAGCACTGCTACCTCCAGTCAATCCACGCTCAAAAAGGTTTGATGCTACTGGAGTATGTCACTACTACTCTAATTCTCGGGGTCATAGAACTTAAGAATACTGGGCACTCTGCTATCTCATACAAAACATGATTGACAGCAGTGACCTGTAAATGGCAGATTATGACACTGTATCACTTGAGAGTGGATGTACATTTCCTCCATAATCACAAAGATGGAAAGAAATCATAGCGGTGATATCCTCTGAGGAAGATTTGGCTGCAACATCAATTACAATTCAACCCATCAAGCTCAAAGGAGTTGAAAACCCTTTGAAGGTGGTTGCACAAGCACCACTTATATTGTCGTTCAGGCCACGGCATCCTATCATCGGTCTTAAGAAAGTCCCATGGAACTATGGAGAGGTTGAAGGATCAACATCAAACACAACTGTTGCTGTATCTAAGGAAAATCCACTCTATCTCCCTCAACGAGTGATGAAGCTAGTCATTAGATATAAGGGGAAAGTGCCCAAGGAGAAAATTAAAGAATTCCTCCATCAGATGGGACACAATGAAGCCAAGGTGGTTCAAAGCTTGAAAGACGTACCACAACAGATCTCTATTATGGACTTGGTTTTCTCTTTAGAAGATCACCGGAAGGTCTTACTGAAGATATTGGAAGAAGCCCACTTGGCAAAGACAGTGGATGTAGAAAAGATCCATCATCTGGTAGATAACATCTTCAACAGCAATGTGATATCCTTCACCGATGATGACATTCCTCCCGAAGGGATGGGTCAGTTCAAACCACTACACATATCAGTGATGTCTTCTAGATATGTGGTCGGAGGAGTGCTAATAGATGGAAGATCATCCCTAAACATCTGCTCCTACTCCACATTGGAAAGAATGAAGATTAATCTCAACAGGATGCGAAGCAGCCACACAATCATCAAACCTTTTGATGGATCTCGGCGAAATGATGTCGGAGTGATTGAATTACCAGTGGAAATCGGTCCACATACATTCTACATATTCTTCCAAGTGCTCAAAATCACTATAGGATATAATTTACTATTAAGAAGACCATGGATACATATGGAAGGAGCTTTCCCATTTTCTCTTCATCAACAGCTCAAGTATATCATCAATAGTAATCTGGTCACTATCAATGCTGAGCCATAGTATCCTGTCCAAAGTGATATACCTCTTATCAGTTTCAATAACGAAGTTGAGCCTGTCAGCTTCCAAGCCTTTGAGGTGAGTAACACTCACTATCAACCCATTGAGGCTCCCACTTTGAAACCCAGAGTTTCAGCTGAGGTGATGTCGGCCACTTAGGAAATGATATCCTTGGGTTTCTAACCTGGACAAGGGTTAAGAAAGGATCAGCAAGGAATCAAATGCCCAATTCATGTTCCCAGCCAAACAGGGAAGGCTGGACTAGGCTACTCCTCTGGGTCCATTCACGGGAACGCGCACAAGCATGCACTAGTTTCTTCATCTACAAGGTTGTTGCCTAAACCTACAGATGATGATTCTGTACAGCCTCTAAAAATAATTTATGTCGTTTTGGCGGGTATGTTGTTTCCTAAGCCAATACCGGTTAAAGGGAAAGAAGTTCTGATTCCAGACCCAGACATGGTGGAAAGGAATCAAAGGTTCAGACAAGACATTAAGAGGCAGTTATCAAAGATGTATTTCTTGGCACATACCGAGGGTATGAACAAGGATATCTTAGATAACGACTGCTCAAATGTCATGGTCAAAATTCAAGAGAAGGACGACGATAACAACCCCTTCATCATATTTGTCCACCAGGACTTGACCCTCGACAATTGGAGCAGCACTCCTTGCATTTATCAAAAAGGGTAAAAAGGGCAGAAACTCCCTCTGCCCTGTAGATAGCAATAACTGTTTACTTTTACTGCATAGCATTAGCAGTTATTTTTGTAATGCCATGTTTACACTCTGTATGATTAAATAGTTTCATATATTAAGTGAAAGCATTTTATTTCAGGACTCTAAAGTTAGATTTGCCTAAACTTGCTGATGGAGAGTGCCTATTCTTCACAAGGATTGCAACTTTGATGTAAATTTGGACTCTGAATTGATGGAGATTGAGCAAGACGACTACGACGTGCCTCAGAAGATCAAAGAAACCATGCCAAATCTTGATCAAGCCACCTCTTTTAAAGTCAAAACCTCAAAAAACCCCAAACAAATCCAGATTAGCACGGACCTTACCCCTAGCCAAAGGAATGACAAGGTTACTCTATTGACCAAATTCCAGGATGTGTTTGCATGGTCTCATGAAGATATGATCGGTTTGTCAACTGACATCGTCATTCATTGCCTACCCATCAAAGATGGATTTAAGCCAGTCAAATAAAAACTCAGGCGATTAAAACCTGAGTGGAGTTTGAAAGTCAAGGAATAAATTATGAAACAATTTCAAGTCGGTATCATCATGGTATCAACATACCCTGAGTGGCTATCCAACATACTCCCCGTACCTAAACCCAGAGGGAATGTGTGAGAATGCATAGATTACAGGGATCTGAACAAAGCTTGTCTCAAAGATAACTTTCTCGTACCATTCATCCACATACTCATTGACAATATAGCTAAGAATAGCATGTACTCCTTTGCTGACTGCTTTGCTGGGTCTTATCAAATCATGGCTGCCGAAGAGGATCATGAGAAGACAACATTCATAATTCCTTGGGGAACCTTTTGCTACAGACAGTTGTCATTTGGCCTCATTAATGCCGGAGCTATATATCAGTGAGCCATAAAGGCTCTTTTCCATGATTTAATGCACAAAGAGATATAAGTCTACATGGATGACATCACTATCAAGTCCCGAAGGGAAGAAAACCACATAGACCATCTCAAAAATTTCTTCAACCGGTTGCGCAAGTATAACTTGAAGCTAAATCTAGCCAAGTGCACCTTTAGCGTCAAAGCAGGCAATTGCGCAAGTATAACTTGAAGCTAAATCTAGCCAAGTGCACCTTTAGCGTCAAAGCAGGCAAGTTGCTGGGATTTCTCGTGAGCCACAAAGGCATTGAGCTAGATCCTGCAAAAATTCAAGCCATTATTGAAATGCTCATACTTTAGACAGATAGGGAAATACGGGGATTTCTGGGAAGAATTAACTTCATCAGCCGATTCATCTCCCAACTAATAGCAACCTATGAACCTATCTTTAGGTTGTTAAGGAAGAACTCCTCCAAGAAATGGAACGAAGAGTGTCAAAAAGCCTTTCTCTCCATCAAAGAGCAACTAATCAAAGCTCCTGTCTTGGTACCTCCCAAGGATGATGTTCTCCTATTTATGTACCTGTCAATCAATGACAATGCCTTGGGTTGTATGCTGGGACAGAAAGATGATAGAGGCCAAGAAAGACATATCTATTACCTCAGCAAAAGATTTAGCATCAGCGAGCACAAGTATACTTTGATTGAGAAAACTTGTTGTGCTTTAGCATGGGCTTCCATGAGATTACAACATTATCTCCATGGTCACACAACCTATCTCATATCCCATATGGATCCTCTCAGATATGTGTTTAGTGAACTCATGTTAAATTGTAGACTGTCCAAATGGCTGTTGATCCTCTAGCAATTTGACATCATCTACGTGACTCAAAAGTCTATCAAAGGTCAAGGAATTGCGGATCAACTGGTCATCGCACCAGCCGGGGATTTCAAACCCTTGGAAACATATTTCCCCGATGAAGGTATAATGACAATTCAGCAACACCATCGTGAAAATACACCCCAATCATGGAGGATGTATTTACATGGAGCTATAAACATGGAAGGTGTTGGAGCTGGAGCAGTTCTAGTGTCCATTTTGGGAGAACAGTATCATGTTGCCATCAAATTGTAGTTTGTCATCACTAACAACATAGCTGAGTATGAAGGCTATATAATGGGGTTGAAGCTAACGCAATCCATGGGCGTCAGATGGTTAACTATCTTTGGAGATTCTTAACTGGTAAACAAACAAACCACTGGGGTCTAACTCACCAAAGAACTACATTTACTGCCTTACCATCGGTAAGTTATCCAGATGGCTTCTGAGTATGAAGAAATATACTTCCTCCACATTCCTCGGAACATGAATGACTTTGCTGATGCACTAGAAACTTTGACCTCCTTGATCAACATACCTGAGAAGGGAAGCATTCAAAATATCATAGTTACCCGTCAAAAGGCCCCAACCTACGGGAACTACATCAGAGAAGTATCAGATGATCTACCTCCCATCCAAAGCCCTTGGTATCAGTCTATCAAGGAGTATCTGCGAGATGGATCTACACCCACTGAGGTGAGTCAAACTGATAGAAAGCGGATCCACAGAATAGCCATGAAATTCTATCAGAACAAAGACGCATTCTACAAAAGAGATTCATGACTATGCCTTCTCAGATTCCTAGACAAAGACCAAGCTCAAAGACTCATGGATGAAATCTATGGTGGAGTATACGACCCACATATGAGCGGCCTTCTACTTGTCAAGAAGATCCTAAGAACAGGGCATTTCTAGCTCTCTCTCAAAGCTGACTGTAATGATCACGTCAAGAGGTGTTATCAATGGCAAATTCATATAAATATTATCCATGCCCCTCCAAGGAAGCTCCAAAATATGAGTTCGCCCTGGCCCTTCTCAATGTGGGGAATGGACGTTATCAGGCCCATCGAGCCCAAATCCAGTAATGGTCACCAGTTTATCTTCACCATGATCGACTACTTCACCAAGTCTGTAGAATCAACCTCTTCCCCCCAGGGTTACTAAAGAGGTGATCATTGGTTTCATCATAAACAATGTCATTTGTCGATATGGATAACCAAAGGTGATTGATCAGACAATGCCAAAAACCTCAACAACCAAATGATGGAGGAGTTATGCAGTAAATTCCACATCAAACATCTCAACTTTGTCATCTACTGCCCAAAGATGAATGGGGCTGTTGAAGCGGCTAATAAGAATATCAAAAACATCATGCAAAAGATATCTGCCAATCACAAAGGATGGCCTGACTTATTGCCTCTGACTCTATTAGCATACAGAACGTCAATGCGCACTTCTACTGGGGAAACCCCCTACTCATTAACCTATGGCATGGAAGTAGTTCTCCCCATAGATGTGGAAATGGAATCCCTCAGAGTGTTGATAAATGCTCAGCTGGATGAAGACTAATGGTTACAAGATTGGTACCACCAATTGTCTCTAACAAATGAAAGGCGGGCCACAATATCTTCTATGGTCAGTTATACCAACAGAGGATCGCTCAATCCTACAACAAGAAAGTCAGGCTAAGATAATTTAAAGAACATGAATTAGTCTTGAAAAAGGTCTTTGACAACCAAGATCAATCTAAAGGAAAATTTGCCCCAAACTGGGAAGGCCCGTTTGTTGTCAAGGAGGTATTGATAGGAAGAGCCCTCAGATTACACGAGATGGATGGCGAGGAATTTCCCCAACTCATTAACTCGGATACTGTAAAATGGTACTATGTCTGAAGTTACCTGCAAACCCGCATCTTGGTTCTTGATTAACAGATCCATCAGTCAATCCACCAGGGATAAAACCTTTCACTCCTTCAGTTTGTCCCACCAGGGATAAAACCTTTCACAACTTTAGTTTGTCCCACAAGGGATAAAACACTTCTTCATAACTTCAGTTTGTCCCACAAGGGATAAACTCTTTCACAACTTCAGTTTGTCCCACCAGGGATAAAATACTTCCTCACAACTTTTAGTTTGTCCCATCAGGGGCGAACTACGCAAACCTGATCTCCCCAATACACGGGAGTATGTAGGCAGCCATTTTTATGGTCTAGTCTAACTATAGAAAAAAAAACAAAAAAATCTCACTAAACCCTTTTTACCACATATAACTTTCATCCTTTTCACGCTGGGTTGGAACTACGTAGACCTGATCTCCCCTCATAAATGGGAGTACATAGGCAGCCATTCATGGTGCAGTCTTACCCCTACCAAAAACACAAAACCATGTCAACAGTACTGGGATCGTCCTTCAATCGTTCAATCCAAACCATAAGAGATGGAACTACTTGATCTCTCCAATACACGAGAATACATCAGCGACCATCTGTGGGGCGGTTAAACCACACCTCATCGGTTTAGACCACAGGGATGGAACTACCTGGTCTCCACGCACAAATGGGAGAAAAACCGGTGACCATCTAAGCTTCAGTTGAATCCTCAAAGAGAAACACCAATCCATAAGAGATGGAACTACCTAGGCTCCCCAATACAAAGGAGTACTGGTGACCATCTGTGGTGCGGTCAACCTCAGAGAGGAATCCACAATCCTCTCCATAACCACATTCAAAAACCAATCCCTAGAAACCAAAGGGTAGGGGAATACAAAGATCAATGATCCATTCTGAAAGATCCTGAGACATCTCAATGTCCATCCATCAAGGAGGAGTTTAGAATACATCAAGATAACAAGCCCCGAAGAAACACGCAACTATCAAGCAAGTAACAAGGCATATCTAAAAGGGAAGTGAATCAAAACATATTTCCTTACTATATAATACTATTTGATATAGATAATGTGTCCTGTACATGACAAAAATGGCTAACCTAGTCTATACAGGAAAATCAAAGCTAATCTAAAAACCAGTGAATAAGCGAGCCATCAAGTCTAACATAGCATCTCTCTCAGAAGATGGAGGTAAATCTATGATCTCATTCCCTAGGGTATCCACACGAGCCAGGAGATCTACGGCCATCTACATGGTGCTACTGTGCTCATAAATGAATGCACTCATCTCTACAATAATGTTAGCAGTATGAGATCTCAATGCAGTATATCTATAGTGGCAGCATCTCTGGTAGCTAGAGCATCATCCTACTCAACAATAGATGCATCCCTAGATGATCGAGCCTCATCCCGCTCAACAACAGTGGTATTCCTGTGAGGTAGAGCATCATCTCTCTAGATCAGAGCGGCATCTCTATCAAAAAGAGCTGTTAACATCAAGGCCCTAGCCTGATCCCTCATAAATGTCATCAGATGTAAACTCTGCTCTAAATACTCTATAGAATGTGGATTCACAGTAGCAGGAACACTGGGAGAATCAGGGTACTCCATAGGCTCCCAACTATCAGAATCAATATTCGGCTCTAAGTATACAACCCTAACCAATGCAATCTCTGCCTCCAACCATGAAGAATACTCTGTAAAATGACCTGGATGGCTAGTAGAAAAGTTATCCCTCTCACACTGAGTCCAACAGGTATAAATCTTGGACAAATCCTCTGCTGAAAAAATCCAAGATGACAACCGCTGACCCAATGCTCCAGCATGCCCTCTACAAAGCCCGATGGAACTTGGAACATCGGGAGGATCATAGAGTGATGCATTAGCTTATCAACAGTCACCCGATCCATGGAGGACAAACTGCCATACCACAATCTCAAAGATGAGGCCACCAATACTGGTGAGGTATTCTCAATCCGACTAACTATGGATGAAGACATCTATAGGGCCATGTCAGGAGACCATCCAGGGGTCAATGCTAAACTTATCTCTGGAAATGCATAAACATAACATAATACATGCATAATAAACAACAGATGACAATATGATGTATGGAATGGAAAATAGTATACATACATTCCTAAGTGCATCATCATCTAAATACATCATCTCTGTATACAACTAAAAAATACAGGGAAATGGAGCACAGCCACCCAACAACTAACAGAGGCCTATCAAAAGATATAATGAGAATGGGGCATAGTCGCCCAATATCTAACAGAGGCCTATCAAAAGATATAGCGAGAAATACATCAGAAGAAGTTAATAGTGTTGATCTCTACATCCAACCTATCCATTTGATGTAACTCCTCCTGAGTCACTGAATCTCTACCAGTAGGGATATTAAGCTGATACAATAGACGATCTGTACCGATAAAACCATTTGAATATGGGCCAGCCCTAGAGCTGGAAGGATCAAAAGTATTCATCTTAGAAGGATCTCTGCCCAAATGTCAGATGAAAAAATGTGCCAGATCCAAATTATGGGTCTACACATCAATCATTGGCATTTTCTCAGACACAAGGTTCACAAAACCAATTATCACAGCTGTTGAAAGCTACCCTTGGCAATACCGCACAAAGGTCCAATGCCATCAACTTGGGGTTGGAATTCCAATCGCAATTATATGTCTCATCGGAAATCATACCCAGCAGAGATTTTATATATACTCAGCCATTGAAGGATATTTTAATGAGGGTCAGGCATCCCTGACATTATCAGTCATTGGCAATTAACTTCAGTAAAACATCAGAGGTGTTCCGATGATATCAGTCATTGAAGGGCATTTCAACGAGAGTCAAGCAGCCTTGACATCATTAGTCATTGGCAATTAACTCTAGTGAAGCATCGAAGTTGGTCCGATGATATCAACCATTAAGGAACATTTCAATTAGGTTAGGCAGCCCTAACATTATTGGCCTTTGGCAATTAACTCTAGCGAAGCATCGGAGGTGGTCAGATGATATTAGCCGTTGAAGGACATTTCAACAATAGTCAAGCAGACTTGACATCATTAGACGTTGGTAATTAAATCCAGCGAAGCATCGGAAGTGCTCCGATGATATCAATCGTTGAAGGATATTTCAACGAGAGTCAAATAGCCTTGACATTATTAGTCGTTGGCAATTAAATCCAGCGAAGCATCGGAAGTAGTCTGATTATATCAACCGTTGAAGAACATTTTAACGAGGGTCAACCAGCCTTAACGTCGTTATCCGTAGGCAATTAACTCTAGCAAAGCATCAGAGCTGGTCCGATGATCTCAACCGTTGAAGGAGATTTCAACGAGGGTCAGGCAGCCCTAGCATCAACAGCCATTGGCAGTAACTCCAATGAAGCATCAGAAAGACCTGGCGCCATGGAAAACCATCCTCATCGGGGAAGAACAATGATGGAATCTATTATACAGATCGTCGGCAATTAAAGCATTATTCCCCAAGAGTCTCTCACACATGAGAAGAACATCTGTAGTGGAAAGTCTATGATAAGGGTTAAGGACTTTGGTGATAACCCCAAATTTCAACATCCTCTAGTCTCAATTATGGAGAAACCTCCATTCCATTTCTCTATACACTCAACATACATTTGCATTATATTGCATTCTAGTTTGCATCATGATTACCTTGTCACATTTCAAGTGTCTAGCAATCTTTAAACTATCAATGCAATTACATTGTATGAATATGATAAAGAGGGGGATCTATAGACACTCAAAATTTTGCATTCCTATTACTAACCCTGCAGGAGGACAAAATCGTCTTTTAGAGATAACCTTAGAAGATAACTCAGTTTCAATCCCAGAGATAACTCTGGGAGATCCAATTCTCGATCTTGGAGATAACCCTGAGATACTCAATTTCAATCCCGGAGATAACCCCAAGAGATTCAGTTCAAAACCTCAGAGATAAGTCCGAGGGATGCAATTTCAAATCCGAAGATAACCCCAAAAGAATTAGTTCCAACCCCGGAGACAACTCCGTTACACTCATTTTTAACCCTAAAGATAATCTTGTGAGCTCAAGTACACCTCAGAGATAGCCCTGAGGACATTTAGCATTCACAGTAGCCTAATCTCAGAGATAGCCCTGAGCAACGACTGTTACATCTGCGTAAAAGTCGGAGATAACCCTGGTGGGGGCAAAATCATCATTTTGCCACCTCAATGCTACATTCACATCATCTTAACAAAATTCAATCCACACTGCATATAAAGGTGTCCCACAAGAATCAAAAGTCAAATCTCGAGTGACTAATACACAAGACAATATACCGGATAGAATTTAAAGACTTGAAGATCCGGTCATGGAACCATCTTCTCGACTTTGTACAACCTTTAATCCCATGTCATTGTGTAGCTCTCGATAATAGCATTCTTAAAAGGTACAGCATGCCTTTATCGGATGCCCGGATTGAAAGTTATGAAGGTTCGAGTGGACAGCGCGTAGCCAAAGTGCAGGTACTTCAAGATGACGGGACCCGCATGGCCCAGGGCAACCCAGGTAGCCATAGGTAGACCCGCGACTGCCGCAGGTAGACTCACGGCCATCAGGTCTTTAAATATGAGCTCTTGGCAGCTCATTTGAAAAAAAAAGAGAAAAAGAGAGAAAACATTGTCTATTTCAGCCTGTAAACACTGCTAGAGTGCTCTAAACTAAGTGATTCTTCTTTTTAAACACTTGGAAGCTCGTGTTTTGCTACATACAAAAATTTAACCAGTGGAAATTGAGTTTTCAGTCGTCAAAAGCTATCTGAAGACTTCTTGGTAGCCCATTGTAAGATTATTTAGGTTTTAAGCTTTTTATTACTTTTATATACTTATATCTACTAACGTTGAGAGTCGCGTTGTGTAGGTATGCCCGGATCATCAATCCGTAGATTTTTTATTGTTATATATATATATATATATATATATATATATATATATATATATATATATATATATATATATATCTCCAGGCCAAACATGAATGTAAATGTGTGTGTATATATATATATATGATTTACTGCTTTCAAAATGTAGATATTTAATGTTTCAGCCTACGGGCTAGATTTGCCTAAATCTGGGTATTTTTCACTTTAACCGGTTCATGAGGACTAAACTGGAACTGTTGAAGCTGGAATGGTTTAGATTTACTCAAATCTAGTTCTTTTTTCTATACATATTCTTTTCTCATGTGAGCCTAGGAATCATGTGATCACAGATTCAGCTCCTGAATCTATATTCAGTTCCCGTGATGGACATTTTTAGCTACAACCAGCTTGTTAATTATCTACGGTATCTGAATTTCCTTAGGTGGCTCTCATGCCCACAAGGAGTTCGGCACTGCTATGTATCTAATTTTCTCGAAGATGCTTCGCATCTCGAAAATAAAAGCAATCCAGCTGAACACTTAATAAAATTGAAGTATGAAATGCCTCAATTACTATTGAGCACAAGGGTTTGAAAAACATGTTTTACAAAACATCACTGCTATATCTTGTTAAAATTAAACTTTTATACAAAAGTCAAACCCTTTGTATATAGGTGTAAATGAGTCATAGCACTACTTCCAAACAACAGTACACAGGCCCTACACACACATAAATAGTTAAAATTTTAAATAAAAAGTGGTGGTAACCGTGTTATCATGGAAGTCGGTGGGTGCCTAACACCTTCCCTCCACTTAATCAAGCCCCTAGACCCTAATGAATTTTTATTTCTCAGACCATTTAAACAATGTCAAGTAAATGGGTCTTTGTGCGAACCTTTTAGCGGTTTAGTTTGTGCAACCATTTAAAAATACCAACTGGCAACTCTTACAGTCAAATCGTCGACATATACATGTTAGACCTTTTCAAACTTATTTTTCCAAACAAATCTCACCTAAAATGAGATCACTAAAAGATAAGAACAGAAAGGGACAAATAAAAATCCAGACGTCGACATTAGCTCTTGAGTTTTGCTCTTAAAGATGTTTCTTGTCATCTTCAAGACAACATCCTTAAGATGTCTTTGAAGAAAGATGTCGTCTTTTATGTTGGGTGTGGGTCATCACCCATGAAAGGAATCCAAATTAAAAAAGGGTTTACTTGTTAGATTGGTTAGTGACTAAGACAAGAAGATGTGATTCCTAATTTGATTAGGAGAATAAATTTGTTCCAATCCATAATAGAAATAAATTAGGAAGAGTACTATAAATAAGGCTATGAGAGAGTCTTATTTTTCACAAGAGAGAAGCTTCGTAGCAAGAAGGTACCGAAAGAATAAATTAAGATAATTACAGTTTGTTGCTCGTGAGTATGCGTCGTCATCTCCGTTCAATTGAAGACTTTATTTCTTGGAGTGTTTTCTGGTGGTGAATTTAATTAGGTTTCTCAACTTACTTAAAGGTAAATTTGTACTCTCTCAATTTATTGTGCAACCTCAAGTTTTAGGGCATAACTTGGGAAAATCACTACAAAAAAGTGTTAGTTTTTATAGTTTGTAATTTTAATAATGGCAATATGCTAGAGAATATAAGTTATTAAAGGGGATAAATTGATTTTGAAATGGGTTTTTGAAAATAATTTATAACCAGTTTAGTATATGTTGATTCAATATGCTTAAACATGTTGGTTATTTTATGAATTGTATGGATTATATTTTTGGTTGATATAATGTTGGTCTATTAAATATAATATAGTTAGTTTGGCCCAATTTTCATATAAATTCGATTAAGGAATTCTGTAGGATTCCATGATATATTTCTAGTCCAATAAAGCTTAAACTCTATTCTATTATTGTTGGAAATTTTATATTAGTAATATATATTGGTGTAACAGGTTGTTTTAATTGGAGTGTTATGGAATTTGATTTTTCTATGTCATCTATTACAGTCTTTTATAGAAACTGATATAGGTAGAGAATATTTTATATATATATATATATGCTATATCTAAATCTGTTATTATAAGACCCCAACTTTTTTGAATAAAGATTTAATTTTCTCTAAATGTTATTTTGAATAATAAGGTGTGGATTTGATATAATGTTATAGTTGTGTGTAATATTCACAAATTTTGCAAAGTAAGCAAGTTGGCATAAAACATTCGTTTTGTCGGGGAATATTCTTTTTATCAGGGAATATTCGTACGATGGGACAATCATTGGTGGACCCCACAACCGAATTACTATCGGATATAGAATGCAACAGAAATACTATTTTTATAAAAATAATGGCAAAACTTTTACCGTTAACTATTGAAATACCCGGTGATAAAAGTACAGTAATACGTGTGGTTGCACAGTAGCACATATAATTGTACAGTATCTTTGATTATTTATGCTTACGTGAGAAGTCATTCAGTTTTATTCAATTATTACAACAGTAGTTGATGCATAGTATCTCATATTATTGATTCAATTATTGTCACAATATCATCTGCACAATATTTTATATTTTTAAATCAATAAATGAGATGACACAGTTATTCATATTATTATTTGCATTATTGACAATGTCTAGAAAGTTCTATCGAGAAAATGGGTTTGGTCATCTAATTGCGCGCCAATAAGGAGAAGTCCTTATCAGAAAGCCCCCTCTTTCCTAGGAATGATCAAGTTGTTAGTATTGTGAGCTATAATATTAATGATGAATAATTAAAAATGTGTTTATTGAAGACAAGTGATTGGTGATAAATAGAGGGGTTTTTTTATGAAGTATTTGTTGTAAGTTTGGCTTATTACATGGACCCCCACTTACTCATTTTTCAAAATTAAAGGTAGAAAGTTATCTCAGTTTTTGTTTTATTATTATTATAATAGTAATAAAACAGAAAACTTTTTATAAATAGAGTATATTATATTTTATTTTATTGCATAGTACTGTATAGTGTTTTCATAGTACTGCATAGTGTTGCATAGTACTGCATAGTGTTTACATAGTAAAATCAAAAAAAAATTGCTGAAGAATTCTGCACCCGTGAAGTTGCTATTGTGCGTCCGTGATTATTTCCTAAATAGTATCATGCCATTATGCTATAAATACGATGTTTAGTTTAGAAATAAAAATCATACCAGAATTAGAGAATTCTTCTTTTATAATATTGAGTGTATTTCTTTTGAGTTTAAGGAAGCTTTGAGTGTAGCAAATAGTGCAAGTTTTCTTCAAGAATATCCCCGCTATACCAGTCAAAAGTACTCTCCTTTTAAGGTAAGGGATATTATTTTGTTCAATATTCGTAAGAAATAAAAAAAATTTCCATAGTCTGTAATATGTAAGTAATATTATTTCATTTCATATTCCTAAATATACACTTATTTTGATAATTATTACTTTTATACTCCTTGAAATTAGTAGAATATCCTTAAAATTTGCGCTTCATCTAGTATCGTTCCACTGAAATATTTTTCTAAACATTGTTGTTAAATTTTAACCCTTTTATGCGAAAGTACTATTCATGGGCACTATTCATACATACGGTACTATTCACATAGTACTATTCATGAAGTATTATTCATGGGGTACTATTCACGAAGTACTATTCATGGGGTACTATTTACTCGGGTGATATTCACCTGGGGTAGTATTCATGACAAAAATTGATTTCTTTTATGTTCAAATTATTTTTGATACATGAATATTATTCTTGAATTTTACTCCACAAAGTAGTTATCATGATAACAATTTGGACATTCTTGAACTCTGGATAAATTGAATTATAAATCTTTAAAATTTATCCTTGCAATCACTTAATTAAATTCTTATATCATTGTCATCATCCTCGTGTTTATATTGTGATGAAAGTCATCTTTGGCCCGTAGTGTATAGATGGACTATTGATTGGTATGATTATGATCATGGATTATGTATCGGTATAATCATTACTTGTAATGTTTCAAATGGTGTGGTAAAAGTTCTCATTGGCCCGTAGTACATTGATGGACAGTTGTTGGCATGATCATGACCACTGGAGATAATAACGAATATCCTTGGCCCATAGTACATGAATAATTCGTGGATGTGATACTAACGAATATCCTTGGCCCATAGTGCATGGATAATTCTTGGATGTGATACTAACGAATATCCTTGACCCATAGTACATGGATAATTCGGCGATGTGTATTATTTATTGAGTTGTGTTACAGAGATAAAATATTGATGATGAACTTTTAAATCGTAGAAGATAGTAGACATCATGATCTACTTGACTCTATTAATGGATTGATTGTTCCGCTGCAGTTAAACTTGCTGTCTATTGTATTCTATAATAAGTTTTTATACTGTTAAAGACTAAGGATAATTTATTCTACATTATCTTAGTCATAATATTCTTTACTGGGCTAGTTGAGCTCACTCTTTTCTTTTATTATTCTCTTCAGGAAATGAGAATATAGCTGGGACTAGTCGGAGAATGGAGTGATGGTCCAAGATAGTGTCTATAGTAGTCCTCACTATTCTTTGAAATAGTGTGAAAATAATTTTAATGAAGACTTTATTTGAGTTTGGATATTGTCTACGAGACAATATTCGTATTAAAACTCACAGCTTACATTTTGTCGTATTCTGCATGACAATTAATAATTGTGTAAATTAAGTTTGTATTTGAATTCTGTACCATATATTTGGTGACTCGGAATGGGTTGTTTATATTTATTTTGGGGGAGTCACAGTTGGTATCAAAGCTTAGGGATATGATCACTGGCTGAGATTTGAGGCTAGAACTAGGAGGGGAGAGACGGGTAAATCCTTCGCTAGTATGACCTACCTAAGCTTATTTGTTATTTAATTGGTCGATCGGAATATAGGGATAATGTAACATTCCAGAATTTTTAAATTGTTATATAGGTATTTAATGAATGTGCTTATGGTTTAATTTGGAATTGTTCAAATATTGATTCAATTTGGTTAATTATTTGTTAAATAAATAATTAAGGAAGTAAATT
The DNA here is from genome assembly GCA_020205505.1 of Panax japonicus. NCBI lineage: Eukaryota > Viridiplantae > Streptophyta > Magnoliopsida > Apiales > Araliaceae > Panax > Panax japonicus. The sequence continues at coordinate 37,521,596 of CM035106.1, read as the reverse complement.
ATTATACTTGCTAATTTAATTTAATTATTAAGTTAGAAAGTTTTGATTAATTAAATTATTATTCTTTTTATTTGAATTTGTAATTAAAAGGATGTGCTAGTTGATTAAATAAAATTATATAGAAATTATAATTTTGTGGTATTGATTTATGTGTTAAAGTGATTTAATAAATTGTTATAAAGTGTGGCAAATAACATTTTATAAAGTAGTTAATAAAATAACTTAAAGGAGTTTTAATTCAGTTTTGCCAAACAAGGCCTAATGCCTATTAAGTCTTTATTCTAATTGAGTTTTACCAAACAAGGCATAAGGATTAATTGATTATTTTTGTTAGTGGTTAGCCAAACAAGCCTTATGGCTTTTGGTTTTCAAAATAAAATAACTGATGTTAGTTAAATTAGAGTTATATTATATAATTAATATATATTATATCCTATATACGTTAGATTGTTAGTACGTAGTTAGAGTTAGGAAGAAAAGAGAAAAACTCAGAGGAAGAAGAAAAAGAAAGGAAGAAAAGAAGAAAGGAAGAAATGCTAGGAGATTGGAGAAAGAAGCTTGAGAATTAAAGATATAGCCATCATCATCACCATCATCTTCTTCAAACAAGGTATCATCTAAACTCTATTATTGTTTTTCTTTTCAAAACTATAGTTGTATTTTCTCTCTCCCAATTTTCTCCATAAGATCTTTGTAAAAGTTGAATTGTTGTTATGTATGTGATTTTATATGATAATCTAGTGTACCTACACTATTTTCTTAAGCTATGATTGAGAATAGTTCATGAATTTATATTATGTATATGTTTGTGAAGAAAAGTATATTTACAAAGAGTTTTTGTGATTGTATATTGTTTAGTTAAAATAGAAATTATGGGTTGTTTAGTTGTTTTATTGATAAATTGGCTATTTAATTTGTTAGAGTCTGTATTTACTTTGATAAAATGCTTTAAATTAACTGTTTTGGTTGAAAAACAAAATTACAGTATTGATTTTCATCAAAAACATCAAAAAGTGAATTTTTATCAAAAACTGTGAAATTGGATGTTTTAAACTTGGTGTTTATGTTGTTGTATGGATAGAAACTTGTTAGGAATTGTTGAATTAGGTTTATATGAAGTCTCTATCAATTTACTTGTTAATTAGACTGTTAGAAAGGAACTTGTAGGCCAAAAATTGGCTTTTGTTCATGCTGTTGCCGAAGCTGTCTGCCGAGGTCTGCAATTCAGCGCCGCTACGCGGCCAAGCAGTACGTTTGTGGCGTCGCAGCGCCATCTCCATGCCGCAGCGCGGCTTCGTAGTTTATTTATCGCGCCGCAGTGCCATCTCCACACCGCAGCGCAACCCATAGTGTAAACTGTGGCGCCGCGGCGCGAGTTAGCAGAATTGTCTGACAGTGTACTTTTTGTACTCGAAATTTTAAGGAATTGCTATGTGATGATAGTAGGACTATAAAATGTTGATTTTAGTATTTTTATAATATGAATAAGTATGTTATTAACGATTAACTTGTGTTATAACTTGATTATGTGATTAAAAATCCAATTTCTACATGATGAACGTACTTAGTTATGTTTGAAAGGTGGTAATGACTAATTATGTCAGGATATCATATGTTTATAGGATATTGTGGTTTGAATTTTTTGGTTTAGCCCACGAGCGAGGCAAGTTTTCTAATCCTTTATCTTGTTGAACTATTTATGGTTTCCAATTCGATTACCTTATAAATGATGCAAGTTCTCTAATCTATTTTATTGTTGAATCAATTATTGTTTCCAATATAATAATGCAAGGTTTCTAAACTTTGTTTTTGATATTGAACAAGTTATTCTTATATTTAACTTGTTGTTTAGCATGCCCAAATATATTTGAATAGTTTATCGTTCATATTACCATGCATGCATAGTATTCAATAATAAATAACCTTGGCTTAATATTGTTCAAGCAAGGTGTGTTATAGTTATTCAAGTTGTATACTATTAGATTATTCCTAAAGCATGATTTTAATTTACTATGATGATTCAATTACTAGTATTCTATAATATGATGTTATTAGTATTAATTCAACTAGTTCTCTAGTTGATGATCGTTGAACTTCAAATTACCCTTGAAAGCTTATCCAAACCAAACTCTCTTTGGTGTGGACTTGTACTCTAAATACTGAGATGAACAACCCTATTATTAGGGGACAACTTACGTGTAGCGTTAAATGTTTGTGCACAATACATGGTATGAATAGCTGATCCCCCTAAGTACGAGGAGTCCTTATAGTCCTATGATTGTTAAAGTTGGAGTTGAAAGATTACTCGCAACTGTGGACATAGTTCATGGTCTTATGACCCTCGGTTATGTTTATTCCATACTTTGGATTTTAGTTCCTGATTATCATTGTTAGAGTACTATCTAATTTTGATGAGCCTATTCATTGGCAGTTATTATTGTTATTCTTCTGTTGATTCATTATTTTATCTGGTGAGCAATTATTTTGCTCATTCTTGCATATTTATAAACTCATTGCAGCTAAAGTGGAGAAGGTATATGAACCTTCAACTAGAAAAGGAAAGGAAAAATTGTACAAGTGATGCTGATTTATACTTTTATTATTGTGATGGTCTTAGACTTCTTAATAATGATGCTATGTAAAAATTATAATTCCACATTTGAATGATTGTATTTGAAGGTTAGACAAACTGGAAGATTTTTATTATGTAACCCTTTAATGGGGAAGGTTTTCATTTATTCAGTTTTATTATGATTGGGTAGTTAGATATTATTGTTTGATCAAGTGAACACCAAATCTTGTGGGAATGAAGTACCTGGATTTGGGGGTGTCACAAGTTGGTATCAAAGCCTTAGGTTATGAACCTTAGGTGGGGGAAAAGCCTTAGGAAGTAAACTTCGAAAAGATAGTGATGATAAACTCTTATCGAGTTTTAAGGAAGAAGTAATAAAATACTTATGTGTTTATGTGTTTACAACTTATGTGCTCGTGAGTGTCAAGTAGTAATGATTATTAATTAAAACTTAAACTTTGTTTGACAAGACGTCTAATATAGGAGGATCCAGTCAAGCTAGGGAGGAGGAGTCTCGAGATATTTAGGTAGTTTGGGAGCAATTACTGCCACAGGAAACAGTTCCATTGGTCACAGTAGTTGAGCAAGAGAGAGTACTTGATGAGGATGATGAGATCGAGACGGATGAGGAAGATCCCTTGGAGCTGCCACAGACGGATGAAGAGGACGAGGAGGAAAGGATTCCACTTAACTCGATATCTGGCTGTATATACGATGAGCTGCATGATCGCAACGTGGAACTTCAAGATACAGTCGAGGAGTTACAGGAGATAGTAGCTGAACAATAGACCTTGATGGCACAGAAGGACGACGAGATCCAGGATCAAGAAGAACGATTGAACAATGTTGAAGAGAAGTTGGTTCACACTGAAGAAGAGAACGATCAAATGAGAGCAGAGATTTCAGAGTTGAAGAGCAAGTTGAGAGAAGAGTCTTCAAAAAGGGCAATAGCCGAAGACGTGTACGAAGAAGCTGATCAACGGGACGAAATAGCATAGGGAGACGCACAAGCAAAGAGAATGAAGATGCATGAAATGGTTAACATATTCAACATCACGATCAATCAAGCTCAGGATCGGGTCATGGGTTACCCAATTCAGTTTGAGATGTTACCCTCGTACATACTAGATCGTCAAACCATGTTCCGAAAAATGGAAGAAGAGCGTTATAAGGCTTTGCAGTATCTTAATAGAACATCATAGGAAGAGTACTTGATTTATTATTTATGTTATGATAAGTAATATTTAAATCCCAAGTGTTATGCAACTTATGGGATATGGTGATGATATCTTGAAACTTTAGTAGTTCAGGAAAGTAATGTAAATAGCAGTGATGCTATTGTTATGATGTTTTTAAAGAATTAAGTATGAATAAAAGTTATTATCTTCTTTTATCCAAAGTGTTATGTGCTATGTGGTGATTATTTTGGGGGCAAGTTAATTAGAAGTTACTTGAAAGAGTTGAGTAATAATCTAATGAGTGTATTTTTAACAGAAAATGCCTCCAAGACGTCAACCACCCCGTCAGAGAACCGCTGAAGGAACCAACAATGATAATGCTGAAGCTAACCCCATTCAGCAGCTGGTGACGTTATTGACAGGTGCACTGCAGAATCAACCTCAAAATAAAGCTACAACGCTTAAGGACTTCAAGGCAGTTGGACCACCAGAATTTCGTGGGTCCATCAACCCGATTGAGGCACAGACCTGGGTCATGGAGATAGATAAAGTGTTCGATGTTGCGGGAGTAGGGGAAGATCAAAAGACTATTTTTACAACATTTATGTTGAAAGCAGAGGCTAGTTATTGGAGGCATTCTAATAAAACTCGGGAAGGACCAGGAATTATGACTTGGGAAAGGTTTAAGGAGATTTTCTTCGAAACCTATTTCCCAGAGAGTTCGAAAAGCCAGTTAAAAGTACAGTTTTTAGAACTGAAGCAGGGAATGATGACGGTGTCAGAGTATGCCGCGAAATTCAACGAGTTGGCGAGGTTTGCGCCATATCAAGTCAGCACAGACGAACGCAAGGCAAAGTGATTTGAACAGGGACTGAAGCCCTGGTTGTTTAGTAGGGTTTCCTTGTTCCAGTTGAAGACATTTGCAGCCGTAATGGAAAAAGAAATTCTCGCTGAAGGTGGAAGCGAGGCTATAACCAAGTTTAATCAAGAGCAGAAAAAGAAGAATAATGAAGTGGAGGTTAAGAATGGAGGTGGTGGTAGTGAAAATGGTAGCAATAATCTGAAAAGGAAGTGGAGAAATCAGCAGGGCAACCAGCAGAATAAGAAGTTTAAAGCATGTGCTACATGCAGGAAGTTTCATAAGGGTGTGTGCTTGAAGGGGAAACGAGTATGCTTTAACTGTGGCCAGGAGGGTCACATCGCCCCGAATTGCAATCAACCTAAGAAGAATGTTTGCTTCACTTGCGGGTCCAAGGATCACTTTGCTCGTGAGTGCCCTAAGAAAAAAGCTGAGGAGACAACGGGAAGCAAGGGAGATAGCATTGGAGGTACTTGGGCTATTACTGGACCAACGGCATCAAATAAACCCACAGCCAGAACCTTCAACATGACTGTGCAAGATGATGTGCAATCAAAGGATGTGGTGTCAGATATTATCCCGATCAATGATATTGATGCTTATATATTATTTGATTCTGGTGCTACTTGCTCATATATCTGATGAATTTGCTATGAGATTAGGATTGCCTAGTGAAGAATTGAATTTCCCTTTAAACATGGAAATTGTGAATAAGGAAGTAATTCTTGTTAGGTTCATATACAAGAATTGTAGGGTGAATATTAAGGGAAATATTTTGATGGTAGATTTAATTCCGATTATGCTTGGAAAGTTTGATGTTTTTTTGGGAATGGATTGGTTGTTCAATTATGGAGCAATAATTGACTACCACAAGAAATGTGTAAACCTTATGACTCCGTCAAAGGTAGTATTCAATGGTAGCAAATTGCCTAGACAAATGAGATGTCTGACGATTATGCAGGCCAAGAAGTTGTTGAGTCAAGGCTGTGTGGGTTATTTAGCTTACATAGTTGATAGTCAGAAGAAGGGTATGAAACTAGAAGAAATACCAGTAGTTAGGGAGTTTGTAGACGTATTTCCGGAGGATTTTCCAGGACTTCTTCCTGATAGAGAGATCGAATTTTTGATCGACTTAGCGCTAGGAACCACTCCGATATCGAAGGCCCCGTACAGAATGCCTCCGATGGAGATGAAAGAACTAATGGTACAACTACAGGAATTATTGGACAAGAAATACATTCAGCCGAGTGTGTCACCGTGGGGAGCACCGGTGTTATTCGTAAAGAAGAAGGATGGGTCAATGCGTCTTTCCATTGATTATAGGGAGTTAAACAAAGTCACTATTAAGAACAAATATCCGTTGCCAAGAATAGATGACTTGTTTGATCAATTGAAGGGTGCTAGATATTTCTTGAAAAATATATTTGAGAAGTGGATATCACCAATTGAAAGTAAGGAAGGAGAATGTACTGAAGACAGCATTCCGAACTCAGTATGGAAATTACGAATTTTTGGTGATGTCTTTTGGTTTGACAAACGCCCCTGCAGCATTCATGGATTTGATGAACAGGGTGTTTAAACCATTTTTAGACAAGTTTGTGGTGGTGTTTATTGACGATATTCTGGTGTACTCTATAACTCAAGAAGAACATGTGAAACACTTTCGTCTAACGCTGGAGACACTAAGAAAAGAAAAGTTGTATGCAAAATTCTCTAAATATGAATTTTGGCTGGAACGTGTACAATTTCTTGGGCACGTAATTAACAAGGATGGAATTTTTGTAGATCCATCACAGGTTGAAGCTGTGATAAATTGGGAACAACCAAGAACTCCATCAGAAGTAAGAAGTTTCTTGGGCTTAGTAGGGTATTACAGACGATTTATCCAGGATTTCTCCAAGATTGTCACTCCGTTGACAAATTTGACGAGAAAATTTGTAAAAAAAAATTTGGACAGAGAAATGTGAAGAAAGCTTCCAAGAATTGAAAAAGAAGTTAATTATGGTACATGTGTTCATTACCGGATAATACAGGAAATTTTATGGTGTATAGTGATGCTTCAGACAAAGGATTAGGTTGTGTACTTATGCAGAATGGCAAGGTTATTGCATATACATCAAGGCAACTGAAAGACTACGAAAAAGGGTATCCAACTCATGACTTGGAGTTGGCGGCGGTTGTGTTCGCATTAAAGATATGGAGACACTATCTCTACGGAGAAAAATATGAGATTTACACAGACCATAAAAGTCTGAAGTATATTTTCACACAGAATGACCTGAATATACGTCAAAGGAGATGTATGGAACTGATAAAAGATTATGATTGTGAGATCTTTTATCATCCAGGCAAAGCAAACATGGTTGCAGATGCCTTGAGTAGGAAAGGCAGAGAAAAGTTGATGCTGTTAACTGATAAGGAGGAACTTATTTCAGCAATGGCAAGGTTAGAGTTGGAAATCAAATTTCCAAAAGAATCCGATGAAAAATGTTACCAGATGGAAGCCAGTCTAACTTTGGCGGACAAAATGAATAATGCTCAACTGCAGGATGAGGAATGCAGAAAAATAAGAGAAAGTGTGGTTGAGGGAAAAGAGGTGAAATACAAGATTGATACCGATGGAATGCTGAGATTTGCATGACGAATATGGGTTCCAGCAGTACCAGAAATTAAAGAAGAAATCTTAATCGAAGCTCATAACTCAAGATATTTGATTCATCAAGGGAGTACGAAGATGTATCAAGATTTGCGGCGACATTTTTGGTGGCCAAATATGAAAATAGACATTGCAGAATGCGTTGTAAAGTGCTTGACATGTCAGAGAGTCAAGGCTGAGCATCAAAGGCCAAGCGGATTACTTCAACCATTAGAAATACCAGAATGGAAATGGAACATATCACAATTGATTTTGTGGTAGGTCTTCCAACGACTCAAAAAGGATACGATGCGATATGGGTGATAGTGGACAGATTGACAAAATCTGCACACTTTTTGCCAATAAAGATTAGATTCAATCTTGATCGGCTGGCAAGGTTATATGTTAAAGAGATCGTTGCAAGACATGGAGTTCCAGTGTCAATTGTGTCAGATAGAGATCTGAGGTTCACATCAAACTTCTGGAAGAGACCACAGGAATGTATGGGAACACAATTGCGAATGAGTACGGCATATCATCAGTAAACAGATGGCCAAAGCGAACGAACGATTCAGACATTGGAAGATATGCTGAGAGCATGCGTCATGGATTTCAAAGGAAGTTGGGATGAACAATTATCGTTGGTGGAATTTGCCTACAATAACAGTTATCACGCTAGCATCGGCATGCCGCCTTACGAAGCATTATACGGCAGAAAGTGTAGAACTCCACTGTGCTGGGACGAAGTCGGTGAACGTTAACTGTTAGGACCATAACTGGTACAACAAACTGTTGAGGTTGTCAAACTCATCAGGACAAGATTGATAACTACTCAAGACAGACAAAAGAAATATGTTGATCAACACAGACAAGATTGTGCATTCGACGTAGGAAATTATGTTTTCCTAAAAGTTTCTCCTTGGAAGGGAAAAATTCGATTTGGTAAAAAGGGAAAACTAAGCCCGAGGTTTATTGGACCCTTTGAAGTGCTGTGAAAAGTTGGAGAGGTGGCTTACGAGGTAGCTCTACCTCTAGAATTGCAAAACATTCATAATATTTTTCACGTTTTGGTACTACGACCATATAAGTCCGATTACAAACACGTCATCGAGTACGAACCGTTGCAGTTTGAGAAAGACTTGTCGTATGAAGAGGTTCCTATCCAGATAGTCGATAAGAAAGAACAAGTGCTCAGGAATAAAGTGATACCTTTTGTAAAGGTAATTTGGAGGAACCACAGTGTCGAAGAGGCTACGTGGGAACTAGAAGCTGAAATGGTGAAGAATTAACCTGAGTTGTTTGTTTAATCTGTGTCTTCAATTCTGGGGACAGAATCTTTGTAAGTAGGGGAAAATGTGACGAATGAATTGTTTGAATTATGATTCTGGGGGCAGAATCCTTGTAAGGAGGGAATGATATAACATTCCAGAATTTTTTAAATGGTTATATAAGTATTTAATGGATGTGTTTATGGTTGAATTTGTAATTGTTCAAATATTGATTCAATTTGCTTAATTATGGTTAATTATTTTTTAAATAAATAATCAAGGAAGTTAATTATTATACTTGTTAATTTAATTTAATTATTAAGTTAGAAAGTTTTGATTAATTAAATTATTATTCTTTTTATTTGAATTTGTAATTAAAAGAATGTGCTAGTTCATTAAATAAAATTATATAAAAATTATAATTTTGTGGTATTGATTTATGTGTTAAAGTGATTTAATAAATTGTTATAAAGTGTGGCAAATAACCTTTTATAAAGTAGTTAATAAAATAACTTAAAGGAGTTTTAATTCAGTTTAGCCAAACAAGGCCTAATGCCTATTAAGTCTTTATTCTAATTGAGTTTTACCAAACAAGGCATAAAGATTAATTGATTATTTTTGTTAGTGGTTAGCCAAACAAGCCTTATGACTTTTGGTTTTCAAAATAAAATAACTAATGTCAGTTAAATTAGAGTTATATTATATAATTAATATATATTATATCCTATATACGTTAGATTGTTAGTACGTAGTTAGAGTTAGGAAGAATGGTATGCCAGTGTACTTTTTATACTCGAAATTTTAAGGAATTGTTATGTGATGATAGTAGGACTGTAAAATGTTGATTTTAGTATTTTTATACTATGAATAAGTATGTTATTAACAATTAACTTTTGTTATAACTTGATTTTGTGATTAAAAATCTAATTTTTACATGATGAACGTAATTAGTTATGTTTGAAAGGTGGTAATGAATAATTATGTCATGATGACATATATTTATAGGATATTATGGTTTGAATTGTTCGGTTTAGCCCATAATCGAGGCAAGTTTTAAAATCCTTTATCTTGTTGAACTATTTATGGTTTCCAATTCGATTACCTTATAAATGATGCAAGTTCTCTAATCTATTTTATTGTTGAATTAATTATTTTTTCCAATATAATAATGCAAGGTTTCTAAACTTTGTTTTTGATATTGAACAAGTTATTCTTGTATTTAACTTGTTGTTTAGCATGCCCGAATATATTTGAATAGTTTATCGTTCATATTGCCATGCATGCTTAGTATTCAATTCTAAATAACCTTGGCTTAATATTGTTCAAGCAAGGTGTGTTATAGTTATTCAAGTTTTATGCTATTAGATTATTCCTAAAGCATGATTTTAATTTACCATGACGATTCAATTACGAGTATTCTATAATATGATGTTATTAGTATTAATTCAACTAGTCCTCTAGTTGATGATCGTTGAACTTCAAATTACCCTTGAAAGCTTATCCAAACCAAACTCTCTTTGGTGCAGACTTGTACTCTAAATACTGAGATGAACAACCCTATTATTAGGGAACAACTTACGTGTAGCGTTAAATATTTGTGCACAATACATGGTACGAAGGGCTGATCCCCCTAAGTACGAAGAGTCCTAATAGTCTTATGACTGTTAAAGTTGGAGTTGAAAGATTACTCGCAATTGTGGACATAGTTCATGGTCTTATGACCCTCGGTTATGTTTATTCTATACTTTGGATTTCAGTTCCTGATTATCATTGTTAGACTACTATCTAGTTTTGATAAGCCTATTCATTGACAGTTATTATTGTTATTCTTCTTTAATTCATTATTTTATCCAGTGAGCAATTGTTTTGCTCACTCTTGCATATTTATAAACTCATTGCAGCTTAAGTGGAGAAGGTAGATGAACCTTCAACTAGCAAAGGAAAGGGAAAATGTACAACTAGCAAAGGAAAGGGAAAAAAGTACAAGTGATGTTGATTTGTACTTTTATTATTGTGATGGTCTTAAACTTCTTAATAATGATGTTATGTAATAATTTTAATTCCGCATTTGAATGATTGTATTTAAAGGTTATACAACCTGGGAGATTTTTCTTATATAACCCTTTAATGGGGAAGGTTTTCATTTATCCAGTTTTATTATGATTGGGTAGTTAGATATGATTATTTGATCAAGTGAACACCAAATCATGTGGGAATGAAGTACCTGGATTTGGGGGTGTCACAGATAATATGTGGCATGTCAATTAACCCTTATTTTGTGACAATATTGGAAAATGGCATCTAAAAATGTTGAGATAAGCAATGGAGCACATGAGATGGTTAAGTCACCGCATATCAATAACCAGGATAATGTGCATCAGGAAGGCAATAATCATCATGTTAACAACAACACCGACCAAATGATGAACGACGGGATGTTTGGGACCTTTCTGCAATTCATGCAACACTAAACGAGAGAGACTCATGTTCAAAATACAGGTGGAAACAATGGCAACTCACGGCTGGTCACCGCTAAGCAATTTAAGGAGTTGGGACCACCGGAGTTTTTTGGAAAGCTAGAGCCACTTAAGGCAGAGACGTGGATTAAACAGATCACCAAGATATTTGATGTCTTGCGATGCTCAGAGGAGAAAAAGGTTCCTTTCGCCACCTTCATGTTGCGATTACTGGTGGGAATCTGTAAAGTGTACTCATCCTTCTGCACTGAAGATGTCTTGGGAGAAGTTCCAAGAATTGTTCAACGACAAGTACTTTCCTGAGAGAATTCGTCACATGAAGGAGGTAGAATTTATCAAGCTGGAACAAAACAATATGACCGTATCGCAATACGAGGCTAAGTTTGCGGAGTTATCCCAGTTTACATCCCATTTTGTAGATAATGAGGAGCGTATGACACGAATGTTTCTGAGAGGTTTGAAACCTAAAATACGTCAATACCTCATTTCTCACAAACTTTGTTTATATTCAGATGTTGTGAATAGGGCTCAGTTATTGGAGCGTGATAATGAGTCAGCCCAACCAAAAGACAATGACCAATAACACGATAATAATCGTACCAGTGGCAACGGCCATTGAAACAATGATAACCATCCTGGAGGAAATTATCATGCCAGAAATGGTAACCACTTCGGTGGTAATCATGGCCAAGATAATAGGAAAGGTGAACTAAGTGCGAACAACTTTAAGTAGAGAATATTCAACGATGACGAAAAGACGTCAACAGCACCACCAACACCCATTTCCAAGGAAGGAGAACGACCACCGGTCGTATGCTACAAATGCGGACATGAGGGACACATTCGTCCAAACTGTACGCATCAACCCAAAGTCTGTTTCGATTGTGGAAATGAAGGTCATTTAGCTCGATTTTGTCATGCAGCGAACTCAAGTCCAGCTAGGATGGCAACGCCAAAGGCTATCCTAGACAAGTCAAAGTTGGTAGTTTAAGGGAGAACATTTTTTGTGACTTCCCAAAAAGTGAGGAACCCAAACGAAGTTATCATGGGTAAGCTAACCATAAATTCGTGCAAAGTATATACCTTATCCGATACCGGTTTTACCCATTCTTTTATTTCACCTGCTTGTGCTCAACGTTTGAGCTTGACTCTTGAGAAATTAGACTTTGACTTATCTTTTGAAACTCCGTTAGGAGAAACCTTCATTACATCCACCGTTTATAAATCGTGTTTGATTCAAAGTGGTAACCTCACATTACCTGTTGATCTCGTCTCTTTGAAAATACTTGCATTTAATGTGAATTTAGGAATTGATTGATTAACTACTCATCATGCTAAAATTGATTATTTTCGTAAGGTTGTTAGTTTTTATATTCCTAACCAACCTATTATGAGAATTCAAGCAACTAAACCACTAAAGTCAATCACTGACATATCAAGCCATAAAGACATTTTATTAAAAAACGGATGTCAAGCTTTCTTAGCCCATGTCACGGATTTAAATAAAAATACGTCAGATTTGAATGATATTTCTATTGTTAATAAATTTCGTGATGTATTTCCCGAAGAACTTCTTGGCCTACCCCCAAAGCATGAAATCGAATTTTGTATTGAACTTAAACCCGGTACAAAAGCCTCAAATGTTTCTTCACCCAAAAGAAAATCAACATGCGACAACGACGTTGGCTCGAGCTGTTAAAAGATTACGATCATACCATTCAATACCATTTTGGAAAAGCTAACGTGGTAGCTGACGCATTGAGTAAAAGATCATATGCGGGTATGAGTGCGATGTTGTTAACACAAAGACCCATTTCATATGACTTACAAATGATGGAGATAGAGTTAAAGACTCTAGGGACCCACGTGATGATGTCAAATATACGAGTAGAACTGACTTTAATCGATAAAGTTAAAGTTGTTGCCTATAGACTCGCCTTACCGTTAAGTATGTCTCGTGTTCATAACGTTTTTCACATATCTATGTTATGTAAATATGTGGAAGACCCGAACCACATTATTAAATTAGAACCAGACGAGATAGAGGAAGATTTAACGTATGAAGAGGTACCTATTAAAATCTTGGATAAGAAGGAACATATTCTACACTCTAAGGTTATACCTCAAGTTAATGTTTTGTGGATAAACCATGTTATTGAGGAAATGACCTGGTAGTTGGAATCTGAAATGAAAACAAGGTATCCTCACCTCTGCAACATACCAGGTACATACACAAATTTCGAGGATGAAATTTTATAAGAAAGGAAGGTTGTAAGACCCCAACTTTTATAAATAAAGATTTAATTTTCTCTAAATGTTATTTTGAATAATAAGGTGTGGATTTGATATAATTTTATAGTTGTGGGTAATATTTACAAATTTTACAAAGTAAGCAAGTTGTCATAAAAAATTTGTTTGGTCGGGGAATATTCGTTTTATCAGGGAATATTCATACGACAACACAATCATTGGTGGACCCCACAACGGAATTACTGTCAGATATAGAAAGTGACAGAAATACCCTTTTATAAAACTAACGGCAAAACTTTTACCGTTAACTACCAAGTCCATCTCTGCATGTAAGCCAAAGATATACAACAATAAAACCAACAACCCGTCTTTGTACGTAAGCTAAAGATATATAATTCAATAAACAACATTCCATCTTCGCACGTAAACCAAAGATAACTTTCATCACCATATAAGCATGAGGATGATGACAAAGATATGAGCATTAATCAAACTAAAACAAGGATAAATATTAAAGACATTAAATTTATCCAAATATTATCAATCACTTAATAAACTCATAATCTAATATTATTATAACAATATTTTAATCACCTCTTAAACTTATAAACAACTTATTTCAATTGTTTAGACTTTACCAAATAATGCATTTAATCATTCAAAACTGCTATACCCATAAGATTTCATCACCAATGACCAAATCCCTTATCAAAAATCTGCATATACCTTATATAGGGTTTTCAAGCCTTAAAATCCTATTTTCCAACTTTGTTACTTCACATAACATATTTAACTCATATGTTTGTAACTAAACTATTTTCATGAAAAATACCAATTCAGTCCCAAAAATATTTCTTTTCTGAGATTTAGCAGAATATAGTCCCATAATGAACATATATTTTTCTCGGAATTTTTAAAATTTATTTACTATTTTTCAAAAATTAATTTCTAATTAATTCCTTAAGAAATTAGCTACCAGAAGTTTAACTCCAGAAATTCCCAAATTTTGGTAGGATCTTACAAATGTTAACGTGAGCTTCTAGTTTAAATTTTATGGTCATCGGAGTTATAGAACTCCGGTTATAGCGTTTTTCGTCAAAAAAATCTAAATATTGAAATAGTCATAACTTGCTCATTTTAAGTCGGAATGAGCTCATTTTTGGACAGGATGTACTTTATACCATATACTTTCATGTCCCAAAATGCCATAATTTTTCTCACAAATTAAGTGGCCGAAAATGCCCTTTTAATTTTATGGGCAGTAGCATTTCGATAATTTCCAACTTTTGACTCCTTTGCTAAAATCAGTCCACCCGAAAATCTACAATACCTTTTCCAGTGATTCCACTTGGAGAAGTTAGGAAACTCATAGATCTAACTCTAGAACTTGACCACACTCAAAAATTCGTAATATAATAGGAGATATGGTCAATTGAATTTCATGTTCTATTTTCACCAAAATCTGATTTTCAACCCTTTGTGATTTCTAAGAAACTTCCATGTTTTCACATAATAACCAACATAACTCATCATAACAATGACATAATAATTCAATAAAACAAGTTCAAGGATAAATTTTAAAGATTTATAAGTTAATTTATCCTGAACTCAATAATGTCCAAATTATCAACCGGATATTTCTTTGTAGAGTAAAATTCAAGAATGCTCAGAAGAATATTTCCATGAAAAATACTAGATGAAGTGCAAATATCAAGGATATTCCACCAATTTCATGGAGTATAGAAGTCAAAACTTTAACCAACTGAGTATAATAAAGAATATATGAAACTGCAAATGGATTTTCACCCGCCATGTGGTAATCCACGTATACAGATCATTACCACGATTTAATAAGGAATGAATACAAAGGAGCATTCACCATGCATGTGGAAATCCACATAGACAGGTTATTCTAACAGAATAATAAAGAATTGAATAACAGAAGGATTCACCATGCATGCGATAGAGACCGCACAGACAGGTTATTCCCAACAGAATAATAATTAATGGAACCAGGTCCGGCGTAAATGCACAGACAGGATATTCCGACAAAATAATAAATACGGAATAATAAATAATGGAACCAGGTCCGGCGTAAAAGCATAGACAGGATATTCTGACAGAATAATAAATACGGAATAATAAATAATGGAACCAGGTCCGGCGTAAAAGCACAGACATGATATTCTGACAAAATAATAAAGAATGGAATAATAGCAGAATTTCACCATGTATGCGGTACTTCGCATAAATAGGTTATTCCAACAGAATAATAAAGAACGAAACCAGGTCAGGCGAAATTCACAATGACAGGATATTCCAACAGAATAATAAAAAATAGAATAATAGAAGAATTTCACCATGTATGCGGTACTTCGCATAAAAAGGTTATTCCAACATAATAATATAGAATGGAATAATAGAAGAATTTCACCATGTATGCGGTACTTCGCATAGACAGGTTATTCCAATATAATAATAAAGAATGGAATAACAGAAGAATTTCACCAAGTATAGGGTAGTCCGTGTATACAGATTATTCCAACAGAATAATAAATATTGGAATAACAGAAGTTCTCTTCATGAATAAGAAAGAAATAATACCCTTTATCTTAGAAAGAAGTTGGATACTGGAGTAGTAAAGTAGCAGAATACTTTTCTTCTTTCTCTCTATAGTTTCTCTCTCAAGAGTTTCAGTGAATTCGTAAGAAATAATGAAGGAATGAGTTTTATTTATAGAAGAATGGACTGAATAGTAACTAATTCATGAACGGTCCAAATTGATTTACTTTTAAACAGACGGACCATATTGATTTACTATTAAAAGTTAAAGCAACGGTCCATACTGATTAACTATTAAACTTTAAAGCAACGGTCCATATTGATTTACTAATATAATTTCAACCAACGGTTTGAAAAATTAGCCCATCTCCTCATGGAATAATATTGTACCCAAAAATGATTTGGATCAAAAATAAATATATTTTTCAGGTGAATAGTACTCGTAAATAGTAACTCGTGAATAGTAACTCATGAATAGTAACTCGTGAATAGTAACTCGTGAATAGTAACTCATGAATAATATTCAGACACGAAAAGTGTCCCAAATACCCGAGTGAACAATATAACCTCCAGACATCAATTATTATTGAAATAAATATCGATTTCTACTAACACTAATAATTCCCACACAATGGAACTATCAATTTCATCTTTAATCAACACGACTTATTCATCATTAATATTAGAACTCACAATGTTAAACAATCAGGTCATTCCCAGGAAAGAGGGGGCTTTCCAATAAGGATTTCTCCCTATTGACGCGCAATTAGGTGACCAAACCTCTCATTGACAGAACTTCTAGACATTGTAAATATTGCAATTTAATAATATGAATAACTTTGTCGTCTCAATTTAATAATATAACATATTGTGCAGATGATACTGTGACAATAATCGAATCAATAATATGATAGATATGATGCAACAATTACTGTAGCAATAATTGAGTATAAATGAGTGACTTCTTACGTAAGCATCAATAATCAATACCGTGTGCTACTATGCAACCACGCGTATTACTGTACTTTTACTACCGGGTAGTTCAACAGTATTAACGGTAAAACCTCTGCCGTTATTTTTATAAAAATAATTATGTCGTTTTATTACTACGACAATACTTATGTTGTGGGTTCACCAATGATTGTGTCGTCGTACGGATATTTCCGACAAAAAGAATATTCACCGACCAAACGAATATTTTATAACAACTTGCATACTTTATAAAATTTATAAATACTACCCACAACTATAATATTATATCAAATCCATATCATAATATTAAAAAAATATTTCGAGAAATTTAAATCTTTATTCATAAAATTTGGGGTCTCACAGGGTGGGCCAGGAAGTCTTCAGGAATACGTCAGGAAATTTATTAACGATAGAAAAAAAAATTGTGACTCTCGTCCCAAGACTTGGATAGCATGTCACATTGATACCTATCAACTTGCCACCGTTATTCACGGCTTCCCCTATAAAAAGTCTGGTTTCGGTTCATTCCACATAAGGAAGTCACCAGCGAAAGGCTCAGGGCTCTTTACTTATGGTTTAATATAACAGTGATTGACTTTTGTGATTTAGTTGCTTGAATCCGCATAACAAGTTGGTTAGGAATATGAAAGCTAATAACCTTACGAAAATAATCAATTTTGGTATGTTGAGTAGTTAACCAATCGATTCCTAAAATCACATCAAGGGCAAATATTTTCAAAGAGATAAGATCGACAGGTAACGTGAAAGTGTCGATTTGAATCAACAAGATTTATAAACAGTGGAGGTAACAAAGGTTTCTACTAACGAATTTTCAACCAATAAGTCAAAGTCTAACTTCTCTTGGGTCAAATTTAAACGTTGAGCGCAAGCAAGAGATATAAAAGAATGGGTAGAACCGGTATCTAATAAGGTATAGACTTTGCAAGAATTTATAATTAACTAACTCGTGCTAACTTTGTTCGGGTTACTCGCTTTTTGAGAAGTCACGAAAAACGCCCTTTCTGAAACCACCGACTTTGTTTTGACCGTATCCGCCTTTGGTGTCACCGTCCCAGCTAGACTTGATTTTTCTACAGGACAAAATCGAGCTATGTGACCGTCTTTTCCACAAATAAAATATACATTGGAAGGCTGTGAACAGTTTGAACTTGTGTGTCCCTCCTCTCCGCATCTATAGTATCTAACTGGCGGTCGCTCTCCTCCCCTAGAATTTGTTGCTGGTGTTGGTGCTGCTGCTGACGTCTTCCCATCATCGTTAAATATTCTCTTCTTAAATTTTCCACTTCTATTATCTTGACCATGATTACCACCGAAGTGGTTACCATTCTTGACATGATAATTTTCCCCACGATGGTTATCATTGTTCCGATGGCCGTTGCTGTAAAGTCCCCAAACCCGGATACTTAAAACCTGAACTCGGTACTTCACGATACCATTTCTATGAGCGGAATACTACTAATAATAATAACAATAATATAAAACTTAAACTTAAATTATAATTACATTAGAGTCTTTCTCCCAAGTACGTAACCTTTAATCATTCATTACATGTCATAACATATATAAATATATATATATATATATATATATATATATATCATAGTCTTCATAATCTAAAATTATTACAAACAGTAGCATATAAAGTCATTCAGCAACTTTTCCTTTTCCTTTGTTCTTGACAGATCCTTCTGGTCCTTCACACTTAGCTGAAAACATTTAAATTAAGCAAGGATGAGCATTTGATTGCCCAGCAAGTATTATATATATATAGACTGAAAGAATTTAAATGTTTTCTTTATAATATTCTTCTACAACTAGTCAGTAGTTGTGAAGTAATCTGTATCAAGAATATTAACATAACAACCCTCATTCAAATTTTTGAAACTGTGTATTGTCTATACATGAGGTTTCTGTGACATACTTTGAACATTGTTTTCATTTTCGAAAGGGTTTGAACAGAAATTCATCTGTAAACCGGCCATTGCTTACGGGCACGGAGGGTGATCAGCCTTGTTGTACCCTGTATTGATCAATACTACATTGTTAGAACGATATCATCGTTCATCCTTTGTCCGCCGTAGCGCATAAAATTTTTCCCATTATCGGGATGTTCATTCATGTCGGGTTTTAATAACAAAGGTCTTATATAATTCAACAGATATGTATATCAAAGGCGTATCAACATGCGATTTAAATACAATGATTATCCGAGTGGGGACACTTGTGTAATCATTTCTAGAAATTAACGAACAGAATATATATAACTGAATTATCATATACTAGCATGTTGATAGTCAATGGGCTTATATAATATAAGTTTAACAATCTGTACAATAAAAACATTTATTCTGAATTTCTCACTTCTATCCATTGCATAAAGAAAATGCAAAGTTAGGATACTTGCCTGATGCACTGCTTACACTTTTCAACTTAGTTTTATCTTTTATGAAATCACCTAACATTAATCAGATTATTTTACTGATTAGTACAACATATCGCACACATAACACTGCATATTGCAGTCAGCACATTTCCTATTAACATTATCACACATGTTCAACAATCGTTGACTCATAATCAAACATCAACACCTTCCTAATCACATTGTCATACAACCTTAATAACCATTGAATCACAAATAAATAGTTAACAAACCAATTTATCTAAGTCCAGATCAATTTCTGATCTATGTCGGTCTACCGACAACTTTATCGGGTAAATATCGAGTCTAAGACTCTAATTCGTAGTTCAATATCCCTTTGGATAACTTAAACCTCAGTCACACTATTTTCATGGCCTTATAATAATTATTAAATAATTATTATCATTTAACATATTTTTGAAATATCAGAATCATTATGAAATGATTTAAATATTAAACAATTCTATTATCATTAATATTAAACTATTAATGAAACCATTGCCAAAATATTAAAGTTATGTATATTAACTCAAAATATTTTTAAAGTATTTATAATACCCTTAAATGATTTTTAAAAGATTTAAAATCATCATTAAATAATTACCATTAATATGTAAATATTAATGAACTATTTATCCCAATATTTAAAAGTCATAATTTTAACTTAAAATATTTTTAAATCATTAACATCCTTTTTAAATGATTTTTAAATAAATAAAATCATTTTTAAACTATTTATTTAATATAATTATTAAATAAATTTAATATCATTAATCATTAAATATCATTAATATTAAATTATTAATGAAATATCCTTTAAATATTAAAAGTTATATTTTATAACTTAAAATATCTTTAAACATTTTATTTCCATTTAAAATGATTATTATAATATTAAAATCATTTTTAAACTAAATTATTTAATATAATTATAAAATAACTTTAATATCATTAATAATAAATAATTAATGAAATTTACCTTTAAATATTAAAAATTATATTTTATAACTTAAAATATTTTTAAATACCTTATTATTATTTAAAATGATTTTTAATATAATAAAATCATTTTTAATTCATTTATTTAATTCATTTAATAAATAACTTAATTATCATTAATATTTAATTTATTAATGAAAATTATCACATAATATTAAAAGTTATCAAAAATAACTTAAATTATTTTCCTTATACCATAATATAATTTTAAATGATTTTTCAAATATTAAAATCATTTTTAAATAATTTATTTAATATTATAATTAAATAAATTAATTACTTTTAATATTCCAAAAATATTAAATATTTATGAAATATATTTAAAATAATTAAAAACTAATTTTTAGAATTTAAAATAATTTTTAATAATTTATTTTTTATTTTTAATAATTAAAAACTATTTTTTTTTCTATTTTTTTATTAATTTCCGGAAATTTTAAAAACAATCTGTCGCTAAAGACCACCTATAGCGACAGAACCGTCGCTATAGGTGTTCTTCATGTTTTTCACCATTTCCAGATCTGCATACACAGTTGCCAAGTAGGCTAGTTTGACCATACGTAAATCTCAATCTGTGATGTTTCCTGACATGTTTGGGATTGCATATTATAGTTCTAATGCAGGACTTCATTATCAAATAATAAACATAACCATAACATCAAATATCAGCAAGATCTAGCCCTCCAAAAATCGTGTCAGAACTGTTCTTCAATTTCTGGGTTTTCCAGAAATGAAGAACAGTCGAGGTACTTACTTTCCAAGCCATGATTCAACCGTTCTGGGCTTGATATGTTCATTCTAATGGTTCATACATATAGAGTACACGACAGAGAACAATACCATATCATCAGATCATCAAAACAACAACAAATAATGAAGATAAATTTCGGTCAAACCCTACTGGAAAAATTTCTCATGGAGGTTCTGGGTTTTCCAGAAATCTTCATATGACAGAACGGTCAACGCACTTTGACCAGGGTTAAATTCGATCATGATAATGTTATGGGTAATATAAAGGTATGAATGTGTAGTTCTAGTGTCATATTACCACGGACGATCAACATTATGGACTAAATATCAAACATGAGCAAGATCAAAAGCTTTAAAATGGTTGTCAGAATTTCTGGAAATCTGGAAATTTTTTTGGGTTATCCAGAAAAATATTTTCGTGACCGGTCAACCCTATTTGACCACTTATAACTTTTAATGTATACCAGATCTGGACCTGATTTAAGTTCCAGATCAAAGATCTCACAACATACTACCAGACCAAACATTAAAACAACAAAAATACTAAACACACAACGATCTACAGCCTCTGACATTCGATGTCAGAGAACAAAAATAGAAATTTCCAGATTTTTGAAAACATCAAATCCGAGCCTCTAGATATTATGGATCTAACTTCTAGCAACCCAGATCATCTATTTACACTATATATAACATGTATAACACAAAAAAACTAACATCTAACATCAGATTTTTGGACAGAATTTGAATTAGGGTTTTATACCTTCTTGACCGATTTTGATTTCTAAGCTTCTGATTTGTTAGAGATGGACGTGGGGCTGTCTTTAGGGACTGATTTGCTAGTATTTTTCGTTGCTTAGAGAGAAAATGAGAGTTGGTTATGTATTGAATAAAATTGGTTAACAAAAATCATTTCTCTCTCTCTCTCAATCTTTATATAGGCCAATTGGATACATGAATGAGCTGAACTAGAGTAGTTTGCTGGCAAAACTAGGCATGTGGAGTGGTTAGAGTTTGGTAGAGTAAGTCACCAACTTCTCCATTTTATCAAAACCTATATGTAGCCTTTTTAATGCTAAAATGGGCATAAGGGTCATTTGATAATTGATTTAAATGGACAAATTGAATCTTGACAAACCCTTAGGATTAAACCCTTAGGGTTTAACCCTAAGGTTTAGCACAAATTGTAGGATTTTTCAACTAGGGTTTGCATAATAAATTAAATTAAATAAAATTAATTAAATTTTAGTTCCTTAAATTTTGAAAATAATAACTTTGTTAATTAAAGTAAGTTTGTAATTATCTAACAAATGGACATTAGGGTTTAGATCATATAATTATTGTTGACTTTGCTAATTTAGCAATTAGGGTTTACTCTTTCGGTAATTAGGGTTACCAAATTACAATTAGGGTTCCAATTACTAAATTAGGGTTTAATAATTTAGGGTTGCTAAAATTTAATAATTATAATCGTAATACTTGTGAATTAATTACATTATTGATACTCACCAACAAATCTCAAACTCTAATTTCCAATTAGGGTTACTAATTATAGCAATTAGGGTTTCCAGAATTTTAATTAGAGTTTACCAAATTAATACATTAAATACATGACATAATTAATATTATACACTTATAAAATAATCTTATACTCTAATTTGGATCTCAAATTAGAGTTTAACATTATTACTAGGGTTTGGTCAAAATACACAGTAATTGACCAACCATTATAGATACGGTCATACCGTACATATTCATAGCACTGAAAAATCAAAATATAAGTAATATTATGCTATTATTCTCATACCTTGACAATAATCCCAAAATTAGGGTTTGGATCCCATATCTGATTATTCTTTCATATTTAACCTTAATAATTAAGGTAAAATATTTATCTTATTAATCTGTACAAAATTCATATAATAAAATAATTATTATATTTATTCTAAAAATCACTTCATATATTATTTAAATAATATATGATTATATATTCATGGAAAATAATTAATAAAAACATTTCTATTTTAAAATTAATTATTATAAAAATATACTTTATAATAATCAATAATTCTAAAATAAATGTACTTGTAATTATTCATGTAATAAATATATTTTTATTTACCACATATATACATATACACATAATCTTGTACAAATCCTCATTCTAAAAAAAAAATTATACGCAAAATTTAAGATTTATTTATATAGAAAATTTCGGGTTGTCACAGTTGCCACCGGTACAATTATTATCGTGTTGTTGGTCGTTGCCTTTTGGTTGTGCTAACTCATTATCGCGCTCCAATAACTGAGCCATATTCACAACATCTGAATATAAACAAAGTTTGTGAGAAATGAGGTATTGACGTATATCTAGTTTCAAACCTCTTAAAAACATTCGCGTCATTTGCTCCTCATTATCGACCAAATGGGATGCAAACCAGGATAACTCCGTAAATTTAGCCTCGTATTGCTACACGATCATATTTTTTTCTCCAACTTGATGAATTCCACCTCCTTCGTGTGACGAATACTTTCGTGAAAGTACTTTTCGTTGAACAACTCTTGGAACTTCTCCCAAGACATCTTGAGTGCGTCAGGCTGGGTACGCTTTACAGATTCCCACCAATAATCCGCCTCTTCACGCAACATAAAGGTGGCAAAGGGAACCTTTTGCTCCTTTGAGCATTCCAAGACATCAAATATCATGGTGATTTTCTTTATCCACGTCTCCGCCTTAAGTGGTTCTGGCTTTCCCAAAAACTCTGGCGGTCCCAGCTCCTTGAACTGCTTAGCAGTGACCATCCGAGAGTTGCCAGTGTTTCCACCTGAATTTTGAACAGGAGTCTCTCTCGCCCGATATTGCATGAATTGTATAAAGCCTCTGAACATCTCATCGTTCATCATCTGATCGGTGTTGTTATTTACCGGAGGATTATTGTCTTCCTGTTGCACATTATCTTGGGTATTGATCGTTGGTGACTCAACGGTCTCATGTGCTTCATTGCTGATCTCAACATTTTCAGATGCCATTTTCAAACACTATCTCAAAAAAAGGGTTAATTGACATATCATATTTTATCCCTATACTCTGACCGACCAATTAAATACCAAATAAACTTAGGTAGGTCATACTAGCGAAGGAATTCCCTGTCACTCCCCTCCTAGTTCTTGTCTCATATCTCAGCCAAGGATCATATCCCTAAGCTTTTATACCAACTGTGACGCCCCCAAAATAGGGATACATCACCCATATCGAGTCTCCAAATACATGGTACATAAATCAAATACAAACTTAATTATACAACTGTCGTGCAAAATACGACAAAATATAGCTGAGAGTTTAAACAAGAATATTTCCTTCTAGACAATATCCACTCTTAAATAGAGTCCTCATTATATTTATTGTCACACTATTTTATAGAATAGTGAGGACTACTAATGCTAACATCTGGATCGTCACTCCATTCCCCGACTCGTCCCAGCTATATTCTCATTTTCTGAAGAGAACAATGAATGAAAAGGGTGAGCTCAACTAGCCTAGTAAGAATTATTATGACTAAGATAATGCAGAATAAATTATCCTTAGCCTTCAACAGTATAACAACTGATAGAATATAATAGACAACAAGTTTTAGATCAACAACTGCAGCGGAACAAGCAACCCATTAGAAGTGTCAAGTAGAGCATGATATCTACTATCTCCTATGATTTAAAAAGTTTTTCATCAACTTTATAGCTTAGACTCAGCTTAATAAATAAACTACAACATCGAATCATCCCTGCAATACGGGCCAAGAATATTCATGTAATCATCAATGGTCATGATTATACCGAATAATCCCTGATCATAATCATACTAACAACTATCCATCAATGCACTACGGGCCAATGAGGACTTTTACCACATCATTTGTAACATTACGGGTCATGATTATACCGAATGATCCCTGGTCATAATCATATCAATCAAAAGTCCATCTATGCACGTAAGCCAAAGATGTCTTTCATCACAATATAAGCATGAGGGTGATGACAATGATAATAGCAATAATCAAATGAAATCAAATCAAACGAAATCAAGGATAAATATTAAAGACTTTAAATTTATCCAGAGTTTAAAAATATCCAAATTGTCAACATGATACTGCTTTGTGGAGTAAAATTCAAGAACAATATTCATGTACCAAAAATAATTTGGACAGAAAAAAAATGTATTTTTCGGGTAAATAGTACCTCGTGATTAGTACTCTATAAATAGTACTTTGGGAATAGTACTTCGGGAATAGTACCTCATGAATAGTACCTCGGCATGAAAATTACCCCAAATACCCGAGTGAATATTAATTGGGTGAATAGTAACTTGTGAATAGTAACTCGTGAATAGTACTCCGACATAAAAAGTGCCCCCCAAATACCCGAGTGAATAGTAACAGGGTGAATATCAACCCATGAATATTACCTCGTGAATAGTACTCCGTCATAAAAAGATCAATAATTCTCAAGAAAACTCAGAATAATATTTCCATGAAAAGATATTGGATGAAGCACAAATATCAAGAATATTCTACTAATTTCATAGAGTATAGAAGCCAAAACTTTAACAAAATGAGTATAGAATTCAAAATCTGAAACGAAATAATATTACTTACATACTATAAAGTATGGAAGAAAATATTATTTCAAGCCAATATTGAACAAAAATAACATCCCTTACAACTGTTGAACGAAAATAATATTCCAACGAATATTTAACGAAGATAATATTCCTACGAATATTGAACGAAGATAATATTCTTTATGAATATTAAACGAAAATAATATTCATACGAATATGGAAAACAATATCTCTTTAGAATATGAAATAAATAATACCCCTTACCTCAAAAGAAGACTGGATATTGTAGTAGTGAAGTAGCAGACTACTCTTCTTCTTTCTCCCTATAGCTTCTCTCTCTATAGCTTCTCTCTCTATAATTGCTTTTGTGAGTCTTCGTGAATTGGTGAGAATAAAGGAAGAATGAGCTTCTATTTATAGAAAAATATAGTTTCGATAATTGCACATTTTGGGGCTCGAAATATTACAGTATAATACTTTCATCTTTTCCTTCATTTTTAATTTAATCCTGCAAGTATTATCAAACTTGCACCACCTCCCCTAATAGTATATCATGTGAATCAATAGTACAATCATGTGACTCAATAGTTCTATACATGTGAAAAAAACTAATTACAGTATAGTACCTTCATCTATACCTCCATTTTTAATTTAGTCATGCAAGTATTATCATTCTTGCACGGTACCACCTCCCCTAATAGTACATAAATGTGAATCAATAGTACACACATGTGAAAACATAGTTATAAGCATGTTAATTAATAGCAATTAAATTCTCATTTATTCGATTAATTACCCGATTGGTTAATATAACTTCAAGATATTAATTATTATCGAAATAAATGACGATTTTCACTAACACTAATAATCTCAACACAATGGAACTATCAATTTCATCTTTAATCAACATGAACTTATTCATCATTAATATTATAACTCACAATATTTAAGAACCATGTCGTTCCCAGGAAAGAGGGAATTTTTAATAATGATTTCTCCTTATTGGCGCGCAATTAGGTGACCAAACCTCTCCTTGACAGAACTTCTAGACATTGTCAATATTGCAAATAATAATATGAATAACTTTGTCGTTTTAATTATTTATTTAATAATATAAAATATTGATATTGTGACAATAATTGAATCAATAATATGAGAGATGTGATGCAGCAATTACTGTAGCAATAATTGAGTATAACTGAGTGACTTCTTACGTAAGCATCAATAATCAATACTGTGTGCTACTATGCAACCACACGTATTACTGTACTTTTACTACCGGGTAGTTCAACAGTTTAACGGTAAAACTTTCGCCGTTATTTTTATAAAAAGATAATTCTATCATTTTTTAACTACGACAATACTTCCATTGTCGGATCCACCAATGATTGTGTCGTTGTACTAATATTCCCTGTTAAAACGAATATTCCCCGACCAATCGAATATTTTATAACAACTTGCTTTCTTTGCAAAATTTTCAAATATCACCCTTAACTTTAACCTTTTATCAATTTAACTATTTACTAAATAGAATAATAATTATAGGAAAATTGAATATTTTTATTTCATAAAATTTGGGGTCTTACATTTTTATTATTATTATAATTATTATTATACTTATTACTATTATTATTAATTATTATTATTATTATTATTATTATTATATTATTATTATTATTATTATTATTACTATTACTATTATTATAATTATTAGTATTATTATAATTACTATTACTATTACTATTACTATTACTATTATTATTATAATTTTTATTTTAATTATAATTATTTTTATTTTTATTGTTGTTGTTGTTATTACTATTACTATTATTATAATATCATAATAGTACTAATTATTATTATTATTATTATTATTACCTTTACTATTAGTATTATTATTAATAAAATAATAATTATTATTATTTTTAGTACTATTATAATAATAATTATTATTAGTAGTAGTACTATAATAATAATAATTTTTACTATTATAATAATAATAATTATTATTATTATAATTATTACTACTATTATAATAATAATAATAATAATAATTAATATTATTCTTATAAATATTATTATTATTATTACTACTACTATTATAATAATAATTATTAATTTTATTATTACTATAATAATAATAATAATTATTATTATTATTACTATTATTATTATTATTACTATAATTATTATTATCATCATTGTTATTAGTATTGTTATATGATTTGGGCGGGAATTTTTAGTGTGAGATGAAATGTGAGCCTTTAGATTAAGTTGGAAGAATTGTGATGAAATCTGAACCATTCTTGTGCTTTGTCAAATGAAAGATTCAAAATGGGTTCTGTTTTAATTATTATTATTATTATTATTATTATTGTTGTTGTTGTTGTTGTTGTTGTTGTTTTTGTTGTTGTTGTTGTTGTTGTTGTTATAAATATTACTATTATCGTAATTATTATTATTATTATTATTATTATTATTATTATAAATAATATTAGTATTATAATTATAATAATAATATTATTATTATTACAATTATTACAATTATAATAATAGTAATAATTATTATTACTATTACCATTATTATATTTACTATTATTATTACTATTTTATTATTATTAATTATTATTATTACTATTATTATTATACTTATTATTATTATTATAATTATTACTATTACTATTATAATTATTACTATTATTATAATTACTATTATTATTATTATTAATATTTTTATTTTTATTTTTATTATTGTTGTTGTTATTACTATTATTATAATAATTATAATAGTACTAATAATAATAATAATTATTACTATTACTATTACTATTATTATTAATATAATAATAATAATAATTAATATAATAATAATAATAATTAATATAATAATAATAATTATTATTATTATTATTAAAATAATTATTATTATTATTATTATTTGTACTATAATAATAATAATAATTGTTATTTGTACTATTATAATAATAATTATTATTATTATTGTTATTATTATTATTGTTATTATTATTATTACTAGTGTTATAATAATAATTATTATTATTATAAATATTATTATTACTAGTACTATTATAATAATAATAATTATAATTATTATTATTATAATAGTAGTAATTATTATTATAATAATTATTATTATTACTATTATAATTATAAT
This sequence comes from Panax japonicus, assembly GCA_020205505.1. Lineage (NCBI taxonomy): Eukaryota > Viridiplantae > Streptophyta > Magnoliopsida > Apiales > Araliaceae > Panax > Panax japonicus. The sequence continues at coordinate 37,492,841 of CM035106.1, read as the reverse complement.
TATAATTATTGTTATTATTATTATTCTTTTTATTATTATTATTATTATTATTATTATTATTACTATAATTATTATTATCATCATTGTTATTATTATTGTTATTTGATTTGGGCGGAAATTTTTAGGGATGAATTTGATTTGGGCTGGAATTTTTAGTGTGAGATGAAATGTGAGTCTTTAGATTAAGTTGGAAGAATTGAGATGAAATCTGAACCGTCACTGTGCTTTGTCAAATGAAAGGTTTAAAATGGGTTTTGTTTTATTATATAGATATAAATATTTAGATAGATCATAAACTATTAAAAGTGAGTCAATACTTTAAAATATGGTCAAAAGGATTATGAAGGGAAAAATAGACATTAACCACTTTTTTTTAACCGTGTTAAGACAGAAAATTGAAAGGTAGTGTGCAATAAAAGTTTAAGTATGGTTAATAATTTGGAGGTTTTTAATTACAGGTGGTGAATTCCAAAAATGTATAAACCATACATAGTAAATTGCATGTTACCATTTATTTAATACATCTATACAAGGGTACTGACCATTTATAAAATATTATAGTTGGTTAACCATTTATCCAAACAATTAATGATACCCTCTCAAAATATTACATTTAAAGGGTAAGCATATTGAGATGCTCTTTGTAATGAAAATATACTTCAATAAATAACTTATATAATTTGTTTAATAAAATATACAAAAGAATAACATATGACATTTATCATTAAAATGCCAAAACAGGGAGGCCTAACATCCCACATGTTCGATCATTGTAGAAGAGGAGGGATACTTTGACCATGCCTGAAAAAGTTTTTAGGGTCGACAACAGATTTCACTTTGATCAACTTGTCAAAATTATTTTTAAAGTACTTCTTCCCCCATATGTTGGCTTGTGCATAGGTTGTGCTACCTTGTCCCAGATCAAGATCAAGGTAACTCACATATGAAGTTCTTGGGTTCTTGGTAACAAAAGGAGCATAATAGTTAAATAAGTCATTGATCCATTGGAGTCGTCGTGTCACATCATTATCAAGAATCACACCAATGTTGATCATATACAATACACCAGGTCTATGCGGAAAGGGAAGTGCTGACTCTGAAAACTCATTCATTCTTCCACCAAATGGTGTGTACTGTATGAGTGCCATTTGTACAGGAAATTTTAGCATCCTGTCCCATACCCCGTTTAGGCCTTCCGCAGTAATTGGTATTTGAACAAAGCCAGATTTTCCTTTGTAAGTACTCCTAGGAATAGCACTTCTATTCAACAAAATATCAGGAGATGTACCAATTGAGAAATTGGAGAAAAATGGTGCGGATTGGATCCAACTGCATTCAGTACAATCTTCTCTCACCAAACCCAACTCAGGAAAACTTTTTTGCATGATTGGAAGCAACCTATTTATCCGACCAAGGAACAAAGATTGGAAAACAAATCTAACTGTCTTCTTATCTTGACGAGTACTTGAATTGCTCAATATAGTGTCTACTATGCATCGAACATCAAGATCTCGACTTTCAAAGTTGGGAGCAATAGATTGCCACTTTTCAAAAAGTTTGGAACCATTTTGTTCCAAAGTTCTACTAACACCAAAAATAGTCACAAGTTTCGGAATAGGAACTAACTTTATTTTCCAAGAAAGAACAACTCCAAAACTAGAAACACCACCTCCTCTAATAGCCCAAAAGAGATCTTCCCCCATTGCTTTTCTATCAAGAATTCTTGCCTTTACATCGATCAAATGAGCATCAAGGGTATTATCACCGGCAAGACCATATTTTCTCTTCATCATACCATACCCTCCTCCACCAATGAATCCACTAACACCAACAGTGGACCAAAGACCAGCAGGAAATCCTAAAGTTCCACTCTTCTCTGAAATTCTATAATAAAGCTCACCAAGGGTTGCACCAGCTCCAACCCATGCAGTAGCACTTTTCGTGTCGATATTGACTGGCCGAAAATTAATCATATCGAGCAAGACAAATGGGACTGTTGCTCGATACGATTGACCCTCAAAATCATGACCACCACCGCAGATTCTAATTTCCACACCATTCTTTTGGGCGCAGTAAATAACAGCTTGGATTTGTGTTTCATCCACTGGCGTAACAATCACTAGAGGTTTTGGGGTGGCCGGTGTTGAAAACAACAAGTTATCGATTCTGGCTTGTAAAATAGATGTGTAGGAAGAGTTGTTTGGGGTGTAAACAACTTTTGAAAAGGAGTTTTGTGAAGAATGGGAAATGCATTGAAGAAAACCATGGGCAGTAGCATCAGCCGAAACTGACCATAAAAAGAGAAGAAAAACGAAAGAAAGCAACGAATAAGTTGTGATGTTCATTTGTTGTCTGACAGTAGATTTGTAAAATATGATGTTAATGATTATATATTGCCTGCTATTTATAGATTCATAAGTTATGTATACCTAATATCATCAGTCTTGTAATTTACTAGTTCTTGATTAAAAAAATAATTTGTGAATTTATTCAATGTAATTACACTCATTATTCATTTTTATTTTATTTTTTTGCATATGTTGATAGTGCATTCACATTTGGGAATTTTATATAGATCAAAACCTATATTATTTTACAACAAAAAGTTGATTATTTTGTGTTAGATCTTTTTAGGGCAACCAACAACTAACCTAGACATAAAGTAGGCTTTGCTTCAAATTAAGGATGATCCAAAAGTAAAGCAATTATGAAGATTAAAATTGACTTTAAATACTTTGTTGGGATGGGTCCGAGCTAGCAACTAATAAAAGCTAGTACACTTATCAAACCAGTTGGCGGTGGTATATAAATAAATAATATATTACTCAAAATTATTATAAATATTAATGTATTAGTATTATAAATAGTACTTGTAAAGATATTAATATTAATATTATTTGTACTATTAATAGTACATACTACTCAAAATTATTAATTGATAATATTAATAAAAATTATTAATTAATGTTTTCTTAATTAATAATTAAGTAAATAATAGTACATATTACTTATCCAAAATATTAATAAATAATTTTGATTAAATTTCTTTACCTAACATCTCTTCTATCTCTCCTAGAACTAGTAGCATGTATATTGGCACTTAGTATTTTTTTTTCTTTTCCTTGTCTGCTGCTACAGCTAGAAACTAAGTTTTTTTTTTCTTTCTTACCTGCCGTAACAACTTGTTGCATCAGGGAGAAAAATAAGTTCAATCTTGGTAATTCATTATCTCCATCAACGGCAAATATCATGATTGCTGGAATAATGTTCATAGAAACCGGTTGTTATAGATGGGGTCCATATATATATATATATATATATATATATATATTGGAATGATCCATAACATCTATTTTCTATGGATCAAAAAATGACATAGTATCTATACCTTCCATTAGAAAAATGAAGGTTGCGATTGAAAAGGACATCACGTCGTCCACTAGTACTTCTAGCGGATGTGGTCATAATCAATTTTGGACGAATTTGCCCCCACTCAAAGGCCCATACAAGGTCAAACACAAATAAAATAACCACATCTGCTAGACTTAATTACGCTGTTGTTAAACAATTGGGACAAAACTATAACCCTAAGCTTTTAGTCTCAACAACGATTGTTATTGTTTATTAATGATTCCTCTAGAAAACCCTTTAATTGGCAACAATAGAGCAAAATTTGTAAAGATTTGTGATCTACATCAAATTAAAAAACATTTAATCGGTGAGTTTTATGAATTATAAGGTTTATTGGAGATTTTTTTATCTGTAGCATCAAGTAGGTTTTTATGGATGATGGATTCTTCTTTAGGAATTTGAGTCTTTTAACCTTGATTTCCCGATATTTTCTTTGGAGGTTTTTTAGGAAATTGATATTGGGATGAATTCCATAGGGCATCTGATATTTTGTTTTGCTGAGCACTTCTTCTTCCTCACTTTTCCTTCCATTTTCTCTATTGATTTCGACAATGCTACACCCCAGGTTGCTTTTTCGTGTTATATCTAAAATTATTTAGTACTTGAAATTAAACACGCATAGATAGTACAACTGTAATGATCATCTGGTATGTTTCTATTTGCTAGATCACACTATACTTGCTACGTACATTCAAGAGGAGTATATATGGTAATGCATTCAGATATATGTATCAAATACATGTATAAGTTAGCTATTTTGAAAAATCATTAATTAATTCAACGCTTACTTCCAGATTGGACTTAAAAGCTTCTTCCAGTGACATAAAAATACAAATTATTTTCTTGTTCCTAGATTATTCTTGAGATTTGCTAACCTAATGAATGGATGTGAGGTATTTACTTGGCATTTAGATTGTAATTGTGTTTTTTGTTTTTCCTTTTATTTATTCGGCAAGCAATTTTTTCTACTGTATACAAGATCAATCGAGGTTCACATGGTCTATGTTCTAATTCCTTGAATTAATTGTTTTTTTTACTTTGGGGATTTAACTTTTGAGTGGTTGTAAGTATTAGAACAATAAATAAAGATAAATTCAAAACTAATTGAATTGTATTCATTGGATAATCATTACATACCAGTTGCACAAATACCATGACATCTACTTGAAACATGTGATTGGACTTTTTTTATCTATGTTTATTTGTATGTCATGTACTTCAATAAACAATAACAGAAGTACTGATTTTTCTTTTGCTTATAATACATGTCACGATTTTTATCAAAAATTTGAGGCAACGTGTTTGATTGGTTGTGTGATTCCTTCACACCAAAGCAATAATTTTTTATCTTATTTCTTACCGATAATTAGTACTAATTAAGAACACGTGCTTGGATAGTAGAAAAAATCTGACCCTTATATGGACTTTTTGAATCGTTAATATGTGATTGGTTCATGTTATGAACACCAATATTATCCATGTCAATATTATCATGAGAAGAATTTGAAGAACTAGAATTAAACATATCTTCAACCATAATTGAAAACTTACCACATCAATTTTGATGTGCCAAGACTTGCTTGATTAATCGTGTAGTTTTCTTCCTTGATGTCAATTGAAGGCGGCAATAATATTTTAGTTACTTTGGTAGGGAATTTTTTTTTTATTAATTATGATACACCATCTATCTCCTACTATAGTAGGTTTTTATAATATAATTTTGTTTTGTACTTAAATTAATTTGCTTATGTTTAGATGGAATAGGATGTATTTGACTTAGAATAGGAACTAGAATTATGTGCATGATGTATTTGATTTGGAATTATGTGCAGGATATATTTATGTTGCTGATTTGGAATATGATGTGTTGTATTTCTTTTGGAATTGAATTTATTTGATTTGGAATGTTTGATTTTCTGTTTGCATGTTACTAAAATTAATTGGGATGTTTTGGATTTGGAATTTGATGTTTCTTGTTGCTGTGATTTGGATTTGGAATGATTTGGAATTTGATGATTCTTGTTATTGTGTTTTTGATTTGGAATTTGATGTTTCTTGTTGTTGTGATTTAGATTTGGAATGTTTGATGTACTGTTGTTGTGATTTGAATTTATTAACGAGTTATAGCTTATGTGATATTGATGTGCTAAAATTGTTATAGCTTATGTGATGTTGTTGCTCTGATTTGATTTGGCTATCATGTTGCACACTGTGATGTTGCTGTGTGTTAAAACTACTTCCTTGCATCCGCTAGAACTTTTTGCGGACCATGTAATTCCCTACGTTTGAATTAGTTGTATAGGGCTTTGAGTGATGACAAATTCGTCCAAAATTGATTATAACCACCTCCGCTAGAAGTACTAGCGGACGACGTGATGTCATTTTCAATCGCAGCCCTTTTAATGGAAGGTATAGATGCTATATGTCATTTTTAGATCCATAGCAAAAAGATACTATGGATCATTCCCCCCCCCCCCCCCCCACACACATATATATATACACACACACACACTGAACATGAAGGTATCTGCTGAAATTGATGGCATGGATCAAAATCAACAAGCCCAGGACAACGAAACTGCAATTATGATAGAAGACCATGACAAAGCTGACCATGAAGACAATGTGATGGCGCAAGAAATGACTGACCATGAAGAACAAATGGAAAGGGAGATTGCAGATCAGGTGGAAATGGAAGAGACTGAATTAGAGGACTTGATTACACTAAACAAGCTCATGAGGTCAAGGAGGGAAATTAGAGAGCCCACTTGGATGAGGGGATACATAAAGGGAAAAAGAGAGAATATCTAAAGTAGTAAGACATTATGTAGAAATGACAGCTAGGGTATCCAGGTGTGGAAATATAGGACCAATCAAAATGAGGAGTTATATAGAATTTTGATTTAAGCACTCTCATGTAATCGAAAAATGAACTAAAACTGAATATACAGAATACTAAAGCAGATAAAAGAAAAGAATAGAACAGTAAATCATGTCAATATTTTTACGTGGTTCAGCTCATATCCTCTAATCTAGTGGCCTAATCTACGTCCAATATCAACTAGTATTGGAGACACTTTTTTTATTAAAACATAATATTCAAAAGATTACAAAAAACTTTCTGTTCAAAAAATTTCAATTCTGATTTGGACACCAATGCACCCTTTGCACCTCTACAACTTTTTCACCTCTGCAACCTTTCTCACCACTGAGACCTTTGAAGCGTTCTTTGAACATAGTTTATCTACTATTGGATCAATCAAGCCTAATAGTTCTTGACTTCATAATACAAATAATTTTGAATATAATGAATTCTTTAATTTTCAGCCAAAAAGAAATAACACTCAAAATAATGAAAAGCTGGAAATAACTTTGATAGGCTCTTGATAATCTTTGTAATTTGACTGATATAAGCTTCAAGTGTCCTGTCCATCTTTTGTCGTGCAGACTGCATATATATATATATATATATATATATATATATATATATATATATATATATATATATATATATATATATATATATATATATATATATATATAAGAGATAGAGATATCAACTCTTTGATATTGCTAACGACTATAAGATAATTCCAAAATAGCAAGTCAAAGATGACATGAAAAAATCAAATTCCTGTTACCTTAAAGGACTATAACAGATTTAGATATAACATATATAAAAAATATTCTCTAGCTATATCAGTTTCCTTAAAGGACTGTAACAGATGACATAGAGAAATCAAATTCCTCAACATTCCAATTAAACACAACTTGTTACACCAATATATATTACTAATATAAAATTTCCAACAATAATAGAATAGACTTTTAGCTTTATTGGACTAGAAATATATCATGCAATCCTACATAATTCCTTCATTGGATTTATATGCAAATTAGGCCAAACTAACTATATTATATTCAATAGACCAATATTATATTAACCCAAAATATAATCCATATAATTCATAAAATAACCAACATGTATAAGCATATTGAATCATCATATACTAAACTGGTTATAAATTAGGGTTCTTTACAGAAATAACTTAATAACCCATTTCAAAATCAATTCAACCCATTTAATAACTTAGATTCTTTAACATATTGTCATCATTGAATTAAAAAAATATAAAACCAACATTCTCCCCTTTTTTGATGATGACAATATATTAAATTTTGTAATCAACATGCTCCCCTTAAGTATATGGCTCCCCCTAAATTTATGCAAATTAAAAAAAATGACTACATCCAAATAACCATCATATTTATCCAATTCAAAGCAATTCAAATATATCCAAATATCTCTTCCCCTTTGTCATTATCAAAAAGTAAAATTAAACCATGCATATTAATCATTAAACATAAATAAGTTGATTATAACATAATCATACCAAATTTATCTCTCCACCTCTGACATAAAAAAGTATTTCATAAGAATGAACTGTTTAACACCACCGAAATTCTAAGAATTTTGTTCTCTCTCCCCCTTTGATATTATAAAAAAAAATAAGCGCAATGATAAAGAATGACATTGGAGCAAGCTTATAACAACATCACATATAACAAGCAAACAATATGATAATACCTTTGTGATTTGTTACCTATTTATCAATATTGTTGTGACGCCCCCAAAATAGGTCCACACAACTCATTCTGAGTCGCCGAATACATGGTATAGAAATCAAATACAACTTCATTTATACAACTATTAATTATCGTGTAAAATACGACAAAACATACGTTGTGAGTTTTAATACAAATATCGCCTCGTAGACAATATCCAAACTCAAATAAAATCTTCATTACAATTATTGTCACACTATTTTACAAAATAGCGAGAATTACTAAAATAACCATCTTGGACCATTACCCCACTTCCCGACTAGTCCCAACTACATTCTCGCATCCTGAGAAGAACAATGGAACCAAAGGAAAAGTGTGAGCTCAACTAGCCTAGTAAAAAATATTATAACTAAGATAATGAAGAACAAATTATCCTTAGTCCTCAACAGTGAAAAATCTGATAGAATACAAAAGACAACAAGTTTTAGATAAACAACTATAGCAAAAATAGCAATCCATTAAAAGAGTCAAGTAGAGCATGATGTCTACTATCTTCTATGATTTAAAAGTCTATCATGAATATTTTATTCTTGTAACACCAATCAATAAATATTTCAAATCAACAAATTATCCATGCACTACGGGCCAAGGATATTCGTTTATATCATCAGTGGTCATGATCATGCCAAACAACTGTCTATCTATGCACTACGGGCCAAAGAGAACTTTCACCATAAACCTTTGTCTGTAACATTACATATAATGATTATACCAATACATGATTCTTGGTCATAATCATACCAATCAACAGTCCATCTTTACATTATAGGCCAAAGATGGCTTTCACCACAATATAAACATGGGGATGATGAAAATGATATAAAGAATCAATCAAGTGAGATCAAGGATAAATGTTAGATATTTATAATTTAAATTATCCAGAGTTCAAGAATGTCCAAATTGTTAACATGATAACTAATTGTGGAGTAAAATTCAATAATGATATTCATGCATCAAAAATAATTTGGACAGCAAAGAAAATTTAATTCTGTTATGAACAGTACTCATGAATAGTACCATATGAATAATATCTATGAATAGTAACCCAAAATAAAAAGATTAAAATTTAATAAGAAAGTTCAGACCAATATTCCAGTGAAATGATATTAGATGAAGCGCACACCTTAAGGAATTTCTAATCATTTCAGGGATTATAGAAGCAATACTTACCATAGTAAGTTTAATTTAGGAATATGAAATGGAATAATATCACTTACATAATATGAAGTATGAAAGAAAATGACACCCCTTACGAGTATTGAAAGAAAATAACATCCTTTACAAAAAAATAATATCATTTACCTTAGTAGAAACTAAATCCGACTTCGAATATCGGATATTATCTTGAGAAAATCTTGCACAAAAAGCTACACTCAAAGTATTCTTATACTCAAAAGAAATACTCAAAATATTATAGTAGGAATGCTTGAGATTTTTGGTCCGCTTAGGAAGGAGGGTTACCCTTCCTTTTATAGTGCAGCACGAAGGAAAAATTAAGCAAGGTTGCCTAACTTTCTGCCTAATTTTCCTCTACTTAACTTCCATTCTTCCTCTGCCTAACCTATCATTTCCAATGATTGTGGCCCACAATTTGGAGAAAAGAATTGCACGAGGAATAACCCTCTTTGAAAAAAAAGGACAAGGCTACTATAATGCTTTTGAAAACAAAGCATTCGATTATCATTTGCCCACCTCCGTCCCTTTTATCACATGATTATATATATATATATATATGTATAAATGTATATATATATATATATATATATATATATATATATTATAATGACATTATTATTTAAACAATTATAATATATTATATTAATATATTTGAATGAATATTTTAGAAGATAATTGTGTTTCCATAAAAATATGCCAAACTTTCAACAATTGTTTCATGCTAAATTCCTTCATTTATATCAAAATTGAACCAATATCCACCACATAATAATTATTCACAATTAATATTATAAGTTCACAATATTAACTACCAGATCATTCCTAAGAAAGAGGGGGCTTTCCGATAAGAATTTATCCTTATTGGCGCGCAATTATATAACCTAACCTCTTTTCTCGACAAAATTTTCTAAACATTGCAAATAATACTAACTAATAATATGAATAATTATGTTGTGTTAATTATTGATTTAATAATATAAAATATTATGCAGATGATACTGTGAAAATAATTGAATCAATAAAATGAGATACTATGCAACAATTACTGTGACATTATTGAATACTGAGTGACTTCTTACGTAAGAATCAATAATCAAAGATACTGTGCAATACCGTGTGCTATTATGCAACCACTTGTAGTACTGTACTTTTATTACCGAGTATTTCAACAGTTAACGGTAAAAGTTTTGTCGTTATTTTTTATAAAAAGGTTATTTTTGTCGCTTTCTATATTCGACAGTTATTCTATTATGCGGTCCACCAATGATTGCGCCGTCGTACGAATATTCCCCAACAAAAAGAATATTCCCCCACGAATATTTTATGACAACTTGCTTACTTTGTAAAATTTGCACATAGCACCCACAACTATAAAATTTATTAAATAAACACCTTACTATTCAGAATAATATTTAGAGAAAATTAAACCTTTATTCATAAAAAGTTGGGGTCTTACAACTTTTCCTCCTTATGAAATTTCATCCTCAAAATTGATTTACGTACTTGGTATGTCGAAGAGGTGAGGATACCTTATTTTTATTTCAGATTCTAACTCCCAGGTCATTTCCTCAATATCATATTTCTAAAACTTTGACTTGAGGTATAACCTTTGAGCACAAAATATGTTCCTTCTTATCCAAGATTTTAACAGGTACCTCTTCATACATTAAATCTTCCACTATCTCATCTGGTTCTAATTCAATAATTTGGTTCGGGTCTTCCACATATTTACGTAGCATGGATATGTGAAAAATGTTATGAACACGAGACATACTTGGTGGTAAGGCGAGTCTATAAGCCACAATTCCTACTCGATCGAGGATTTAAAATGGACTAATGAATCGAGGGTTAAGCTTTCCTCTCTTTTCAAATCTTGTAACTCCTTTCCATGGAGTAACACGTAAAAATACATGATCTCCAATATTGAATTTCACGTCCCTTCGATGAAGATCATCATAACTCTTTTGTTGACCTTGTGCGGTTTGTATACGTTTCCAGATCATTTGAATCTTTTTCGTAGTCATGCGTACCAACTCTAGGTCTGTTGCTTGAGAAACTCTAACTTTATCGATTAAACTCGGTTCTATTAGTATATTTGTCATCTTCACGTGGGTCCCTGGAGTCTTTAACTCTATCTCCGTCCTTTGTAAGTCATATAAATTAGGTCTTTGTGTTAAAAATATTATACTTGTACCCGTATATGATCTTCTACTCAATGCATTAACTACCACGTTTGCTTTTCCAAGATGGGATTGAATGTTATGGTCGTAATCTTTCAACAGTTCGAGCCATCGTCGTTGCCGCATGTTGAGTTCCTTTTGGGTGACAAAATATTTGAGGCTTTTGGAGTATATTAGGATGTCACCAATAAAGACAACCACAAAATGATCCAAATATTTCTTGAATATTTGATTCATCATGTCCATAAAGGCAATATGGGCATTGGTCAATCCTAAAGACATAACTAGAAATTCGTAATGCCCGTACCGAGTTCTGAAAGCAGTCTTTGGAATATCATCAATTTTAATCTTTAACTGATGATATCCAGAACGAAGATCGATCTTTGAGAAGAATTTAGCACCTTTCAACTGGTCAAATAGTTCATTAATGCTAGGTAATAGGTACCTATTTTTGATGGTGACATGATTCAACTCCCGATAGTCAATGCAAAGTCGCATACTCCCATCTTTCTTCTTTATGAATAAAATAGGAGCACCCCAAGGAGATGTACTAGGACGAATGAAACCAATGTCCAATAGTTCATGTACTTGGTTTTTAACTCCTGAAGTTCAATAGGAGCCATTCGATATGGAGTTTTGCAAATGGGTTTTGTTCCGGGTTCAAGGTCAATACAAAATTTGATTTCACGCTCTGGGGGTAGGCCATAAAGTTCTTCGAGAAATACGTCAAAAAATTCATTAATAATAGAAATATCATTCAGATCGGACGTATTTTTATTTAAATCGGTGACATGGGCTAAGAAAGCTTGGCATCTGTTTTTCAATAAACAAATAGCTTTATGGCATGATATGACAGTGGTTGAATTTAGTGGTTTGGTTGCTTGATTTTTCATAACAGGTTGGTTAGGAATATAAAAACTAATGACGTTATGAAAATAATCAATTTTAGTATGATAAGTAGTTAACCAATCAATCCCAAAAATCACATCAAATTCAAGTATTTTCAAAGAGATGAGATCAACAGGTAATGTGAGGGTGCCGATTTGAATCAAACAAGATTTATAAATAGTAGATGTAATGAAGGTTTCTCCCAATAGAGTTTCAACAGATAAGTCAAAGTTTAATTTCTCAGGGGTTAAGTTCAAATGTTGAGCACAAGCAGGTGAAATAAAAGAATGGGTAGAACCAGTATCTAATAAGGTATAGACTTCGTAAGAGTTTATGATTAGCTTACTCGCGATAACTTTGTTTGAATTTCTTACTTTTTGGGAATTTACGAAAAATGTTCTCCCTTGAACCACCGACTTTGACTTGTCCGGGACAGCCTTTGGTGTCACCATCCCAGCTGAACTTGACTTCGCTGCATAACAAAATTGAGGTAAGTGACCTTCTTTTTGCAATTGTAACACACTTTGGGTTGCTGCATATAGTTTGGAATGATGTGTCCCTCCTGTTCGTATTTGTATCATACGACCGGTGGTCGTTCTCCTTCCTTAGAAACGGGTGCTGGTACTGCTGCCGATGTCTTTCCGTTGTCATTATTGAATCTTCTCTTCTTAAATTTATTCCCACTTAGTTCACCTCTCCTATTATCTTGGCCATGATTACCACCGAAGTGATTACCATTTCTGGAATGATAATTTCCTCCACAATGGTTATCATTGGTTTGATGGCCTTTGCCACCGGTACGATTATTATCGTGTTGTTGGTCGTTGTCTTTTGGTTGAAAAGTATCATTATCTCGCTCCAATAAGTGAGCCATATTCACAACATCTAAATACAAACAACGTTTATAAGAAATGAGGTATTGATGAATTTGAGGTTTCAACCCTCTCAAAAACATTCGTGTCATTCGCTCCTCATTATCCACCAAATGGGATGCCAATCGGGATAACTCCGCAAACTTGGTCTCGTATTGTGATACAGTCATATTGTTCTGCTCCAGTTTGATGAATTCCACCTTTTTTATATAACGAATACCTTCTGGAAAATATATACTTGTCATTGAATAATTCCTGAAACTTCTCCCAAGACATCTTAAGTGCGAAAAGATGAGTATATTTTACGGATTTCCACCAGTAATCTGCCTCTCCATGCAACATAAAGGTGGCGAAGGGAACCTTTTACTCCTATGAGCATCCCAAGACACCGAATATCTTGGCGATCTGCTTAATCCATGTTTCTACCTTAAGTGGCTCTGGCTTTCCCAAAAACTCCAGCGGTCCCAACTCCTTGAATTACTTTGTAGTGACCAGCCGTGAGTTACCATTGTTTCCACCTACATTTTGAACATGAGTCTCTCTCGTTTGGTGTTGCATGAATTATAGAAAGCTCCTAAACATCCCATCGTTCATCGTTTGGTCGGTGTTGTTGTTTACAGGAGGATTATTGCCTTCTTGATGCACATTATACTGGTTATTGATTGGCGGTGACTCAATGGTTGCATGTCCTACATTGCTTATCTAAAAATTTTTAGATGTCATTCTCAAATACTGCCACAAAATAAGGGTTAATTAAAGAAATTGACATACCACATGTTATCCCTATATTCCGATCGACCAATTAAATAACAAATAAGTTTAGGTAGGACACACTAGCGAAGGATTTACTCGTCTCTCCCCTCCTAGTTATAATCTCATATCTCCACTAGAGATCATATCCTTAAGCTCTTATACAATATGTGACTCTCATCCCAACCTTGGATATCACCTCACAGTGATATCTATCAGCTTACCACCATTATTCACTGCGTCCCCTACGGAGAGTCTGGCTTCGGAGGATCCCACACAAGGAAGTCACCAGCGAGAGGCTCGAGCTCTTTACTTATAGCTCTGACACCAACTGCGACGCCCCAAAAATAGGTCCACACAACCCATTCCGAGTCTCCAAATACATGGTACATAAATCAAATACAACTTCATTTATACAACTATTAATTATCGTGTAAAATACGACAAAACATATGCTGTGAGTTTTAACACAAATATCGTCTCGTAGACAATATCCAAACTTAAATAAAATCATCATTACAATTATTGTCACACTATTTTATAAAATAGTGAGGATTACTAAAATAACCATCTTGGACCATTACTCCACTCCCCGACTAGTCCCAGCTACATTCTCGCCTCCTAAGAAGAAAAATGGAACCAAAAGGAAAAGGGTGAGCTCAACTAGTCTAGTAAAGAATATTTTGACTAAGATAATGAAGAACAAATTATCCTTAGTCCTCAAAAGTGAAAAATCTGATAGAATATAATAGACAACAAGTTTTAGATCAACAACCGCAGCGGAAATAGCAATCCATTAGCAGAGTCAAGTAGAGCATGATGTCTACTATCTTCTATGATTTAAAAGTCCATCATGAATATTTTTTTCATTATAACACCAATCAATAAATATTTTAAATCAAAAAATTATCCATGCACTACGGGCCAAGAATATTCGTTTATATCATCAGTGGTCATGATCATGCCAAACAACTGTCCATTTATGCACTACGGGCCAAAGAGAACTTTCACCATAAACCTTTGTATGTAACATTACATGTAATGATTATACAAATACATAATTCTTGGTCATAATCATACCAATCAATAGTCCATCTTTGCATTATAGGCCAAAGATGACTTTCACCACAATATAAGCAAGGGGATGATGAGAATGATATAAAGAATCAATCAAGTGAGATCAAGGATAAATGTTAGATATTTATAATTTAATTTATCCAGAGTTCAAGAATGTCCAAATTGTTAACATGATAACTAATTGTGGAGTAAAATTCAAGAATGATATTCATGCATCAAAAATAATTTGAACAACAAAGAAAATTTAATTCTGTTATGAACAGTACTCATGAATAGTACCGTATGAATAATATCTATGAATAGTAACCCAAAATAAAAAGATTAAAATTTAATAAGAAAGTTTAGACCAATATTCTAGTGAAAGGATATTAGATGAAGCGCAAACCTTAAGGAATTTATAATCATTTAAGGGATTATAGAAGCAATACTTACCATAGTAAGTTTAATTTAGGAATATGAAATGAAATAATATCACTTACATAATATGGAGTATGAAAGAAAATGATATCCCTTACGAGTATTGAAAGAAAATAACATCCTTTACGGGAAAAAAAATAATATCATTTACCTTAGTATAAACTAAATCTGACTTGGAATATCAGATATTATCTTGAGAAAATGTTGCACAAAAAGCTATACTCAAAGTATTCTTATACTCAAAAGAAATGCTCACAATATTACAGTAGGAATGCTTGAGATTTTTGGTGTGTTTAGGAAGGAGAGTTACCCCTCTTTTTATAGTGCAACACAAAGGAAAAATTAAACAAGGTTGCTTAACTCCCTGCCTAATTTTTCTCTACCTAACTTCCATTCTTCCTCTGACTAACCTATCATTTCTAATGGTTGGGGCCCACAATTTGGAGAAAAGAATTGCAGGAGGAATAACCATCTTTGAAAAAAAGGACAAGGCTACTATAATTCTTTTGAAAACAAAGCTTTCGATTACCATTTTCCCACCTCAGTCTCTTTTATCGCATGCTTATATATATATATATATATATATATATATATATATATATATATATATATATATATATATATATATATATATATTATAATAACATTATTATTTAAACAATTATAATATATTATAATAATATATTTGAATGAATATTTTAGAAGATAATTGTGATTCCATAAAAATATGTCAAACTTTCAACAATTATTTCATTTTAAATTCCTTCATTTATATCAAAATTGAACCAATATCCACCACATAATAATTATTCACAATTAATATTATAGGCTCACAATATTAACAACCAGATCATTCCCAGGAAAGAGGTGGCTTTCCGATAAGGATTTATCCTTATTGGCGTGTAATTATATAACCTAACCCCTTTCCTCGATAAAATTTTCTAGACATTGCCAATAATGCTAACTAATAATATGAATAATTGTGTCGTGTCAATTATTGATTTAATAATATAAAATATTGTGCAGATGATACTGTGATAATAATTGAATCAATAATATGAGATACTGTGCAATAATTACTGTGACAATTATTGAATATTGAGTGGCTTCTTACGTAAGAATCAATGATCAAAAATATTGTGCAATACCGTGTGCTACTGTGCAACCATGCGTATTAATGTACTTTTATCATCGGGTATTTCAACAGTTAATAGTTAAAGTTTTGCCATTATTTTTTTTATAAAAAGGTCATTTCTGTCGCTTTCTATATCCGACAGTTATTCCGTTATATGGTCCACCAATGATTGCATCGTCGCATAGATATTCCCCGACCAAACGAATATTTTATGACAAATTGCTTACTTTTCAAAATTTGCACATATCACCCACAACTATAACATTTATTAAATCAACACCTTTCTATTCAAAATAATATTTAGGGAAAATTAAACCTTTATTCATAAAAAGTTGAGGTCTTACAATTGTCGTTGCCAGTAGTAAGCTTGCTATATGTGCTCTTTAGTGTAGCTTTCAATTTTGGATTTTCATAATCCAATATCTTCAAAAACACTTCTTTTTGTCACCCTAATGTTGAGGTCTTTAAAATTCAAGTTAGGAGGATGATTTTTAACAGTTCTGGATGATTTAGGAATCCTGATAGTAGTCATTTGCTCATCAAATTCAGCCTCAAGAATATCAATTTTTGCATTAGAATATTCATTTGATTTGCCTTTTAAAATAGACGGTT
Organism: Panax japonicus; assembly: GCA_020205505.1. Lineage (NCBI taxonomy): Eukaryota > Viridiplantae > Streptophyta > Magnoliopsida > Apiales > Araliaceae > Panax > Panax japonicus. Next base: position 37,475,697 of record CM035106.1, on the reverse strand, counting down.
ATAGCTGTTTGGATTTAGGTGTCTGTATGTCTAAGTTTTCTTCTAAAATAGACGACTCAAGTTGTCTGATTTCACTTGTTTGTTTTCCTAATTTACCTGATTTTCCTTTTGATACAGATGGATTAGGATGTCTGGATTGAGCTATTTGAGTTCCACGATCTTGATTTTCTTTTCCTACAGAATCCTCATTTTCTTCTTTTGACATATCACGATTAAACTCACAAAAATTATAAATACAAATTCCTTATCATGATTGTCATTTGAATTAAATATGGAACATTTAATAAAAACTTTAGAATAAATAATATTATGAACCCTTGTGTTACAAAATCCATATATCTAATTAAAACTCTGTTTAAAAAACAATATGAGGTACTTATAGATTCTGCCAAATAATTTATAGGTAACTTACTCTCAAAGTAAAGTACCATCCGTCTTCTTTTTGATCTTGTGACATCTACAAAATGAACAAATAGTCTCTACCTTTTTGGTACCCAAATCTACTTGGGTCCTTTTGTGTCAGTAATATATAAATCACATTTCTTTATCCAAATTTGGTTTATTCTAACTTTATTACAATTAGAATCAAAATGTCCTTTTAAACCACATTTTTTGCAAGTGACAAAAGGTGAGTAATAAAGAGGCTTATTCCTTGGTTTATTTTTTATTATTCTAATTTTGTTAGTAGTATTTTTTATGATCTTAACAGAATTGTACTAAATTCCTTTTTTTATCTACGCTTGACCTTTGAACACCCAATATTATATTTAAATTCTCTTCTCCTAAAACAAATTTTGCAAGATCCATTTTCAAAGATATTATTTCTTCCTCATTGTTATTGTAACGCCCCCAAATCCGGGTACCTTTTTCTTTGGACCTGGTACGTTATGATGCATCATTTCTATAACTACTGCGGAAGATATAAACATAAATTTTTTATACAATAAACTTTTAAAACATAACCCCAAGGTCTACAACCTTAACTTAATACATACCTTTAACATCTTAAAAGATTTACAATATCATTTGCATTAGATAATTTAATAGTTCTAACTGCATAATAATTTAATCTTGGAATTTGCATTTGCCTCTGTCTTTATTCGAGCCTTCGTCTTAATCTGAAAATATTATCATGATATAGCAAGGGTGAGAAACTATTTTGCCCAGCAAGTATAAGTATAATGAAGATATATCATGATTGAAAAGGAATAAGCTGTCTAATTTTTAACAATATAATGATTGTGAAATAACATGAATTAAGTTTCAATAATTGAATGATTGAATCAATAATGTTTGGAGGTCAACAATGACCATAAACAATTTAACTGAACCTTATGGTAATGAAGGTGATTATCCTTTCATACCTGATGAACATATGCAACATGTACTAAGTGCGAATCAATAATAAGTATAGATGTGAATAATCAACAATAATTATTCACTAACATTCTTTGAAAATACAACTCAAGTTTGAGTTAGGGAAATTTGCTTTGCCCGTCGATTACTGCTACGCAATCTATTACAATCTCTTTATTGAAAAGACTTATCATTATTAAGATTGATCTTCCAAATAGCATAATATACTTTATCTCATAACATTACTATTTTAATAACATATTATCAAACATTTAGTCACATAATAAATATTAGATCTTACATTAAGTCCTTAGTAATATTATCATACCTTGATAATATTACTATCATCTTAAATTCATTTCATATCATTAATCTTAATAATATTTTATTCACTCCTTAGTATTATTAATCAATTAATAATACTTTAATCATATAATAATATCTTAATCGTTTACAAATATTATTAACCCTTTAATAATATTTTATTCAATTACTAATATTATTACTTATTTAATAATATTTGAACCATTTACAAATATTATTAATTTTTTAATAATATTTTAATCACACTTTAATATTATTAATCATTTAATAATGTCTTAATCATCTAATATTTTTAATAATTTAATAATATTTTAAATCATTATCTAATATTATTAATTATTTAATAATATTTTAATCTAACATTTATTATTAACATGTTAATCTAATATTATTAATTATTTAATAATATTTTAATAATTTATTAAACTTATAAATAATTTATTTTAATTGTTTACCCTTTACTAATTACTTTATTTAACAACCCTAAAATGCAATAAATATAACATCTCATCAAAAATGACCAAATATAGCCTCCATAAATCTGATTACATCATCTTTAGGGTCTTGTGTCAAAAATATTACATTTTACCCTTTATAACATCACTTAACTTATTTTATCCATTTATTCATAACACAATCATTCACATGAAAAATACAAAAACAGTTTCAAAAATTCTACTTTTCTGGGAAACATCAGCTAATATTACCCTTACGAACATATAATATTTCTGGAATTTTTTCAGTTTCGTTTATTATGCTTAAAATGGCCAAAACAGTCGGATCATGGAACAATTTTCATGAACTGAATATTTGTCCACAAATTCCGAAACTTTTAGGGGATGTTTTGGTTATGTATATGTACTTCCTGTAAAACTTTCACAATGTTTGGAGTTGCACACTAAGAGTTATTTCTTTTTACTTTTTAAGTAGTCCTTTCTCATAAAATTCATAACTTTGATCCTACACATCCAAAAATTACCATCTTTTTACTAAAAATAATTAACTCATCATATTATCATCTCAAAGTCTTCCAAAATTTTTAAATTAAAATGAATGAATGAAACCACCCTTGCTATGAATTGTCCAAAAATAGTCCTATTTTTCTTTTTTTTTCAGTAAAATCTGGACAGTTTTGCTAAAAAAAGCTCCCATGGCTTGAAAAATCAAGATTTTTGAGTGCCACAACTTGAGTTTACTAGTTAACATACACATCTAGCACCCCTCTTTGATGGATCACAAATAGGAGTTATAGATCTCAAGTTATAAGCTTACAAAGTAGAAAAAAAATTAGGGTTTTCTAATTTTTGAAAAACTAGTTTTCATTTCTTGCTTTAGATCCAACTTTTGATCCTCAAAAGTGATAGATCTACACATAACACACTTATTAACATGTATATCTAAGGTTTTTAAGTTTAAAAACATAAACTCAAGTTTTGATTTAAACAACTAAAAATATCTTTGATAAAAGGTAATTATACCTTTTATTTGCGGCTATTCTTCCTCGATCCTTCAAAGTGGATGATGATTTTGGGTGGTTGAAGATCAAAACTTCTTCCCTTTTCTTCCTCCTCCCAATCGAACCTTCTCTCTCTATCTCTTGTCTCTCTCTAGTTTTCTTTTGCTAGATTAGAGAAATAGATGAAAGAGAAAGGAAGTGGATTTTTGTTTGATAAAAAATGTATAGATATATTTTGTATATCTAATATACATCTCCCCCATCTTCTTTCTTTCTTTCTCTCTTTAATGATTAAAGCGTTGCTTGCAAATGTGGTGAAATAAGGTGGCCAAATCAATTTGTTAAACCTAAGTGTAGTTGGTGAACAAATTTTGACCAAATAAACCAACATGTGATCTCTTCGTTTTCTCCCTCCTTTATCCCCAATTTTTGGTTTATTTTTAATTGCTAAATTTGCCTTAATCAAATGACATAAAAGTCCCTACACTAAGTTGGCCATTTAGTTAGCTACCATCAAGGCTAAAATTATCATTATGCCATCACTAGAAAAGGGCAAAATGGTCATTCCACTATCTCTAGGAAATTTCCTAGAAATTTTCTTCTAGGACATATTCGTCATTAGCAATTTTTATCAAGGGTATAACGATTATTTGGCCATTTTCTAGGAAGCTTCTTAGAAATTTCCCTTTAAGATACAAGGGTCATTAGTGAGATTCTTCAATGGCAATTTGGTCATTTAATCATTCAATTGGAAATTTCCTAGAAATTTCTTACAAGGACACTATAGTTATTAATAATTTTCTCTTGGGGTAAAATAGTCATTTCATCATTACTAAGAAACTTCCTAGCAATTTCCTTTCTAGGGCACAAAAGTCATTAAAAATTTTCTTTTGGGCAAAATAGTCATTTCCCCACATCAAGGAAATTTAGAAATTTTCTAACCATCATCATCAATTATCACACCCTAGTGGGGCCCACCATCCTTTACTTCTCCCAATTTAATATTTTTGGGTTCTATTAAATTATCATTTAAGGCATAATTTTTCACAAGCATTTATAATTAAGCTTTTCATTTATACTTGTATGATTAATTTTAATTAATCATTCCTCTTATTTGGCTAAAAAATATAATTAGCTCCTTCTTAAGAATATATGTATCTATACATATACACATTCTCTTTAACCTTATAATATCTTAATTTGAAATTAATTTCCTTAAAAAAAAATCCCACATACATAATCCCTTTCTTACTTTTCAAAATTTCTATCATTCTCATTTAATTTCTTTACATTGCTTAAAAATTCAAATTACACTGTATAGGTTCTTTAAAAATTTTAATTAATCCTCTATTTCCAATCTAGGTTTTATTCTTTGACCTTTATTTAATCATTCATGATTTTTTATAAATTTTTGGGTTGTCACAGTTATTTTGCATGCTTATTATTTTGCATCATTAAAAGCATCAATACAAGTATCTCTCATTTTTAAACATTCTTTTAAATTATCATTCTCCTTTTTAAGATCATTGCATTCTTCATTTAACTTGTTTGCACAATTATATAAAATTTTATTATAGTTATCTAGATAGTCAATTTTAGCATTTAACTTGGAAATTTCACTTGATGAACAATCTTTAACTATTTCTTGTTTTTCTTCAATTAAAGTTTCTACTTCTTTCATTAAATTATTTATCCATTTTTTTAAATGAGCATTTTTCTCTTTAATACGAATATTTTCATTCTTTAAAACAAGATAATCAGAAATAGTAATTTCGCCAAGTTCAGAGTTTACCTAAGATGATTCTTGATTGCTTAATCCAGTGAAACACAGTTGAGCAGTTTAATCATCTTGCTCTTCATGATCGGACTCATCATCGCTCCTTGTCATTATTGCTTTTCTTTTGAATTGTTTGCTTTGTTCTTCCTTTTCAATTGGAAACAGTCTATCTTATAGTGACCTGGTGTTCTACATTAAAAACATGTCTCCTCTTGTGGATGTTGCTTGAAGTCTTTCTTGTTGTTGAATGTTTTTCTTTAGAACTTTGATTTATTCTTCTTTCTAATAAGCTCTCTCAATTTTTGAGTCATCATAGCTATTTCCTCATCGGAGTCTTCATCATCACCATCCATGTAAATTTCAGCTTGTAGAGCTAAAGTCTTCCTTTTCGGTCTCTCATCTTCTTCATCATACCTTTTTGGTTGATTTTCAAATTCTTTGAGCTCTCTAAATAAGGTGAGAGTCTCCATAGTACTTATTGTAGTTGAGTCTTGAAGAGTTGTAACATTAGGTGCGAACCGTTTGGGCATGAATCTAAGCATCTTTCAATTTATTTCCCTTTGATCAATTTTCCAGCTAAGCATATTTAGAGAGTTCATAAGAGTGAGGAATCTAGCTTGAGCTTCTTTAATTAATTCATTCTTTTCTAACTTTAAGAGTTCATATTCTTGCATTAACATACTTAGCTTGACCTTCTTTACCTTAGCAGTTCCCTCGTAACTCATGATGATTGTATCCCAAATTTCTTTTGTGCTACTACATGTAGAAACCTTGTCAATTTCAGCTTGAATAATACCACTCAGCAGCGTGTTCATATCTTTGGAGTCGTACGATACCATGTATAATTTATTTGGATCTATTTCCATGAGAGTCTTGGGTTTCCCATCATCATGTCTTGGAATGACAGGCCCATTTTCAATAACCCACTACTCCCATGGGTTTCGTTTCAGATAGATCAACATTCTGAACTTCCAAAAGTTGAAATTCGCACTTCTGAGCAATAGAGGAGGCATCCTTGTGAATTGACTTTCTTGAAAGTTGAGGTGTGCCATAAGATCTTCCCCTACGACCTGCTAAGATCAATATATATTATTAGAATCTAGCTTTGATACCAAATTTAATTCTGTAAATAAGCACATCTAGACTGGGGGTGAATAGGTGTAACTACCCAAATTTGATTTACAATGGTCAATTTTTAAATATCCCAGCTACAACTTATAATCGGACAGGTTAACCCTGTCTGTTTTATTATATGTTCTTCGTCTGTTATAATCGGATAGCTAATCCTTGTCTATTTTAGTATATGTTCTTCGTCTGTTATAATCGGAAAGTTAATCACTGTCTATTTTTGTATATCTTCAAGCATTAACTAAAACTGAATATGCAGAATACTTAAGCAGATAAAAGAAAATAAAAGAACAGTAAGTCACGCCAAGATTTTTACGTGGTTCAGCCCATATCCTCTAATCTAATGGCCTAATCCACGTCTAATACCAACTAGTATTGGAGATAATTTTTTTTATTAAAACTTAATATTCAAAAGATTACAAAAAACTTCTTGTTCAAAGAATTTCAATTCTAATTTAGACACCAATGTCTCCTTTTCACCTCTCCAACTTTTACACCTCTGAAACCTTTCTCACCACTGAAACTTTAGAAGCTTTCTTTGAACATAATTTATCTACTATTAGGTCAATCAAGCATAACAGTGGTTAACTTCATAATACAAATAATTTTGAATACAATGAATTAACTCTTTAATTTTCAGCCAAAAATTATTAATACTCAATACAATGAATAGCTGAAAATAACTTTGATAGACTCTTGCTAATCTCTGTAATTTGACTGATATAAGCTTCAAGTGTCCTGTCCTTATTTTGCCGTGCAGACTGCATATATATATATATATATATATATATATATATATATATATATATATAAGAAGAAGACAGTGGCTAGTTCCAATACTGTTAGCATGAATGGCTAAGTCTTTGAATAATAAGATAGAGATATCAACTCTTTGATATTGCTAACGGCTTTAAGATAATTCCAAAATAGCAAGTCAAATATATATATATATATATATATATATATATATATATATATATATATATATATATATATATATATATATATATATATATATGAAACTGATCCAGTCCGGGAGTCCGGACTGGATCAAAATCCGGTCCAATTTTTTTTTTTTTTTTTGCTTTTTTTTTTTTGAAACAACTAAAAAAAAAAAAATTTATGGAACTGAAATTTTTCAATAATACAGTGTTTTGGGTGTGTTTTTAATACCTACCCCAACCAATGTATGTATAGTCTGCCCAGACTGTACAGACATGTTTCGTTATAGGCATCCAAATCACACCCAAAACACTGTATAATGTAAAAATTCCAATTCCATAAATTTTTTTTTTTTTAGTTGTTTCAAAAACAAAAAAAAAAAAAAAAAAAGTCCGGATTTTAACAAAATCCGGGAGTCCGGACTGGATCCGGACTCATATATATATATATATATATATATATATATATATATATATATATATATAACAAGCTAAAATTAAGGAAGTAAAAAATATTCATGATAAGGTTGATAGACTCCTTTTTTCTAACCAACTTCAAAGATAAACCTGTTACCTTAAAGGACTATAATTGTGACGCCCCGAAAATATGTATACACAACCCATTCTGAGTTGCCAAATACATGGTACAAAATTCAAATACAAACTTAATTTACACAATTATTAATTGTCGTGCAGAATACGACAAAACGTAAGTTGTGAGGTTTTAATATGAATATTGTATCGTAGACAATATCCAAACTAAAATAAAGTCCTTATTATAATTATTTTCACACTATTTCATAGAATAGTAAAGACTACTATAGCCACCATCTTGGACCATCACTCCATTCCCCGACTAGTCCCAACTATATTCTCATTTCCTGAAGAGAACAGTGAAAGAAAAAGGGTGAGGTCAACTAGCCCAGTAAAGAATATTATGACTAAGATTGTGACAACCCTAGAATTTGACAATTTATTAAAATCTTAAATGATTGATTTAAGGTCAAATAATAGACCTAGACAGAAAATAAGTGTATGCATTTGATGTTATTAGGATGGAATTTTGAGGATTTCAAAATTCTGTGAAGAGTATAGGTTAATTATTCAGGATTAAGGATTTATGTGATTAAGTTCTGTGAATATGGTTATGTATGTTTACAGAGTGTGGTTAAGGGTTAAGGGTTGACCAGATAAACGATATCTGTAACAAACCCTAATTATATAATAAGAAATTTAACGTTCGGTTAGAAAACCCTAGCGATTAATAAGAAATCCTAGAAACTGGTTCTGAAAACCCTAATTTCAGTTCCGGGAATCCGAAACCCTAATTCGGTGCATGAAATCCTAAATCGTGAATTTAATGGCGTAAGTGTAAATAATTATAGTATTAATTTGGGTTAATCTTAACAAATTGATTACAAAACCCTAATTCTGAATTTGAAACCCGATTTGATAATTAGAAAACCCTAATACCAGATTTGAAAACCTTAATTTCAGATTCTGATAAAATGAAACCCTAATCTGGGAATATAACGGAGAATTTTAATGCTTTAGTGGTATTAATTAAATATTAATTAGGGTAACACTTAATTAATTAGTAAACCCTAATTTCAAATTTAGAAAACCCTAATTACGGGATTTGAAACCCTAATTTTATAATTAGGGAAAACAAAAGTGTTAATTTAATACTTTTAATGTTAATTAGGATTTATTAATTCTAATTTTCAAGATTTAGTAATTAGAAAACCCTAATCTAATTACGAATATTTAATTTCTATTTTAGAAAATTATTTTCTATTGAAACCCTAAATTGTGGAATTGAAAACCTTAATTTCCAATTTTTGGAACCCTAATTGTTCCGTCAGAAACCCTAATGCTCAATTGTGGATTTAATTGTTAAAATTAGCAATGTTAATTAGGAAACCCTAATCCTAATTATTTCAATTTATGAGTAATTAGAAAATTCTAATCTAATTACGAAATCTAATTTCTAATTTAGAAAATCAAAATTTTTCTATTAGAAACCCTAATTCAAGGGTTTTGAACCCTAATGACCATTTTGACCCTAATTGCTTTATTAGCGATGGTAATTAGGAAATGCTAAACCTAATTAGAAAGATTTAGGTAATGATTAAGAAATTTTTATATAATTAGAAAATTCTAATTATAATATTAAATTTCTATTTTTGAAACCTAAATTAGAAATTTTAGAAATCAAGTAGCTAAACCCTAAAGGGTCAAACCCTAAACCCTAAGGGTTTGCATCAAATGACAAATTTAGAATTAAAATTTGTATGTAAATTACATTTATACCCTTATGTCACATTCTTTAATAGGTGGCATGTAAATCTAGCTATAATATGGAGTTGGTAACCTAATTGATATGCCATGTGCATTATATCTATCCAAGATCAGCCAATCTTGACACCTAGCAATTAGATACAATGAATCAACTTGATCAAAAAGGAGAAAAGAAAGTAAAGTTATTTACTTTACTTGTAAAAAAATCAACCAAGTCCGTTCTCTCTCCTCAAATTCGAAATCTAGAGTGAGAGAGAAAGAAAAGATGAAGCATGCTCAGTTCATAGCAACTTAGGAACAGAATCAGAATTCAGAATACATGGATCAAAGCTAGAAAGGTAAAGAACCCTAAAATTTTGAAATTAGTTATTTGATGTGGTTTGATGTTAGTTGTTGTTTAAATTTGTGTAATAGGGTGTCAATTGATGATCTGGGTTGATAAATCATGAACCCATAACATCAAAGTGCATGAATTTAAAGATTTCTCAAAACTGGAAATCTGGAAAAATGTTAACTGACAAGCAAATGTCAGGGCTTCTAGATCCGTGTGTATTAAGTGTTATGTGTGTTTTATGTTATGGATCTATAGTATGCTATGTGTTCTTTATTCTGAAACTTGAATCAACCCTATAGCATGTCTAGATCGTAAGTTACAAGCGGTCAAAGGTCGTTGACCGATCACGTTTTCTGGATTTCTGGGAAAACCCAGAAAACCAGATCGTCTGACAACATTTTTCGAGCCTCAGATCTTGTTATGTGTTAATATTTTGGCTAAATTGTTGATTGTTTATTGTAGTCTGGTATATATACTACATGTTAAAGTAATTAGAACACCTAGATCATAACTAGAATGGTAGGAAATTAAGGTCGAAGTATCTTTGACCGACTGTTATTGACGAAATCTGGAAAACCCAGAAATCGTGAAGAACAGTGCCTGACCCGTACTTTGACCGGACTAGATATCTCAGATCTGATATTGTTATGTTGATGTAGAGTACTTAAGTTGTACTCTGTCATGTGGTCTACATAATGGAACCAATTGTTCACCCAAACAAATTACAGAATAAAAGTTATGAGGATCGAAAACTAGTACCCTCGACTGTTCTTCATTTTCTGGAAAACCCAGAAATGAAGAACATCATTGTCAGAGTTTTTGGTGGCTATGATCTCCCTGATCTGTTGATGTATTGCTATAAAACCAGTTGGTGATTGAAGTATAACACTAGTACTACAATCCTAACTAAATCACAGGCCCAGAAATCAATAGGAATACGGATCGATTAACGGTCGAACATGGTACCTTGAAACTGCCGATGAGTTTCTGGGCAGGCACCAAGAACACCTATAGCGACGGGTCTGTCGCTATAGGGCCCCTTTAGCGACACTTAATTTCGGAAATTACAGAAAATTAATTAAAAATTAGAAAAAAATGGTTTTTAATTATTAAAAATACATAATAAATTATGAAAAAATATTTTAAAGTCTGAAAAATAGTTTTTAATTATTTTATGTATATTTCAAAAATATTTATTATTTTTGGAATATAAATGGTATTTATTTATTTAATTATAATATTAAATAAATTATTTGAAATGGTTTTAATTCATGAAAAATAATATTATGATAAAAGAAAATATTTTAAGTTATTTTTGATGACTTTTGATATTTTGTGAGGAATTTCATTAATAATTTAATATTAATGATAATTAGTTTATTTAATAGATATATTAAATAAATTATGGAAAAATAGTAATAATGATTTAAAAATCATATAAAAATGATTTAAGTGTTATAAAAATATTTTAATTTATAAAATATAACTTTTGATATTTAGTCATAAAAATATTAGTATTTTAATATAAATAGCAATTATCGGATAATGGATTTAAGTGTTTCAAAATTATATAATTATGATTTTAAGGTATTAAGAATATTTTGAAATATTATAATTATATTATAATATTATGTAATGATTTTCATTAATATTTTATATTAAATAAATATTAATGATTCAGGAATTATGTGGTATTTAATTCATTTAAATATGGTTTTAATGATTGAAAAATGTTGATAAATGGTAATAATTATCCGAAAATTATTACGAGCCTAGGAAAAATATTTTGTCTGATTAGAAATTATCTGTGATAATTTTTAAGTGTTTAGACAAGAGTTTAATTGAACTTAAATTTGATTTTTGTCCGTCTAGACCGTCAAGATGATATAATTGTGTCGGTTTTAAGTCAGACTGAAATAGTTTGACTTAATGCTATGTCTTATGTGTTGTATAGACGAATAGACTTATGTGGTAATGTGTTTAGGTTATTCTGTGGATATAAATATAATAGTATTATACTGTGATGATATTATTCTAATATTGGAGATCTATATTACTAATATTAGGTCTTCGGGTAAAGCGTTATAAATTGTGTTGCGGTAATCAACGGTTCAGGCAAGTTTGCTTTTACTTAACTCTAATAAGAGTAGTTTCTTCAAGCTTATGGTTAATCATTTCTGATTACCACGAAAATTGTACTCTGTACATCTTGCATGTATAAGTTAGGTATGAAAGGTTGATCACCTTCATTACCAGTTGGTTTAGAAATGTTTGTTCATGTTTAAAACTTGTTCAGTCAAAAATTTGTTCGTGCTAGTTCTCAATTATATTGATGAATTATAGCAAGCTCATTATTCATACTCTTCAATCATGATATATCGTTATATTGTTGTATATAAACTTGCTGGGCAACTTTCATGCTCACCCTTGCTATATCATGATAAAACATTGCAGATAAGGCGAATGCGTTCGGATACAGGAAAAGGTTAATGCCAAGTTCAGCTTTGGATATAAAGTGCAGCTAGTTTGTAATAGCGTAATTTGATAAATATTGTTGTGTAATAGATACTTTATGAATTGTGTATTAAGTTAAGGTTACTCAACCTTGGGAAATAGTGTGTAATGTATTGTATAAACAATTTATGTTTATATCTTCCGCAAATAGTGATAGAAATAGTATACCGGATCCGAGGTGATTTGGGACCTGGATTCGTGGATGCTACAGTTAGTATAAGAGCTGTTGGTTATGAAGCTTAGGTAGGAATACCTGAGACCAATAACCACAGTGATTAGGATAAGATCTAACTCACATAGAGTTAGTTGGTCGGTAAGATTCAAAGATGAATCTCGGCGAGTGTAAAGACACAGAGTTCCCTAACTCTGGTAATAGTGGTGAACAGTAGTGGTGAACAGTAGTGCAGTGATAGGAGATCGTAAAACAAAAAGATCATAGTGCATGGAATTGAATCGTAATATATACGATAAGATCACCCCGTGATCTGATAAGGTTATGATAGCCAGTAAGAATCAATCTGATGATTGAAAAGTTTACGTCAAGATGCTGTGTGTAAGTTGTACTATGAAATGGTACTATGAAAACTCATGAAAGAGTTATGGATTATGAATACAATTGAATTCGTATTGAAAAAGGGGGTTAAGATTAGGTGGGAATTTCAATGAGGACTCGTGTTAGCAACTGGGTTGTATGATTTCTTGTATGGGCGGGGAATTGTACTTGGTGTAAAACTACTTAGTTGGTGGCATTGGTAACCATTGAAATGTTGTGTCACACTAGTTGTTATATACAGATAAATAGGTCATAGTTAGAGAATATAGGATTAAGTACGAGTTCTTAGAACTCATACTTATGTGACATTCTTGACTCATAGTTATATGAAATGTTTATGAGCCCCTCAGCAAACGGAGGCCAAAGGTCAGACTAGGGTAAGTTTATAAACTCATATAATTGTGGCCAGGTTATGAACTCATAAGTGTGGTTTTATGAATTGGGTATAGTTGTGTGTGAATGGAGTATTAAGGATTATAGAAACAGATAGATTATTAAGCAAATGATCATTAGTGGAGACTTAGGTTTTCCTAAACTCCTAGCTATGCTAAACTTCGAAATGATTGACATCAAGCTAAATACGCACTATGTGCCTTTTAAAAAAAATATGTAGACTCGTAATCATTTTTGAAACGGTTTAAAGTACAGTCTATGCTACTTATTTCGGCTAGACGCAAATGCTTTGAAATATCAAAATTTATTTTTAATTATCACTCATGTACCATGTAACCTGGTGCAGAGATGATAAAAATATGATGGAGTTGTAAATAAAGGAATACTTAGTGTGAATTTGACCTTTGCGTGCGTTTTGAGTATCTTTGATACCCGAGAAGTTTGAGTATCGTTGATAGATACCCGAGAAGTTTGAGTATTTTTGATAAGATACCCGAGAAAATAAGTTCAAGATCTTGTGTGATCGCTCAGTATAAATGGTGTAAGGTGCACGGTGTAAGGTGTAAGGTGAATTTCGGGGACGAAATTCTTATAAGGAGGGGTGAATGTGACAACCCTAAAATATGGACAATTTATTAAAATCTTAAATGATTGATTTAAGGTCAAATAATAGACCTAGACAGAAAATAAGTGTATGCATTTGATGTTATTAGGATGGAATTTTGAGGATTTCAAAATTATGTGAAGGGTATAAGTTAATTATTCAGGATTAAGGATTTATGTGATTAAGTTCTGTGAATATGGTTATGTATGTTTACAGAGTGTGGTTAAGGGTTAAGTGTTGACCAGATAAATGATATCTGTAACAAACACTAATTATATATTAAGAACTTTAACGTTCGGTTAGAAAACCCTAGCGATTAATAAGAAATCCTAGAAACTGGTTCTGGAAACCCTAATTTCAGTTTCGGGAATCCGAAAACCTAATTCGGTGCAAGAAATCCTAAATCGTGAATTTAATGGCGTAAGTGTAAATAATTATAGGATTAATTAGGGTTAATCTTAACAAATTGATTACAAAACCCTAATTCTGAATTTGAAACCCGATTTGATAATTAGAAAACCCTAATACCAGATCTGAAAATCCTAATTTCAGATTCTGATAAAATGAAACCCTAATCTGGAAATATAACGGAGAATTTTAATGCTTTAGTGGTATTAATTAAATATTAATTAGGGTAACACTTAATTAATTAGCAAACCATAATTTCAAATTTAGAAAACCCTAATTACGGGATTTGAAACCCTAATTTTATAATTAGGGAAAACGAAAGTGTTAATTTAATAATTTTAATGTTAATTAAGATTTATTAATTCTAATTTTCAAGATTTAGTAATTAGAAAACCCTAATCTAATTACGAATATTTAATTTCTATTTTAGAAAGTTATTTTCTATTGAAACCCTAAATTGTGGAATTGAAAACCTTAATTTCTAATTTTTGGAACCCTAATTTTTCTTTCAGAAACCCTAATGCTCAATTGTGGATTTAATTGTTAAAATTAGCAATGTTAATTAGGAAACCCTAATCCTAATTATTTCAATTTATGAGTAATTAGAAAATTCTAATCAAATTACGAAATCTAATTTCTAATTTAGAAAATCAAAATTTTTCTATTAGAAACCCTAATTCAAGGGTTTTGAACCCTAATGACCATTTTGACCCTAATTGCTTTATTAGCGATGGTAATTAGGAAATGCTAAACCTAATTAAAAAGATTTAGGTAATGATTAAGAAATTTTTATATAATTAGAAATTTCTAATTATAATATTAAATTTCTATTTTTGAAACCTAAATTAGAAATTTTAGAAATCAAGTAGCTAAACTCTAAAGGGTCAAACCCTAAACCCTAAGGGTTTGCTTCAAATGACAAATTTAGAATTAAAATTTGTATGGAAATGACATTTATACCCTTATGTCACATTCTTTAATAGGTGGCTTGTAAATCTAGCTATAATATGGAGTTGGTAACCTAATTGATATGCCATGTGCATTGTATATATCCAAGATTAGCCAATCTTGACACCTAGCAATTAGATACAATGAATCAACTTGATCAAAAAGGAGAAAAGAAAGTAAAGTTATTTACTTTACTTGTAAAAAAATCAACCAAGTCCCTTCTCTCTCCTCAAATTCGAAATCTAGAGTGAGAGAGAAAGAAAAGATGAAGCATGCTCAGTTCATAGCAACTTAGGAATAGAATCAGAATTCAGAATACATGGATCAAAGCTAGAAAGGTAAAGAACCCTAAAATTTTGAAATTAGTGATTTGATGTGGTTTGATGTTAGTTGTTGTTTAAATTTGTGTAATAGGGTGTCAATTGATGATCTGGGTTGATAAATCATGAACCCATAACATCAAAGTGCACGAATTTAAAGATTTCTCAAAACTGGAAATCTGGAAAAATGTTGACTGACAAGCAAATGTCAGGGCTTCTAGATCCGTGTGTGTTAAGTGTTATGTTTGTTTTATGTTAGGGATCTATAGTATGCTATGTGTTCTTTATTCTGAAACTTGAATCAACCCTATAGCATGTCTAGATCGTAAGTTACAAGCGTTCAAAGGTCGTTGACCGATCACATTTTCTGGATTTCTGGGCAAACCCAAAAAACTAGATCGTCTGACAACATTTTTCGAGCCTCGGATCTTGTTATGTGTTAATATTTTGGCTAAGTTGTTGATTGTTTATTGTAGTCTGATATATATACTACATGTTAAAGTAATTAGAACACCTAGATCATAACTAGAATGGTAGGAAATTAAGGTCAAAGTATCTTTGACCGACTATTCTTGACGAAATCTGGAAAACCCAGAAATCGTGAAGAACAGTGCCTGACCCGTACTTTGACCGGACTAGATATCTCAGATCCGATATTGTTATGTTGATGTAGAGTACTCAAGTTGTACTCTGTCATGTGGTCTACATAATGGAACCAATTGTTCACCCAAAAAAATTACAGAATAAAAGTCATGAGGTTCGAAAACTAGTACCCTTGACTGTTCTTCATTTTCTGGAAAACCCAGAAATGAAGAACAACATTGTCAGAGTTTTTGGAGGCTATGATCTCCCTGATCTGTTGATGTATTGCTATAAAACCAGTTGGTGATTGAAGTATAACACTAGTACTACAATCCTAACTAAATCACAGGCCCAGAAATCAATAGGAACACGGATCGATTAACGGTCAAACATGGTACCTTGAAACATGCACCAAGAACACCTATAGCGACGGGTCTGTCGCTATAGGGCCCCTTTAGCGACACTTAATTTTGGAAATTACAGAAAATTAATTAAAAATTAGAAAAAATGGTTTTTAATTATTAAAAATACATTATAAATTATGAAAAATTATTTTAAAGTCTGAAAAATAGTTTTTAATTTTTTTATGTATATTTCAAAAATATTTATTATTTTTGGAATATAAATGGTATTTATTTATTTAATTATAATATTAAATAAATTATTTAAAAATGCTTTTAATTCATGAAAAATCATGAAAAATAATATTATGATAAAAGAAAATATTTTAAGTTATTTTTGATGACTTTTGATATTTTGTGAGGAATTTCATTAATAATTTAATATTAATGATAATTAGTTTATTTAATAGATATATTAAATAAATTATGGAAAAATAGTAATAATGATTTAAAAATTATATAAAAATGATTTAAGTGTTATAAAAATATTTTAAGTTATAAAATATAACTTTTGATATTTAGTCATGAAAATATTAATATTTTAATATTAATAGCAATTATCGGATAATGGATTTAAGTGTTTAAAAATCATATAATTATGATTTTAAGGTATTAAAAATATTTTGAAATATTATAATTATATTATAATATTATGTAATGATTTTCATTAATATTTTATATTAAATAAATATTAATGATTCAGGAATTATGTGGTATTTAATTTATTTAAATATGGTTTTAATGATTGAAAAATGTTGATAAATGGTAATAATATACGAAAATTATTACGAGCCTAGGAAAAATATTTTGTCTGATTAGAAATTATCTGTGATAATTTTTAAATGTTTAGGCAAGAGTTTAATTGAACTTAAATTCAATTTTTGTCCGACTAGACCATCGGGATGATAGAATTGTGTCGGTTTTAAGTCAGACTGAAATAGTTTGACTTGATGATATGTCTTTTGCGCTGTATAGACGGATAGGCTTATGTGGTAATGTGTTTAGGTTATTCTGTGGATATAAATATAACAGTAATATACTATGATGATATTATTCTAATATTGGAGATCTATATTACTAATATTAGGTCTTCGGGTAAAGCGTTATAAATTGTGTTGCGGTAATCAACGGTTCAGGCAAGTTTGCTTTTACTTAACTCTAATAAGAGTAGTTTCTTCAAGCTTATGGTTAATCATTGCTGATTGACATGAAAATTGTACTCTGTACATCTTGCATGTATAAGTCAGGTATGAAAGGCTGATCACCTTCATTACCAGTTGGTTTAGAAATGTTTGTTCATGTTTAAAACTTGTTCAGTCAAAAATTTGTTCGTGCTAGTTCTCAATTATATTGATGAATTATAGCAAGCTCATTATTCATACTCTTCAATCATGATATATCGTTATATTGTTGTATATAAACTTGCTGGGCAACTTTCATGCTCACCCTTGTTATATCATGATAAAACATTGCAGATAAGGCGAATGCGTTCGGATACATGAAAAGGTTAATGCCAAGTTCAGCTTGGGATATAAAGTGCAGCTAGTTTGTAATAGCGTAATTTGATAAATATTGTTGTGTAATAGATACTTTATGAATTGTGTATTAAGTTAAGGTTACTCAACCTTGGGGAATAGTGTGTAATGTATTGTATAAACAATTTATGTTTATATCTTCCGCAAATAGTGATAGAAATAGTATACCAGATCCGAGGTGATTTGGGACCTGGATTCGTGAATGCTATAAAGATAATGTAGAATAAATTATCCTTAGTCTTTAACAGTATAAAAACTGATCGAATAAAATAGACAACAAGTTTAACTGCAGCGGAACAAGCAATCCATTAGAAGAGTCAAGTAGAGCATGATGTCTACTATCTTTTATTATTTAAAATTTCATCATTAATATTTTATCTTTGTAACACATCTCAATAAATGATCTACATCACCGAATTATCCATGAACTACGAGCTAAGGATATTCGTTAATATCACATACACGAATTATCCATGCACTACGGGCCAAGGATATTCATTAGTATCATATCCGCGAATTATCCATGCACTATGGGCCAAGGATATTCGTTATTATCTCCCGTGGTCATGATCATGCCAACAACTGTCCATCAATGCACTACGGGCCAATGAGGACTTTTACCACATCATTTGAAACATTATAGGTCATAATTATACCAATACATAATTCCTGGTCATAATCACACCAATCAACAATCTATCTATGCATTATGGGCCAAATATAACTTTCATCACAATATAAGCATGATGATGATTACAATTATATAAGAATTCAATTAAGCGAGAGCAGGGATAAATTTTAAATATTTTTAATTCAATTTATGTAGAATTCAAGAATGTCTAAATTTTCAACATGATAACTACTTTGTGGAGAAAAATTCAAGAATAATATTCATGTATCAAAAATAATTTGGACAGAAAAAAAAATAATTTTTGTCATGAATAGTACCCCAGGTGAATAGTACCTAAGTGAATAGTACCCCGTGAATAGTACTTCATGAATAGTATCCTGTGAATAGTACCGTATGTATGAATAGTACCCATGAATAGTACTCCGACATAAAAAGGTTAAAATTTAACAAGAATGTTCAGAAAAATATTTCAGTGAAACGATACTAGATGAAACACAAATTTCAAGGATATTCTACTAATTTCAAGGATTATAGAAACAATACTTATCAAAATAAAGGTAGATTTAGGAATATGAAATGAAATAATATTACTTACTTACTACAGAGTGTGGAAGAAAATATTATTTCTTACGAATATTAAACAAAATAATATTCCTTACCTTAAAAGGAAAGTACTTCTGACTGGTATAACGGGGATATTCTTGAAGAAAACTTGCACTATTTGCTACACTCAAAACTTTCTTAAACTCAAAAGAAATACGCTAAATATTATAGAAGATGAATTCTCTGATTCTGGTGTGATTTTCATTTCTAAACTAAGCATCCTATTTATAGGAGAATGACATGATATTATTTAGGAAATAATCACGAACGCACAGTAGCAACTTCATGGGCGCCAAATTCTTCGATGAATTTTTTTTTACTATACAAACACTATGCAGCAGTATGCAATAAAATAAAATAAAATAAAATATATTCTATTTATAAAAAATTTCTATTTTATATAAAATGTTTTGGGTTTTATTACTATTATAATAATAATAAAACAAAAACGGAGATAACTTTCTACCGAAAATTTTAAAAAATGAGTAAGTGGGGGTCTATGTAATAAGCCAAACTTACAATAAATACTTCATAAAATCCCCCTCTATTTATCACCAATCACTTGTCTTCAATAAACACATTTATAATTATTCATCATTAATAGTATAACTCATAATATTAACAACAAGATCATTCTTAGGAAAAAGGGGCTTTCCGATAAGGACTTCTCCTTATTGACGCACAATTAGATGACCAAACCCCTTTCCTCGATAGAACTTTTTAGACATTGTCAATAATGCAAATAATAATATGAATAATTGTGTCGTCTCATTTATTGATTTAATAATATAAAATATTGTGCAGATGATACTGTGACAATAATTGAATCAATAATATGAGATACTATGCATCAACTACTGTTGCAATAATTGAATAAAACTGAGTGACTTCTCACATAAGCATCAATAATCAAAGATACTGTACAATATTGTGTGCTACTGTGCAACCACGAGTATTACTGTACTTGATTATGACCAAGGATTATTCGGTATAGTCATGACCATTGATGATTTAAAGAATATCCTTGGCCCGTAGTGCAGGGATGATTCGATGATGTGGTTTATTTATTAAGCTGAGTCTCAGCGATAAAAGTGATGAAAAACTTTTTAAATCATAAAAGATAGTAGATTTTATTCTCTACTTGACTTTTCTAGTGGATTGCTTGTTCCGCTGCAGTTAAACTTGATGTCTATTGTATTTTATCAGTTTAACATTGTTGAAGACTATTGATAATTTATTCTACATTATCTTAGTCATAATATTTCTTACTGGGCTAGTTGAGCTCACCCTTTCTTTTACTGTTCTCTTCAGGAAATGAGAATATAGTTGGGACGAGTCGGGAAAAGGAGTGATGGTCCAGATGATAGCATTAGTAGTCCTCACTATTCTGATTAAATAGTGTGACAATAAATGTAATGAGGACATCATTGAGTATGTATACTGTCTATATGACAATATACGTATTAAAACTCTTAGATTATGTTGTGTCGTATTTTACGCGACAGCTGTATAATTAAGTTGTATTTGAATTTTGTACCATGTATTTGGCGACTCAAGATGGGCGATGAATACCTATTTTTGGGGGCGTCACATACCTCCAGAGCGTGAAATCGAATTTTGTATTGACCCCAGTACAAAACCCATTTCTTCAATCCTTAAATATTTTTTCAACCAAAACGAACGTATAATGCGCCAAAGACGTTGGCTCAAGTTATTGAAGATTACAACCATACCATTCAATATTATCGTGGAAAAAGAGAACATGGTAGCTGATGCATTGAGTAGAAGATCGTATGCGTTTACGAATGCAATGTTGTTAACACAAAAACCCATTTTGTATAACTTACAAACGATGAAGATAGAGTTAAAGACTCTAAGGGCCCACGTGGTGATATCAAATATACGAGTAGAATCGACTTTAATCAATAAAATTAAAAGTCGTTCAAGCTACAGACCCGAGGCTGATGAATACGAAGAAGAAGGTTCAAGAAGGAATTATTCTAGAAGCAAGACTCGATGAAGAGAGGAAATCTTTACCCTTGATTTTTTTAGTCTATTTAAAATCCTCGATCGAGTAGGAATTGTGGCCTATAGACATGTTTTACCGCCATGTATGTTGCGTGTTCATAACGTTTTTCACGTATTGATGTTACGTAAATATGTGGACGACCCGAACCACATTATTGAATTAGAACTAGAGGAGATAGACGAAGATTTAACATATGAGGAGATACGTGTTAAAATCTTAGATAAGAAGGATCATATTCTACACTCAAAGGTTATACCTCAAGAGTTAGAATCTGACGAGGTATCATCATCTCTTCAACATACCAGGTACGTATGTAAATTTCGAGGGCGAAATTTCATAAGGAGGGGAGATTGTAAGACCCCGAATTTTATGAAATGGAAATATTCAATTTTCCTATAATTATTATTCTATTTAGTAAATGGTTAAATTGATAAAATGTTAAAGTTAAGGGTGATATTTGAAAATTTTGCAAAGAAAGCAAGTTGTTATAAAATATTCGATTAGTCGAGGAATATTAGTTTTTATAGGGAATATTCGTACGACAAAACAATCATTGGTGGACCCTACAACGGAAGTATTGTCGTAGTTAGAAAATGACAGAATTATCTTTTTATAAAAATAACGGTGAAAGTTTTACCATTAAACTGTTGAACTACCCGGTAGTAAAAGTACAGTAATACGCGTGGTTGCATAGTAGCACACGGTATTGATTATTGATGATTACGTAAGAAGTCACTCAGTTATACTCAATTATTGTTACAATAATTGCTGCATCATATCTCTCATTTTATTGATTCAATTATTGTCACAGTATCAATATTTTATAATATTAAATAAATAATTGAGACGACAGAGTTATTCATATTATTATTTTCAATATTGACAATGTCTAGAAGTTCTGTCAAGAAGAGGTTTGGTCACCTAATTGTGCGCCAATAAGGAGAAATCCTTATTGAAGATTCCCTCTTTCCTGGGAATGACATGGTTGTTAAATATTGTGAGTTATAATATTAATGATGAATAAGTTTGTGTTGATTAAAGATGGAATTGATAGTTCCATTTTGTTTAAATTATTAGTGTTAGTGGAAATCGTCATTTATTTCGATAATAATTGATGTCTTGAAGTTATATTGACCAATCGGGTAATTAATCGGACAAATGAGAATTTAATTGCTATTAATTCACATGCTTATAACTATGTGTTCACATGTGTGTACTATTGATTCACATGTATGTACTATTAGGGGAGGTGGTGCAAGATTGATAATACTTGCATGACTAAATTAAAAATGGAGGTATAGATGAAGGTACTATACTATAATTAGTTTTTTTTGCATGTATAAAACTATTGAGTCACATGATTATACTATATATTCACATGATATACTATTAGGGGAGGTGGTGCAAGTTTGATAATACTTGCAGGACTAAATTAAAAATGAAGGAAAAGCTGAAGGTATTATACTGTAATATTTCAAGCCTCAAAACATGCAATTATCTAGAATATAATTTTCTATAAATAGAAGCTCATTCTTCCCTCATTCTCACCAATTCACTAAGACTCACAAAAGCAATTATAGAGAGAGAAGCTATAGAGAGAGAAGCTATAGGGAGAAAGAAGAAGAGTAGTATGCTACTTCACTACTCCAGTATTCAGTCTCCTTCTGAAGTAAGGGGAATTATTTATTTAATATTCTAAAGAGATATTATTTTTCATATTCGTATGAATATTATTTTCATTCAATATTCATAAAGAATATTATCTTCGTTCAATATTCATAGGAATATTATCTTCGTTAAATATTCGTTGGAATATTATTTTCGTTCAACAGTTGTAAGAGATGTTATTTTTGTTCAATATTTGTTTGAAATAATATTTTCTTCCATACTCTATAGTATGTAAATAATATTATTTCGTTTCAGATTTGGAATTCTATACTCATTTTATTGAAATTTTGGCTTCTATACTCCATGAAATTAGTAGAATATCCTTGATATTTGCGCTTCATCCAGTATCTTTCCATGGAAATATTATTCTGAGCTTTCTTGATAATTATTGATCTTTTCATGACGGAGTACTATTCACAAGTTACTATTCATGAGTTACTATTCACCCAGTTACTATTCACTCAAATATTATTCATTCGGATATTCGGGAGCACTTTTCATGCCGGAGTACCATTCGCGAGTTAATATTCACCCAATTAATATTCACTCGAATATTATTCACTCGGGTATTTGGGGTAATTTTCATGCCGAGGTACTATTCACGAGGTACTATTCCCGAAGTACTATTCACAGGATACTATTCACGGGGTACTATTTACCCAAAAAATACATTTCTTTTCTGTCCAAATTATTTTTGGTACATGAATATTATTCTTGAATTTTACTCTACAAAGCAGTATCATGTTGACAATTTGGATATTTTTAAACTCTGGATAAATTTAAAGTTTTTAATATTTATCCTTGATTTCGTTTGATTATTACTTATATCATTGTCATCATCCTCATACTTATATTGTGATGAAAGTCATCTTTGGCTTACGTGCATAGATGGACTATTGATTGGTATGATTATGACTAGGGATCATTCGGTATAATCATGACCCGTAATGTTACAAATGATGTGGTAAAAGTCATTATTGGCCCGTAGTGCATTGATGGACAGTTGTTGGTATGATTATGACCATGAATTATTCAATATAATCATGACCATTGATGATTACATGAATATCCTTAGCCCGTAGTGTAGGGATGGTTCGATGATGTGATTTATTTATTAAGCTGAGTCTCAGCGATAAAGTTGATGAAAAACTTTTTAAATCATAGAAGATAGTAGATATCATACTCTACTTGACTCTTCTACTTGATTGTTTGTTCCGCTGCAGTTGTTGATCTAAAACTTGTTGTCTATTATATTCTATCAGTTGTTATACTGTTGAAGGCTAAGAATAATTTATTCTGCATTATCTTAGTCATAATATTTGTTACTGGGCTAGTTGAGCTCACCCTTTTCTTTCATTGTTCTCTTTAGGAAATGAGAATATAGCTAGGACGAGTCAGGGAATGGAGTGACAGTCCAGATGTTTGCATTAGTAGTCCTCACTATTCTATAAAATAGTGTGATAATAAATATAATGAGGACTCTATTTGAGAGTGGATATTGTCTAGAAGACAATATTCTTGTTTAAACTCTCAGCTATGTTTTGTTGTATTTTGCACGACAGTTGTATAATTAAGTTTGTATTTAATTTATGTACCATGTATTTGGCGACTCAAGATGAGCGATGTATACCTATTTTGGGGGCGTCACAAATAAAATTAATAATAATAGTAATAATAATAGTAAATATAATAATGGTAATAGTAATAATAAGTATTACTATTATTATAATAAAAATAATAATTATAATATTATTATAATTATAATATTATTATAATTATAATACTAATAATATTTATAATAATAATAATAGTAATAATTAAAATAATAATTACGATAATAGTAATATTTATAACAACAACAACAATAATAATAATAAAACAAAACTCATTTTAAATCTTTCATTTGACAAAGGACAAGGACGGTTCAGATTTCATCTCAATTCTTCCAACTTAATCTAAAGGCTCACATTTTTTCTCACACTAAAAATTTTTGCCCAAATCAAATTCATCCCTAAAAATTCCTTCCCAAATCAAATAACAATAATAATTACAATGATGATAATAATAATAATATTAATTATAATAATAGTAATAATAAAAATAAAAATAATTATAATTATTATTCTAATAGTAATAATAATAATTATTATTATAATAATTAATAAGATTATAATAATAATAAAAATAATAATTATTATTATAATAGTAGTAGTAATAATAATAATGTTATTAATAATAATAACAATAATAATAATAATAATAATAATAATTATTATTATTATTATTATTATAACTAAAAAAGTTTACAGAATATACTGAACAAAAGGAAGAAGAAATTAAAATAGAGACTCACGCCATTTGGGAGGACTGGGTCGACGACATGGGTGAATCCAAATCTTCATCTTTGGTTGATCTTTTTGCCACCATTTGGATTGACGACTTTTTTGAGGGATCGATCGGTGAGGGAATCGGATTTGGTGGAGATGGCGAGTGAGGCATTGATGAGAGGCAGAGGCAGAGTTGTGGAGGAGGTGGAGGCGGTAGTGGTGGAAGAAGAGAGAGAAGAAGAGGGAGAAGTGGGCGTTGTTGGGGCAAATCACAAGAAGTCCACCACCCTCCGCCACATCAACATCCTTCCACCCTCCGGTGGCCACCACCCTCTGCCGCCTAATTCCCCCTTTTCACCATCGTCGCCGCCTCCTCACCATCCACATCCTTCCACCCTCCTAGAAGAACAGATCTGAAAAATGATGGGAATTGGAAAAAAAATATGGAAGAATAGATGTAAGAAAATGGAAACAGAATTTGATTTGGAAGAAAAGATAAGTAAATTAATTTTTTGGATGAAATTGAAACATAAAATTTTGATTTTAATTTTAATGTTTAGTTATTAATATTGTCTTATTTTAAGGAAAATATGTTTGATTTTTTAATTGATTAAGATTTTATTTATCTTGATAAATAAATTTGATTTAATGAATGCAAAAATGTTTTATCTTTATTAGTTTTTGTTTTGTTCTATTATATTTTTGTCATTTTTGAAACTTTAAAATGTTAAAAATAAGTCAAAAAATAATTATTATTTTTATTTCCATGTCATTGTTGCTGATTGGCCACCTCATTTTTTATTTTATTTCCCTTTTTTTTACTTCCACATGAAAAATCTTGAACCAATTTGACAACCGTTAGTTAGATTTGACAGAATGATTAAATTTGAAAATTTTGATTAGTTCAGTTAGTTAATTTGATAAATTAAAAGTTCAATCAGGTATTCAGTAAAATGTACCGACTTCGATGACTAAATCATTAGTTTTGCCATAGTAATAATAATAAAAATAGCAAATATAATAATAGTAATAGTAATAGTAAAAATAATTATTGCTATTATTATTATAATTTTAATAATAATTATAATTATAATTATAATATTATTATAATTATAATAGTAATATTATTTATAATAATAATAATAATTATTATTATTATATTATTATTACGATAATAGTAATATCAATAACAACAATAATAACATTAATAATAATAATTATAATTATAATTGTAATTATAATTATAATAATTATTATTATTATAATAGTAATATTTATTATTATTATTATAACTATTATAGTAATAATGAAAATAATAATAGTAATAATTATAATAATAATTATTATGATAATAGTAGTAATAATAGTTATTAATAATAGTAATAATATTAACAACAATAATAAGAATAATAACAACAACAATAATAATAATTATTGTTATTGTGGTGGTGTGGTGAATTATGAAAATTGTTATTAATGATTTGTAAGTTTTGTAGATAGGTTTAGATTTTTCTGGATATCTATTTTTAAAGAAAAATTAATTATTGTGGTCGGGTGGTGAATTATGATAATTGTTATGTGTGATTGTAAGTTATTTTAGGTTATAAAAAGTCTTTAGGTAATGTTTTATTTCTTGAATTTTAATCTAATTTTTCGTTACGTCGTGCCTTCAGGCACGAACAATTACTAGTATCTATATAATAAAACAGAACAAATTTTGAATCTTTCATTCGACAAAGCAAAAGGACGGTTCAGATTTCATCTCAATTCTTCCAACTTAATCTAAAGACTCACATTTCATCTCACAATAAAAATTTCCACCCAAATCAAATTCATCCCTAAAAATTCTCGCCCAAATCAAATAACAATAATAATAACAATGATGATAATGATAATTATAGTAATAATAATTATTATTATAATAATAATAGTAATAATAAAAATAATAATAATAATAATAATTATAATAGTAATAGTAATAATAATTATTATAATAATTACTACTACTATAATAATAATAATAATAATAATAATAAAAATAATAATTATTATAATAATAATAGTAATAATAATAATATTTATAATAATAATGATTATAATAATTATTATTATTGTAATAATAATAATAGTAGTAGTAATAATAATAATAATAATAATAATAATAATAATAATAATTATTAATATTATTATAACAACAACAACAACAACAACAACAACAACAATAATAATAATAATAAAAAAATAATTATTATTATAATAATACTAATAATAATAATTATTATTATAATAATAGTACTAATTATTATTATTATTATTATAATTATTATTATAATAGTTATGATTATTATAATAGTACTAAAAATAATAATTATTATATTAATAATATTACTAATACTAATAGTAATAGTAATAATAATTATTATTAGTAGTACTATTATAATTATTATAATAATAGTAAATAACAACAACAATAAAAACATTAATAATAAAAATAATAATAATAATAATAATAATAATAATAATAATAATAGTAATAGTTATTATAATAATAGTAACAATTATAATAATAGTAATAGTAATAATAATAATAATAATAATAATAATAATAATAATAATTAATAATAATAGTAATAATAATAATTATAAAGTAAAATAACTAAAATAAATTAATTAAATAAATTAAATTAAATTAAATAATATAATATAATATAAAATAAAATAAAATAAAATAACTAAAATAAAGTATTTAATTAAGTTACGCTAAATTAAATAATATAATACAAAATAAAATAAAATAAATAAATTAATTAAGGTATATTAAATTAAATAATATTATAAATAATAAATTAAATTAAATAATATAAAATAACTAAAATAAATTAATTAATTATTTAAAATTAAATTATATAATATAATATAAATTAAATAAAATAAACAAAAATGAAAAGAAATAAAATGAATAAATTAAAATTAAATTAAATATAATAACATATAATTTAAATGAAATATAATATAATATAATACAACATGGTAATGAAAAAGATAGTATAATATTCAAATAATATTTCTCACAAACTGAGTAGCACTAGCTTAGTTTATATCATTAGAAAAATAAACTAAGTAGTATTTGCTTAGTTTTCCACAATTACAGTAAAACTGCATATATACTTCATGTGCATATAGTATACATAGGTAGGAGCTTAGAGACCCGTTTAACATTCACTCATTAGGAGTGAATGTCGAATAGTCCCTAGTTTGGGACTGTTACTGAATGCTATTTCTCTCACTTAGGTCGGTGCCAATTCACAAGGTGCATTTTTATAAACTTTTGAGGATTTTTCAGCTGGTGTCTCTACATGTTCTCCGAGTGCATACTTAGACTAAGTTGTCTTCGTTTATTACGTGAACTTGGAGACCATGGGGAGGTGTTGCTAAAATTTTCTTAAAATAGAAGAAACGCGCTCAAGATTGGCACTAGTGAGGAGACGCATCCAGGAACGGGATAGAAGCCTTACCCCTGTAAAGTGGAGATATATACTAGGTAAACTAAATACATGCATGGACCACATTCATGATTATTATTGATCTAATTGGGTTTTTTCTTCAATTAAAGATGTCAGCCGACCGGAGTTGGATGTACCGTAGGATTAAGATTGATGGGAGGGGATTAGTTGATGCGTACCGTGATGGCTTGTCCAATTTTATGAACAAAGAAATAGAACATTTTGATGATCCGAATGGAAAGATGAGATGCCCGTGTTTCAATTGTAATAATGTGATATGGAAGACTGCCGATGAAGTTAAATTTGACTTATATTCATGTGGGTTTATGGATGGGTATTCGGTATGTATTCATCACGGGGAATCAGCTGAGTTTAGAGAATGGACAGATAGTACTGTAGACCAATCGATTCACGAGGATTCACAATCAGATAACTTTGATGTTGTGTAGATGTTGGTTGATGCGTATGGCTCTACCAATATTGACTGGGTTGAAAACGAACATGCGTTAAGCAGTGCTCAACAAAAGCCAAATGATTCAACAGTTGCTTTCTACAAGTTGCTATCTGAATTGGGTTTTCCATTGTATCTTGGAAATGATAAGCACACCAGGATTTCTGTAGTTACAAAGTTTTACATTTCAAGAATGAGCATGACTGCAGTGAGAGAGGATTCAATGATTTACTTGATATTCTCAGCGAGTTTTTACCTAGGAATAATACTCTGCCCGCGAATTACTATGAAGTAAAGAAGATGGTTAAGGGGTTGAATCTTGGGTATGAGAAGATCGATGCTTGTGAGCAGGATTGTATGTTATACTATGGGGAGGACAAAGATAAGGTACAGTGTGATATCTCTAACTCGTCAAGGTACAAGATCACAAAAAGTGGGGGGAAGGAGAAACATGTTCCAAAGAAGATTTTACGGTACTTTCCTCTTGCGCCAAGGTTGCAACAACTATTCATATCTGGGCACACTGCTCAGCATATGAGTTGGCATAAAACAACGGATGTCGTGCCTAGTCAGCTGACTCACCCAGCAGATGGAGATGAATGGAAGAATTTTGATGCCAATTTTCCATAATTTGCCGACGAAGTTAGGAATGTCAGGCTTGGAAAGGCTACAGATGGCTTTTGTCCATTTAATAATTTTAGTTAGCCTTACTATGTTTGGCCAGTGATTATGGTAGCTTACAATCTTCCACCATCAATGTGCATGAGGGATCCGTATCTTTTCTTGACCTTACTTATATCGGGGGATAAAAGTCCTACAAAAGACATTAACGTGTACCTTAGGCCGTTAGTCGATGAACTTAAGATGTTGTAGGAAACAGGTGTTCAGACTTTTGATAAATCTGTTGGGCAGAATTTTGTGATGAAGGCAGCCTTGTTGTGGACTATCACTGACTTTCCGGCACTAGGGATGATTAGTGGTTAGTCGACTCATGGTAAGTTATCATGTCCAGTTTGTATGGGGATGTGCAAGGCACTCAACTACATCATGACCGAAAAACTAGTTTCTTTGGAACTGCTCGTAGATTCTTGTCTGCTGAGCACAGTTATAGAAAGATGTCTACACAGTTCAATAAAAAGACAGAGAAGAAGGGGGTTGTTGGTTGCTTGTCGGGCAGCGACCTATTGGGCTGGCTAAATGATCTAACATTTCCACCGCCTGGGAAGGATCATGGTAATTTGAGAGTTATAGGATATGGTTAAATTCATAACTGGACACACTCGATCGCCGATTTGGTTTGAGTTGCCATACTGGGTCACACTAGCACTTCGTCAATGTATAGATGTTATGCATATAGAAAATAATGTATTCGAGAATTTGTTTTACACCGAACTAGATACGAGTGGTAAAAAAAAAGAGAATGATAAAGCACGTAAAGACTTGGAGGAAAAGAATATCAGGTGGGAATTGTGGCTCCGACCTAACAACACAAAACTAAAAGCTCCATTTTTTCTTACCAAGCAACAGGTTGAAAACATTTTCAAGTGGCTTAGCGCATTGAAGCTCCTAGATGGATATGTTTTTAACATATCTCGTTGTACTAAGGTTGAGCAATTGAAAATTATTGGGTTCAAAAGTCACGATTGTCATGTATTCATGCAGAATTTGATGTCAATTGCATTTCGTGAGGTGTTAATCAGGAATATTAATGATACTTTTAACGCACTTTCAAATTTCTTTCGGGATATTTGCTCAACTTTTATAATGTATAGTGATGTGGAGCAGTGTTGGGTAAAATCTAATTACGCACAACACGCACATATACGTGGTCAACAAGTAATAAGGTGATAAGTTGAGTATCGTTCCCACAGAGAATTAGTTAATAAAAATCACCAAGTACTAACTCGTAACCAACTCAATCTTATTTAAACGAATGAATTTAATGTTATAAATTAAAATATTTAACTAAACTAATTCTAATTACCGCTAATTAAAAATCAGATTATGGAGATTTAAGATCACAACTTCACTTATTGCTTCATTTAAGCTAACACCCTTCTCATTAATTATTTTCTATCCTGAATTGTTAATCAAGAAAACTAAAGCAGATAAAACCACCTCTCGATGCATAATACCCATACTCACTTGCATCCACAGATGATAGAATTAAGCAAGACACCATAATTAACTAATCCACTATATCTCTATGTGAATTATAATTAAAAAGGATTTAAAGCACAAGTTCTCTATAAGATTACATATGGCGTAAAGGCATATCTCTATCCTAAACACGAATCATGAATTCCATCTATGCAGAAATCACAAACATATGCTGTCATGATCAGATTTAAATCAATACTTCATCTCTCAAGTTCATATAGATTATCACGGTAATTTATGGCCAGTCAATTAAATAATTAAGTCCAAATCATAATAGACAATCCTCACAATAGAGCATAATAATTGATAGCGAAACATATTAAAATAAATTACAAAATAAGATCCATTGTAATCTCAAACAAAGAATTAGTTCATGATTATTGAATTAAAACTAAGAATCCACACTTGAATAAACAATAAAAGACAAAGATAGAAGAAGATGAGAAGATAGAATCTATTGTCTGTAGATTTGATGCTCTCTCCTTGCTCCTACTTTGAATCTTCAATGGTCTCCAAGTTGCTTAAATCTCCAAATCTAATAAGAACTAGGATTTTTCCCAATCTACTCTAATCTAATCTATTGGAATTCTTCCAAAAACTCTCTCTAATCCTTGTAAATCTCCTCCTTTTATAATCATCCTTATATGTCTTTAAGTCCTCTTGGAAGTCCTTGAATCAAACAACTCGAATCAATCTTTATCGGACTCAAATTCGGACAAAAACTACTCCTTCTGCGCATATCCAAGCCCATGCTTGCTTGTTGCCTTCATAATAGCATGCCCCGGCTTGCTATGCTACTGTTTTGGCTTTAGGACCCCAAGCCCCGGCTTGGGTATAAGGCATAAAATAGCAAGCCCTGGCTTGGGTGCAAGCTGTTAGTTGTTTTTTCTGCAGCAATATCCTCTGGTAAAATGGCCATAACATTTGATCCGGGGGGATTTACGGAGCCTGCCACCTATCAAATCGAATCTATCGACGAGCTCTACAACTTTCATTCTTTGAGTTTTGAGAAATAACGAACTAATGAAGGTCGGAATTGGACTGGAAGTGACTGCTATGCAAATGACCACCCAAAACAGCGAAATTCAACATCCGTTAGTACAAATATCATAACTCTTGCATCCGAACTCCGATTGGAATGATTCAAGATGTTCTGGAAAGATAAGAAGAAGCTCTACAATATTCAAGTTCCAAGCCAAGGACATGAAATGAATATGAAAGCCCAAACGATGTCTGGATTTCTTTTCTTTGCATTTTCCTTGTTTTTCTTTACCAATAGTCGCTCACAATGCTTCCAAACGTATAACCTACAAAATGAGCACACAATGCATGAAAATAACTAAGACACATGAATATAAGCAACTAATTCAAGTAAAAGATACCGGATAAGTGGATATAAAACCCA
This sequence comes from Panax japonicus, assembly GCA_020205505.1. Lineage (NCBI taxonomy): Eukaryota > Viridiplantae > Streptophyta > Magnoliopsida > Apiales > Araliaceae > Panax > Panax japonicus. The sequence continues at coordinate 37,443,045 of CM035106.1, read as the reverse complement.
CTTATCAAATACCCCCAAACTTAAATCGTTGCTTGTATCCAAGCAACACAATATAATACAATGCAATGTAATGAAATGAAACTAATCTATATGCCTACGAATCCAACAGTATTGATAAAATCAAATATATTCACTCGGCCTTAGAGCAATCAAGCAAACACAACAATACTTCATATCAAAACCAATCAACAATTTTCGAGTCAATCATCAAGTCTTAAACTGTTATTACTGGTATAGTGTGTGTGTGCTCCACAACAATGTTAACTGATATAAAATTAAATTTAACACATAACAAGTCTCTTTGAAGGCATCATAGAGTGTAAACTCAAGAAATCCAAAAACAAGCTAGATCCAACTTAAATCAAACAATTACCAATATCGAGGGTCAACATGGGATACTTATGCTTTATTTTTCATCTACGAGGGCTTTTTGCTCTTATTTCCCGTTTTATTCTCTTTTTTTTCTTTTGGTTTATATACACATAGCTATGCAATGTCTTATTCCTTTAGGCTTTTCAATGCTACCTTAACGAGCTTTCGACCAACGACTCCCAGACCATTAAGACCTTAGGGCGCTAGGTGTAGAGACAATCCCCTCGGGCTTACTTACTCAAGTAAAAAAGGCCACAAAACTAGACAAGCACGCCACCATGTTTATTCATAATTTTTTTCAATAGCTTATATATCTCACATATTCCCTCAAACTTAGGTTCTTGTTTAACTTTAGCCATCACTTCTTGTTCTTGTCATTCTTTCATTTAAACTAGCATTATCCTTTAGAGTCCCATTATGTATCAATTTAAATTCAATCAATCACAAGTTGTTTTTACTGTGCTATCCTTATTATACCAGTTTCAAATTGAAAAATATTCAATTCATAACAAGAAATCACATCAAAGATCTAATAGTCAGTACTATACTTGCCTACTCAATTCCATTCTCCTCATTGGCCAAAATAAACTTAAACTATCAAATAGCTGGACTCATGCAAGATGAACATAGTAACTAAATATTATTTTTGATTTTTTTTCCACAATAAACTGAATATAATACTATTTAAACTATACTACTATACAACTACTTATGCAATTGTACTACATGAATGCAAACATAATTAACCTAAACTAAATTAACATCATATGCAAAATAACATAACATAAACATGAAAATAAACATGCAATAATGAACTAAACTAAATTCCCCCAAACTTAGCAATTACAATGTCCTCATTGTAAGAATATAGCGGTAAGTAGAAGAGAACTTCCCTGTAATCAGCTAAGCATGAAGTGATGGTGGTGATAGCGGCGATGATCATTTTCCTATCCATTGAACCTCCAATACATGCAATGAAGAGAGACAACATGGATTAGATTATAAGAGAGCTTAATAAGCAAATTAATTCATATCTACTAAATAAACTAATAAAGCATATAAATATAAAAATTCCTGGGTTGCCTCCCAGTTAGCGCTTGATTTACAGTCTTTCAGCCTGACTTTGTCTGGCCAACGCTATCCAATTCCTCTTTGAAAATTGAGGAACTCTCCATCCATAGAAAACAATATAGCTTTTGGTAGGTTCCCATTTGTGATAGTCATTGCATTAAAGTCACCTAACATGCTTTGTTTAGATAATATCACATTCAAGAACGTACAAAATCTAGGTGTTTTCTCCATTGTGTCTGTGAATAGATTCTGGCATTGAGGCTTGTCAGACACAATAATCTCTTCTTCTATCTTCTCCAGCTCAGTGCAACATGGCTTCAAAGTTGTACTCATTTTTACGTCACAAGGAGTATTGCCGACGACATGACTACCTATCGGACAAGGTTTTACAAATCTAACTGGATTCTTAAACTGTGGTGGAGAAGGCACTTGAGGCATTAATAGCATCGGCTCATCCTCGTTAGTACTCATAGTTAGCTCTTCATCGACCTTGTTTTCATTATCCCCACTTGTCTCCTCGTTTTCAACATCTCGAGGCTCATACAGTTATAGATTTGGTTCGGGTTCTCTGCCAATTTCTTCATCCATGTCATAAAGCCAAGTGTTTGGAGGAAGGTTGTTTACGGCTTTGGTTATTTGATATATCTAATTCTGTAGATTTTGACTTGATATCTCTTAATTCTAAATTGACCGCCCTTGATTAATCCTCCTCTCCTCATTTGACTTGGACCACAATTCCTCCATCCTTGAATTATCTATATCAGTCTGGAAAGCCATGTATTAGGACCATTGGTTGAGGTAGTGACGAGTTGTTCCATCCATCTATTAAGATTTTGGGTCAATAACTCCTGACTCATTATCATCTCTTCTTTTTCTGCTATAATCCTTAACATGAATTCCTTAAACTCTGAATTGTCTTCTTGTCGCATTGGAGGTGGATATGAGAATTCCGTCGTGTATGTTGGATTTGGAATAGAGTATTGGTCTTCATAAGTATAGCTCCATGAAGAATCTGGTTGATACCCCCAAAATTGATGATAATTATCATATGTATACTGATTGAGGTGGTTACCACCATACTGTACCGGCCCAAGATTGATGGTGCATTGATTACTCGGGTGATTGCCAGCACAATAGTCACATATAACTGCCATCCTTCGACTCCTTTGGGTTGAAATAACGTCGAACTTCCACGAAGGTCTTCAATCTGTGCTGATATTGCGAAAAATGCATTAAGTCCGTCAATCCTTCTTTCCCTTGGTTGAGTCATGTTCGTGTATGGCCATTGATACGTAAAATCACCCATGGTACCTGAAAAGAGAGAAAAATAAGAAGAGAATTAAAAATAAAAATAAAAATATTTAAATTAAGACTAATTTGATTGAAATTAATATTGGCAAAGAGATATTAAACTAAGTCCTCGGCAGCGGCGCTAAAAACTTGTTGGGTAAAATCTAATTATGCAAAACACGCAAGTATATGTGGTCAACAAGTAATAAAGTGATAAGTTGAGTATCGTTCCCACAAAGAATTAGTTAATAAAAATCACCAAGTACTAACCTGTAACCAACTCAATCTTATTTAAACGAATGAATTTAATGTTATAAATTAAAATATTTAACTAAACTAATTCTAATTACCACTAAATAAAAATCAGATTATGGAGATTTAAGATCACAACTTCACTTATTGCATCATTTAAGCTAACACACTTCTCATTAATTATTTTCTATCCTGGATTGTTAATTAAGAACACTAAAGCAGATAAAACCACCTCTCGATGCATAATACCCATACTCACTTGCATCCACAGATGATAGAATTAAGCAAGACACCCTAATTAACTAATCCACTATATCTCTATGTGAATTACAATTAAAAAGGATTTAAAGAACAAGTTCTGTATAAGATTACATATGGCGTAAAGGCATATCTCTATCCTAAACACGAATCATGAATTCCATCTATGCAGAAATCACAAACATATGCTATCATGATCAGATCTAAATCAATACTTCATCTCTCGAGTTCATGTAGATTATCACGGTAATTGATGGCCAGTCAATTAAACAATTAAGTCCAAATCATAATAGACAATCCTCACAATAGAACATAATAATTGATAGCGAAACATATTAAAATAAACTACACAATAAGATCCATTTTAATCTCAAACAAAGAATTAGTTCATGATTATTGAATTAAAACTAAGAATCCACACTTGAATAAACAATAAAAGACAAAGATAGAAGAAGATGAGTGTGATAGCCCCGAATCCGGGCCCCGATCGTCGCGGATCCGGTATACTATTTCTATAACTAATTGCGGAAGATATAAACATAAATTGTTTATACATTACACTTTACACATTACCCCAAAGTTGAGTAACCTTAACTTAAACACAATTCATAAATTTTCTAACACATTTATCAAACTATTCTATTACAAAATAGCTGCATATATTGCCCCAAGCTGAACTTGGCATTATCATTTTCCTGTATCCCAACGCATTCGCTTTATCTGCAATGTTTTATCATGATATAGCAAGGGTGAGCATGAAAGTTGCCCAGCAAGTTTACATACAATAATATAACGATATATCATGATTGAAGAGTATGAATAATTGGCTGGCTATAATTCAACAATATAATTGTGAACTAGCAGGAACAAAATTTTGACTGAACAAGTATTTTACATGAACAAACATTTCTTAACCAACTGGTAATGAAGGTGATTAGCCTTTCATACCTGACTTATACATGTATTTCATGCATAAAAAGTATTTTTCCATAATTTTCCAATTTTTTTTTGTATTTTTCAAAAATTAATTTCTAGTGCGTAGCTTAAGAAATTAGCTACCTCGTGCTTAACTCCAGTAATGCCCATCTTTTGGCATAACCTTATATATGTTAATTTGATGCTCCATTTTAAATTTCGTGGCAATCAGAGTTGTAGAACTCCGTTTATAGCAATTTCCGTCGGAAAATCACAAAAATTGTAATGGTCATAACTTGATCGTTTTAACTCGGAATCAGTTCATTTTTGGACACGAGCTACATAATACCATATATTATCATTTTCCAAAAGCCTGGAATTTTTCTCATTAAATAAATGTCTGAAACAGCCCCCGGAAAATTTTGGGCAGAAACTTTTTGCACTTTGGCAGTTTTGGAGTCCTTCACCAAAACTTAAATAAAACGAAATATGTAACTCCGATTAATGATCCGTCACTTTTGTTGGATTCCTATATTTCCGAAATACAGTTTTCATATATCACAATCCATATTTAGACATGTTAAGCACCCGGAAATTAGCCCGGAAGTGGCTGTTACAAAACTGTCCTTTTAACAGTTTTCTTATCTTTGTGTAGTTTGGGAGAAATCCCATAACTTGTTCAATATTCAACCTATTTAAGTAATTCCAAAGGGATTTTACCCTTAACACATATATCTAGCATCCCAAGAACATAAATCACAAATATCCATCATAGATTTCAAAGATCCAAAAGCTTGATCACACTTTTTAAAAGTTTAACTTTTCCAGAAAATTTCCATTCTTGAATTTCTTTTGATTTCCACCAAATTAACACCCATTATGGGTAGATCCAAATAATAAAACACTCTTTAACATGTATATACATGGCTTTTGAGTTTAGAAACAAAGTTTCTTATTTCCTCAAACAAGCATCAAACAAAATCAAAGCTAAGAGAATTTTAGGTTTTCTATCCTTTGAAAAACCTATCCTCCATTTCATACTTTAGATCTAACTTTTGATCTACAAAAGAGTTGGATCTACATATTAAACACTTATATACACATAGATCTAAGGATTTTGAGTTTAGAACTATAGATTCAAGGTTTGATAACTATCAAAAACTTACATAAACAAAAAGGTTTATACCTTTATTACCATGCTCTCCTTCTTCTTCTTCTTAGCTTCATCCATGGATGAACCTTCTCCATCTTCTTCCCAAACATGGCTGCCGTCCCTCCTCTTCTCTCTTCTTCTCGGTTTTTGGCCGAGCTTCTCTCTCTCTCTCTCTTTCTTACTTCTTTCTCTTTCTCTTTCTTTTCTTTCTTATCTTCCAATTTCTTCTTATCCTCATCTTTTCTCTATTTCTTTTTCTTTCCTTATTAGAAGGTTGCTTGCAAGCATAACCAAACATGTTGGCTAAATCAAAATTGGACACATAGGGGAGTTGGTAAGAGTTGTTCAACTACTAAAGTAAATAATCCACATTCATTCCCCTCCTTTAACCTCTCTAAATAGCCGGCCACTTTGGCCATTGATTGCTCCAAGTCTTACTTCAATTTTTAATGTAATATCTAGTGTACCAAAAGTCTAAAGTGTTCCTCCACAATTGAGCTAAAAATTGGGCTACCACTTCCATCTTTTGAGCTTGAAATTAATTAGCTAATAACTTGGAAAGATGAAAGAGAAACCAAAAATAAATTAGATATAGGTATATACAATTACCCCACACCTCCTCCTTTTTCTCTCATGTTCAACCGGCCATGTGGCCTTCATTCTTCCACTAATTCTCTCTTTCTCTCACACAATAGCCAAGGATTGTCTTGAAATCTTTGCCAAATGTGTTGGCTTAATCAAAATTGGACACATAGGGAGTTGGTAGGAAAGTTGGTCACCAACTAAAGTTAGCAATTAATACACATTCATTCCCCCTCTTTTCTCTCTTGTATGGCCGACCAAGTGGCCTTCTAATCCATAAAAATTGATCTCTTATCTAGCATACTTAAAGTCCAATAATTCCCTCTCTCAATTGGCTAAAAGTTGAGCCATTCCTTTAATATTTTGCTTGATCCTCTAACCAATTTCATTGGCCAACATTTGGGCTATACATATACATAGTCCAATTCCTTTAATTCTTATCCAACCCAATTCATTTAATTAGGGTTTTCATTTCTCCATTAAAACACTAATCCTTGCTCATGAACATTTATTTCCTTAACCCAATTAGACTTGTTATAATTAGGTTATAAAATTAATCATTTGAGATATATAAAATAAATCTCCTAGAATTAGCAAGTATTTTAAATACCACAATTCTCTTTTTCCATAACCCTTAAGTTATTAAATCTTTCATTCCTAATATATAATTAGGGTTACACTAGTTTCTTTTATTTGTTTATATAATAAACAAATATAAACCATCACAAAATGTTCATATTCCTTACACACAACTTTTTAACCCTTAGGGTTTAATACTTTACATTTAGGATTCCCAAATTAGGGTTTAAATTCTCGAAACTGAAATTAGACTTTCTGAACATATCATTAGAGTTTTCTAACTTAATCACCATATTCATATCATGAATTTAGGGTTTCGGATTCCCGGAACTAAAATTAAAGTTTTTGAGCGTACCGTTAGGGTTTCTAACAATTCGTTAGATTTTTCTAACTTAATAAATGTATGATCAACATAACTTTAGGGTTTGCTAAAGTTATAACTTATCTGATCAATCCTTGATCTCAAATCATTACGGTTCATATATGTAACCAAATATACCGACTAGTATTCACTTCGATACTTATCACTAATAATTCTTCAAAAGACTTTTAAATCTACCATAATCTTATACCTCATTACTAGACTATCACTTACAGTCTATCACATAATTCAAGTCTTGTCCAAAACTTTTGAAATTCTTGGAATTTCATTACATAACTGTCAATTCCATACACTTATTTCCTGTCTAGGTCTATTATTTGACCTTAAATCAATCATTTAAGATTTTAATAAATTCTCCAAATTCTCGGGTTGTCACAATGAGAAGATAGAATCTATTGTCTGTAGATTTGATGCTCTCTCCTTGCTTCTACTTTGAATCTTCAATGGTCTCCAAGTTGCTTCAATATCCAAATCTAATAAGAACTAGGGTTTTTCCCAATCTACTCTAATCTAATCTAATGGAATTCTTCCAAAAACTCTCCCTAATCCTTGTAAATCTCCTCCTTTTATAAGCCTCCTTATGTGTCTTTAAGTCCTTTTGGAAGTCCTTGAATCAAACAACTCGAACCAATTCTTATCGGACTCAAATTCGGACAAAAACTACTCCTTCTGCGCATACCCAAGCCCCAGCTTGCCTGTTGCCTTCATAATAGCAAGCCCCGACTTGCTATGCTACTTTTTTGGCTTCAGGACCCCAAGCCCCGGCTTGGGTATAAGGCATAAAATAACAAGCCCCGGCTTGGGTGCAAGCTGTTAGTTATTTTTTCTGCTGCAATATCCTCTGGTAAAATGGCTATAACTTTTGATTCGAAAAGAGTTACGGGGCCTACAACCTATCAAATCGAAGCTATTAACAAGCTGTACAACTTTCATTCTTTGAGTTTTGAGAAATAATGAATGGATGAAGGTCTAAATTGGACTGGAAGTGACTTCTATGCAAATGACCACCCAAAATAGCATAATTCAACGTCCGTTGGTACAAATTTCATAACTCTTGCATTCGAACTCCGATTAGAATGATTCAAGATGTTCCGAAAAGATAAGAAAAGCTCTACAATATAGTTCAAGTTCCAAGCCAATGACATGAAATGAACATGAAAGCCCAAACGATGTTAGGATTGCTTTTCTTTGCATTTTCCTTGCTTTTCCTTACCAATAGTCGCTCACACCGCTTCCAAATGTATAACCTACAAAATGAACACACAATACATGAAAAGTAACTAAGACACATGAATATAAACAACTAATTCAAGTAAAAGATACCGAATAAGTGGAAATAAAATCCACTTATCAAGCAGATGGTGAAAAACATAGTGTTGACAATGTGCAAGCTCGAAATGATCTTACCACCTGGGTTCTTTGACAGCATCTGCCTTATGAACTTAAGCTTCGAGGATCGGTGCAATATCAATGGATGTATCCATTTGAGAGGTAATATCACATACATTGTGCAATATTCGTCATCTTTATAATTAACTTATCAAGTAATATCACATACTGTTATATTTCAGGTATATGCGTAGATTAAAGCAGAAAGTTAAGCTCATGTAGAGGGTTCTATTGCTGAACGCTATATGGAGGAAGAGCTTGTCAACTTCTGTTCGTTGTACTTTAACGATGTAGTCACAACGAAGCACAACCGTTTAACTCAGAATGAGGTCGTCGATCCGTCTGATCGTGCTGATGATGAGTTTGTTGTATTCACTTATCCAGCTAAACCATTTGGATATGAGACGAAGACTTACCAAACCGATAAAGAATTAAAGATTGTATTAAATACGTGCTTCTCAATATGCTTGAAGTATTGTCGTACATCAAGTATGTATTATTATAAATTGAAAATGATTTATCTAACCTTAATCAACAATTAAACAATTGACATATTATTGTACACAGTTCATTCGAATTGGAAGCGCATGCTGTAATAACCCGTGATTTTGAATAATTCGAATTTTACGAATAATTTTTTTTATTTAATATTGATAATGAGTGTTAATATTGTACTGTGTATCTATGATACGAGTCTCGAGAAGTGGTCAATTAGTGTATTGACAAAAAAATAAGAGTAGAGTTGTGCTTAAAAGCTTTAGAAACTCTAACCCTAATTCTGGATAGGGATTCGATAGATAAAATAATTAAAATAATTATATTGATGAGTACGTGTTTGTACTGTAGAGAAATTTTGATCAATGATTGATCGGTTAAGGTTTAAAATTAATAAACTCTAATAAAGGATTAGAAACCCTAATCTCTGGTTTAGAAACCCTATCGTTCAGTTAGGAACCTTAAACGAGAAACCCTAATTTCATATTCAGGAATCCTAAACCCTAATTAGGAAGCCCCAATACTAATTAGCAAGCTTAATGTGATTATTAAACTTTAATATGATTAGGAAACTCTAATATAATTAGAAAACCCTAATTATAGTTTTAAAATCTTAATTTTCTATTTTATAACCCTAATTTAGAAAATCCTAGAAGCTAAGGTTGTAAAATCCTAAGGGTTTGGACAAAAGACAAGAAAGCCATTAAAATTTTATTGTAAATGATAAAATTACCCTTTTTATATTTTTAATGAGCTAGCTGGTAAATCTTTCCAAATCAAGAGTAGGTGACCAACTAAAGTTCAACTCTTGACTTATATCTCAGCTATAGACTGATCTAGAATGCCACCTTGAATGTATTACATACATTGTATCTAATTATAAGAGAACAAAGAGAGAAAAAGTCACAAAAAGTTGCTCATTTGCTAACTTACCTCAAACAACTCTCTCTCTTCTAACCTCCGAATTTCTAAAGTGATTCAGTCACTAGTACAACCCTTAGCAACCATAATATCAGTTAGGAAGATCAAGATCAAAGAATTAACAAGAGAAGATATAAACCCTAAAACCTATTTTGATCTTGTATGCTATACCTGTCGACGTCGGGATTTTTGAGTGTCCCTTTTTGTTACTTGTTCCTTGGTGTTCTCATGTTAATGTGAGATTTGTTTGAAAAAACAAGTGAAAAAGGTCTGACATGTATAATGTCGACGATTGACTTTAAGAATCGCCAGTTGGTGTATTTAACTGGTTGCACCAATGCAACTGAAAAGGTTTGCACATTGACCCAGTGTTTTGACACTGCTAAACGAGTCTGTGAAACCGAGATTCATTAAGGGTTCGGGGGCTTGATTATGCGGAGGGAAGGTGTTAGGAACCCCCCGACATTCGTGTTACCACGGTGACCGCCACTCTTCAAAGAAATTATTATATAAATGTGTGTGTGTGTGGATCAATGTGCAATTTATTTGAAAGTAGTGTGAGGCCTCGTTCGCACCTATATACACAAAGTTTGAATTTTATAGAAAAATCTAGTTTTAACAAAGATATAGCAATGAAGTTTTATGAAAGAGGTTTTTCAAACCCTGTGCTCAATAAGAATTGAGACCTTTTCATACTTTCATTTTATTATTAAATGTCCGGCTTGTTTGCTTTTATTTTTGAGATGCGAAGCATCTTTGAGAAAATAATGTACAGCAGTGCCGAACTCCTTATGGGCATGACAGCCATCCAAGGAAATTCAGACACTGTAAAATAATATACAAGCTGCTTACAACTAAAGAAAATGTCCATCATGGGAACCGAATCTAGATTCAGTAGACTGAATCTGTGATCACATGATTCCTAGGCTCACATGATACTGCAATTTGTATAGAAAGTAGTAAGCAGTTATATATATAAAAGCTGTATATATATATGTACATGATCAGCCACCACGAAACAACTCCATGGGGGATCGGAAATGTAAATATATAAAAGCTGTAAATATATGTATATGAACATGATCAACCGCCACGAAGTGAACTCCAAGCGGGACAAAATGTAAATAAAGCTGTAAAAGTGATCAACTGCCACGAAGTAAACTCAAGGCAGGACAAAATGTAAATAAAACTGTAAAAGGCCATGAAGTAAACTCCAGGCCTGACAGAAATGTAAATATATATATATATGTACAAATATATATATATATATATATATATATATATATATATATATATATATATATATATATATATATATATAAGAAGTAAACGCACCGAATGTAAATTCGGGCTCATCGGATATGTCCGACAGCAATTATATATATATATATATATATATATATATATATATATATATATATATAAAAGCGAGTAAATACACCGGATGTAAAATCTAGGCTCATCAGATATGTCTGACAACAATTATATATATATATATATATATATATAAAAGCAATTAAACGCACTGATTATAAAATCCAGGCTCATCAGACAGAGTCTGACCACAATTTATATATATAAATATATATATATAAGCAAATAAACGCTCCAGACCGAAGTCTAGGATCAATCGAGGCATAACTCGATAATGTTAGTCCATATATACGAAATATATACATATATTAATATATATATATATATATATATACAGACAAAAATGAAAATCACGGACCGAAATCCGGGCAAACACACTCACACGACTATCAACGTGTACAACAATGTGTATTAATAGGAGAAAGAGGCTTTATAGGATATAAGAAGGCTTACAGTGGGCCGCCAAATTAGACTTCTTAGTTTTTAAATGGATAAACACTCAGCTCCCGCCGGGTAAAAAGTAGCTATATGTGAGCTAACTAGTTTTAAAGAAGAAGAAATACTCAAAAGATGTGTATGCAGAGTAAAATGGACAGGGCTTCCTCGCCTTTTTCCTTCTCTCTCTCTCTTCAAATGGCTGACCCAAGACTTGTATATATAGACGGATGGCCGCAAGTACACTTATGGCAGTCGCAGTTGTACAAATACATGCAGTCATGACATAGATCCGAGCCTCGTAGGTCCCGTCGTCTCGTAGTACATGCAGTCATGCACTGTAATGTCCGCTCGAACTTGCAGAACTTCAATCCGAGCATCCAAACGAAGTATATCTGTACTTCTTCGGATCGCTTGTGTTGAGCCTCACAGGTCCCGTCGTCTTGTAGTACATGTAGTCATGCACTGTAATGTCCGCTCGAACTTGCAGAACTTTAATTCGAGCATCCAAACGAAGTATATCTGTACTTCTTTGGATCTCTTGTGTTGAGAATTACGTACTGACATGGATTAGAGGTTGTACAAAGTCAGGAAGAGGGGTCTTTTCCCATGGTCTTCAAGTTTCAAATTCTTTCCAAAGTACTGCCACACGTAATAGTCACTCGAGATTGTCAATCCTCGGCTCTTGTGGGACATTGTTGTATGAATGTATGTATGAAGTATTGAGACGACGTGCCATTTGTCGAAGGAACAAGATGACGTGTGACTCCTTGCCGGGGTTATCACCTGGTTGAGTTGAAAGTAGACAATGCTCAGGGTTACAGCTGAGATTGGACCACTTGTTGGTATGCTGCGATATCAGCTTGTTGAGACAGTAAGATGACGTGTTGACTCCTCACCGGGGTTATCGTCGGTTTAAGCGAAAAGCAGATGTTGTTCAGGGTTACTTCTGAGATTGGACTGCTTGTTTGTATGCCTCACTGTCATCTTGATTGAAGCTGATAGCATGTGTTTGAAACAAGCATTTTCGGGGTTATTGCCGGAACTGCAATGGCATCCCTTGGGGCTATCACCAAGGATGGGGTTACTACTCCCATTGTTGTCTCTGGGACTGGAACTGAACATCGCGGTGTTGTCGTCGAGACAGAACTGTCCTCTCCGGTGTTTTTGCTGGTCTTTTGATCTGCATATCTCAGCGTTATCTCCGAGATTGGAAATTATATTCCCAGTGTGTGTTCTGGGTTTGGAACTGATCTTCTGGTAGTATCTAGGTTGGAGATAATGTTCCCGAGTTGTGTTCCGGGTTGGAGCTGAACTTCCGGTAGTATCCGGGATGGTTGTAACCTGTCTTTCAGGGTTATCTCCAAAAGACGAATCTACCCTCTTGCAATGTTAGGAATAGGAGTGTAGAAAATTTCGAGTGTCTATAGATGCCCCTCTTTATCATATTCATACAATGCAAGGAATGGATAGGATAAAGAATCCTAGACACTTGAAATGCAAGCAAGATGAACATGATGCATGATGCAAATGTATGATGCATGATTGCCATGTAATCCTATTGGGATGACGATCAATGATGGCTTGGACATGCAATCCAAGTCTTGAAGGATGTCGACGTTGGGACTACCACTAAAGTCTTGAATCCTAGACACTGGTTTATACTCCATAGAGGTACCTCTTGTATAGAAGAGATCTGTGGAGATACAGTTGTCTGTTTTGAGGATGTGTATAACATATTCTCTCATTTGTCGGAGTTACTGCCAATAGTTTTGTCGCTGTCAGGGTTACCGGACCTCCGTTGATGTGTGTATCACCAGATGAATCCCTACTGGGTGCATTGTCAAGGCTGCTTGACCTTCATTGATGTGTGTGTCAATGGTAGCATTGTGTTGTAGCCCTTGCTGGGGAAGGTTGCTTCAATGGGTTTGATTGCCATTGGTTGATATGACGTCAAGGCTGCTTGACCTTCATTGATGTGTGTATCAATGGTTGAATTGCGTTGTAACCCCCACTAGAGAGACGTAAATGTTTGAAGGATGTGCATTGTGACCCCCGCCGGGGAGATGTAGATGTTTTGATAACTTCAGCGTTGTAACCCCCGCTGGGGGAGGTTTGATATTTCATGGTTTCACGTTGTAACCCCCACCAGGGATACGTCAGGGTTGCCTGACACTCATTGATGGAATTAGACCTTTGTGGGGTATTGCCGAGCATGATCTGTGAAAGCTGAGCTCATTGGTATAGTATACCCTACATTCAGGAGAATACCGTTGAGGCGACGGGAGTTTAACTCTGACCGACGAGGAACCAGGATTTCAAGCTATTCCGCTTAATTGCGTAGCATTTTTATTCCTGATTTGTCCTTTTTAGCTTGTGAGACCCCCTTTGCAACTCTAATTGGATCGAGTTGGAGGTGTGGGACCCATGTAGAGGGGCTGCAGGTGTACCTGCAGGAGCCTCATATTGACCTGCGACCAGCCGTGCCTATTTATAGGTGGCTGGTTGCTTTCATAAGTTATTTTCAAGTTGCGCAGCGAAGGAAATCCGAGAGCTCTTCTTCAGATCTGCTGAGTTTGGGCAACTTTCTTCAGATTCTGTCACCGTACAAGCATTCTTCACTGTCCTGGTAACACATGCATGTATTTTTTTTCCAATTTCTGTCCGTTGGAAAATGACTTATCGCATGAAATGAATTTAGACACATAGTAGTAAATATGCATGCTGATATGACTTGATAAAAATATTCAACATAGCAAATGTTAGTATTAAACCATGCTGAACATAATGATGTAAAAAAATTTGACTTTTAAAACAGTTAAACTGGCACCTTTTACTATCATTTCGTATCCTATCTGAGGACAAATGAGTAAAGGTAGACAAGCAAAATAATCCTGGTAATTAGACTACACTTAAAGATTTTCTTACTGCAATGTGATGAATACATACAGGATGTATATGACTGTGTACAGGCGTGCTACTGAATGGCCACCTAGTCATGCCTATGTGGTTGTGGATCGTCCCATTTACAAAGGGGCTATGACAAAATTTTCCCAAAATGTAGGCATTGGATAGTTATGCATTTTTAAATCTACAATAGATGTATGTTAAAACAATGCATGTATGCATGTAATCATGGAATACATTTTGAAAAAGACTCCAGGTACGAAATTACCACACCCTTTCTGAGGTGATTTGGAGACTTGCTGTCTAGATATTATGGATCCAGATTAGCCGAGTAGTTCCAACAGGACCACTTCTGGTGTACGGAGGAGGGCTTTTGAAGAGCCTCAGCGCCGTTCTGTGAGACAGCCTCGTCATTTGGCTGAGCCGGTGGTACGTCCTATTCGGGTTGAGGTGCCGAATGCCGAGGACGAGGAAGAGGATGTACCGTTCGAGGTTCCTTCTCCTGCTGTACGTGTTCCCCATAGGGAATTTCCAGGTATTCAAGTGGCGAACCCAAGTCTTCTAGGTGACTTCAGTAGGCATCCTTCAGTATACCTGCACGCAAACGAGGTATGAAGTTAGATCTTTAATCTTCCTTATTTCCTATTGATGAGGAGTTAAGGAATTTGATGTTAATCTGCATTTGATGTAGGTTCCCAGCTTCACACTGCCTCGAGGGAACTGGTTTAGCATCCACTCTATGTATCAGGCCTTGCATAATGACTATAGAGCGATCATCCATGGTTGGGGATTCAGGAGGTTCTTCTCCATTCTACCACGTCGCTATCCCTGGGGTTACCTCAGGGAATTGTCTGAGCGGTGGTTCCACCAGTGTCAGTCACTTCATTTGCTGGACTGTGAGGTGATGATGACACCGATGGATTGGCGGTTTATCATAGGTATGGAGTTTTGAGGGGAGCCGGTGCCTTGCACAACGGATATCACCCCTACTGCCGTCAGATCCTTATTGGGAGTTCTAGTGGAGGCGCTCAATGGTAGGACTGTTCGTACAGGTCCTTTGAGCGTAGATGCTATGAGCGGGCTGTTGAGTGAGCCTATACCCGATGATGTGAGAGTCAGGGATCGCATTCTTTGGCGATTATTCCTGATGATCATTAGGATCTACTTTATAGCAGATAATTCCTCTACGGTGTCCTTTGCTTTGATTAGTGCCACTCGACACGTGGACCATATAGGAGAGTATGATTGGGGTTTCTACACATTTGCCTACTTCCTCAGGGGAATGTGCATGCGATCCCAGGGCTTGACTGAGGCGTGGTTAGGATTCTACCCATTTCTGTTGGTGAGTGTTTCTCTTGTCTTTTCCCATGTATAGGTTAAGAGTGTTGACTGACAACAGATGTTTGCCTTTGTATTGACAGTTTTGGGCCTATGAGAGGCTCCCTTGTTTGCATCCTATGAGCGTGTTAGGTTTAGACACCTACCCACGAGGACGGAGATGGCATCATTCCATATTGGCGGAGGTCCATGTTGCTAAGGGTTTCACTCATTGTCGCCTATAGCTGGAGTAATTGACAGCTGATGTCATCACATGGATTCCCTACTCTGGAGAGCATTTGGGAGTTAGCTTTAAGGATGGGTACCCGACTGGAGTAGAGTACGTCATTTCCACCCGCAGGATTCCTCTCTTCACAGATAGAGGATGGGAGCTCTATTTAAGAGAGCGTGCTATTATGAGCACTACAGGAGAGATCCGGATGCCGATCTTGCCTCCTGCCAGTCGTTATTGGCCTGTTTCGCAGTCACCCATGATTGACATCCCATTTATGTGGATTGACGGTTTTACATTGTTAGAGGGCCCCTATTCTCAAGAGATGTTCCAGCATTGGTGGATCCCTCACACGATTGGAGCTCAGACACGCGCCACACAGTTTATGGGGGATATGGTTCCAGGATCCGTGATGATGACAAATTGGCTAGCCTGTGTCAGAGATCCGACTCACGTGACACATATTGAGAGATTGACTCGGCAGCTGGACCGGTCACATCTTTTCATTCTGCATTTGGGCGGAGATCCTGCAGAGGTAGATACTTTTGATCTTTCTAGCTCTGGAGCTGGCTCGGATGACCCATTTGGTTTTTTCGGTGCAGATCCTCCTTTGTATAGGCCTGACATCCCTGTAGATAGAGATCCAGTGACTCAAGAGGAGTTACATCAGATTGACAGCATCGATGATGTGGACATAGACACCATTGACTTTTTTTTATGTATTTCTTTTGATAGGCCTCTGTTAGCTTCTAGGTAGCTTTGCCCCATTCTCGCTATATCTTTTGATATCCCTCTATTAGATGATGGGTAACTTCGCCCCATTTCCCTGTAATTTAGTTGTACAGAGATGTATTAGATGATGATATACTTAGGAATGTATGCACAGTTTTCCATACCCTATATCATATTGCCATCTATTGTATTCATGCATGTTATTGTTATGCATATATATGTATGTCCAGAGATATTCAGCATTGACCCCTGGATGGTCTTATGACATGGCCCGTACAGATGTCTTCTTCGACAGTTAGCCGTATTGATCATACCCCACCATTTGCAGTGGTAGCTGGTATGCGATCATGGTATGATAGTATATCACCATCAGACATGGTGATCGTAGATGATTTGCTGTAGCATACTATGACCTTACTGATGTTTCAGGTTCCTCCAGGATTTATAGAGAAAATGCTAGAGCACTGGGTACCGGACAGACAGGTATTCCGCTTTGGGACCCTTGAGTTGACTCCTACTTTGGAGGAGTATGCATAGTTGACGATGCTGCCGTTGGACAGACCTTGCGTGCATATGGTGATGGGAGACATGAGTAGAGAGTTTATGACTCTCACAGGATTGAGGCGCAGAGTAGTCCAGGATGAGATTACATCTGGCCATGTGATATCCCAACATTTCCTGATTGATAGGTTTGGCTCTGAGGACAGCTATGCACAGCATTTCGGAGATTTCACCATACCATAGGATCATTAGCGTTCAGCCAGAGTAGATGTACTGCTTCTGTGCGTATTGTCATACGTATACATGCCGCGGTACATGGATGAGCTAGATATCGACGTCATCATGGCAGTGAGAGCTCTCAGGGAGGGTCATACCATCATTCCGATGATCATCGCAGAGACCTTGAGGTCGGCTACATACTTCTGCACTTATTTGACATGAGTGTTCACAGGTAGCTCGGTCATGCTATATGTGTGATTCATGTCACACTTGAGACCGATTGGCACATTCAGACATCATGGATTTTGTTTCACCCATGAAATAGCCATGTCGTACTCCTTTTAGCTTGTGGGGTGTACATATAATGTATCTTGGTCCTCTTTCTTGGCAGAGATTCGAGATCCGTTTGATATATTGCCGTGCTCAGGGCTTAGCTCACCCTACAGCTTCATTACTCATGCCCCGGGCATAGATTATCTCCCTCTGGTTGGTTAGAGGGGCATGATTACTTAACACCCACTGGCTGTGATGTGTCAGTTTGACCAGTTTCAGGACTTCCATCCGTATGAGGGGACAGTGAGTCAGTGCTTCGCGTCACACCGTTTGTCTGTGGAGGACAGATCTAGATTGTATGTCTGTTGGGATCAGCGAGAGCTGGCTGAGTTTTCTGTCAGTTATCCAGGTTGTTCTGCAGAGTATTCTGTATGGATGGAGACAGAGACTACATTGACTGCGGCAGTATCCACAGTGCAGGAGACTAATTCTGACGATGGGGAGCTTATAGAGGAGGTTGTCATTCCCACCGATAACTTGACTGTTGGGCTGTCAGCATTTGTGATAGATTCTCCCACCCCAAGTGCCAATGTTACTCAGTATTCAGCACAACATTTGGAGCAGAGTTTACATCTGATGACCTATGACAGAGATTAGGCTAGGGCCGCGATGTTGAAAGCTCTTGATGAGAGAGATACCACTCTGTTAGAGAGGGATGAGGCTAGATCAGCCAGGGATGCATTGATAGTTGAGCGAGATGCCACCTTATCTGCTAGGGATGTGGCCATTTCAGACATCACTTCAGTGAGATCCCAGATGACGGTCAGTCTGGCCGACATGAGTGCTTACATTGATGAGCATTATGCCACCATGTAGTTAGCCTCGGATCTGCTAGCTCGTGTAGATACCCTTGGGCAGGAGCTTGCAGTGCTTCCTCCATCTTCAGAGAGGGATGCTATGTTAGATCTGATAGTCCATATATATATACAGATCTGTAGATAGTTTTGTATTTTCCTGCACAGACTAGCTTAGCCATTTTGTCATGTATAGCACAGATGTATATATCAAACAGTATTATATATGGCATGGAAATATATTTTGATTCACTTCCCTTTTAGTTATGCCTTGATACTTGCTTGATATTTGCCTGTTTCTTCAGGGCCTTTGATCTTGATGCATTCTAAACTTTTCCTTGATAGATGGACATTGAGACGTCGCAAGGTCTCTCTGAACGGATCATTGATTATTGAAAATCTCTACCATCTTTGGTGTCTTGGGACTGGTATCTGTATGGAAAAGTGGAGAGGAGGGTGGTTTCTTCCTCTCTGAGATTGACCGCACCACAGATGGTTGCCAGCACTTCTATTTGTGAGAAGCCTAGTTAATTCCATCTCTTATGGGTTGGTATTGCTCTTTGAGGCACGATCGCAGCTTAGATGGTCACCGCATCTTCTATCAGTGAGAAGAGGTTTGATAATTCTATCCCTTTGATCTGAAACCGATGAAGTGGGGCAATTTGAAGGTTGATCCCAGTACCGTGTGACAAGTATGTTTGTTCTGGTAGGGGTTAGACTGTACCATGAATGGTTGTCTACGTACTCTTGTTGAAGAGGAGATCAAGTCTGCATTGTTCGAACCTGGTGTAAGAGGTTCAACGGTGAATGTGGAAGCTTAAAGGTGTAGACATATTTTTTGTTTTTGTTGTTTTTTTTGAAGAAAGGGCCGAAATGTTTTTGTTGTTTTTTTTATTGTGACTGGGCCATATCGAATATGGTTGCCTACGTACCCCCGGGTATCAGGGAGATCAGGTCGACATAGTTTGCCCCTCAGGACGAATCGCAGCTGAAGAGAAGCGTAAATCCCATGTGCAGGCTATACTGCGGGGAGAAGAATGTTTAATCCCATAAAAGGGATAAACTGCAAGTGTGGAAAAGTTTTAATCCCGTATTGAGGATAAACTGCAGGAGTAAAAAGTTTAGTCCCGTCTTCAGGAGAAGCAAGTGTGAAAAGTTTAGTCTCGTCTTCAGGAGAAGCAAGTGTGAAAAGTTTAGTCTCATCTTTAGGAGAAGCTGGTGTGAAAGGTTTGAAATGAAAGGAAACCAAGTTGCTGGTTTGAAGTGTAAAGAAACTAGGTTGCTAGTTTGAAGTGTATGTTTCCCTGAGGGGCCGAAGAGTTTGTAAAAAGGTGAGAGGGTTCAAAACTGGAATGACTGGTGATTCGAGGATCAAAACCAGGATGTTTGTTTGATGGTAACCTCAGACATAGTACCATTTCATGGTGTCTGAGTTGATAAGCTGTGGAAATTCATCGCCATCCATTTCCTGCAACCTGAGAGCACCTCCTGTCAACACTTCCTTGATAATAAATGGGCCTTCCCAGTTAGGAGCGAATTTTCCCTTAGATTGATCTTGGTTGTCAATGATCTTCTTCAAAACCAAGTCATGTTGTTTAAATTGCCGTAGTCGGACTTTTCTGTTGTAGGATCGTGCGATCCTTTACGGATATAACTGACCATGGAAGATAGTCGCAGTTCGCCTTTCATCTATCGAAGACAATTGGTGATACCTGTCATGTACCCATTGGTCTTCGTCCAACTGAGCATTCATAAATACTCTGAGGGATTCCATTTCCACTTCTATGGGGAGCACCGCTTCCATCCCATAGACTAGCGAGTAGGGGGTTGCCCTAGTGGAAGTACGCATTGAAGTTCTGTAGATTAATAACGTTAGGGGCAAGAGGTTAGGTCATCCTTTGTGATTGGCGGACATTTTTTGCATGATCTTCTTGATGTTTTTATTAGCCCCTTCAACAGCACCATTCATCTTTGGTCGGTAGATGACAGAGTTGAGATACTTGATGTGGAATTTTTTGCATAATTCCTCCATCATGTTGTTGTTGAGGTTTTTAGCATTGTCTGACACAATGACCTCTGGTTGTCCATATCGATAAACAACATTGTTTCTGATGAAAGTTATGATGACTTCTTTAGTAACCCTGGGGAAGGAAGCTGCTTCAACCCATTTGGTGAAGTAGTCGATCATGGTGAATATGAATCGATGTCCATTACTGGCTTTGGGCTCGATGGGTCCGATCACGTCCATTCCCCATATTGAGAAGGGCCATGGCGAACTCATATAGTGGAGTTCCCTTGGAGGGGCGTGGATAACATTCCCATGGATCTGACATTGATAGCGCCTTTTGACGTGATCATCACAGTCAGCTCTGAGTGTAAGCCAATAATGTCACGTTCTAAGAATTTTCTTGACAAGTAGGAGTCCACTCATGTGAGGGCTACATACTCCACCATGGGTCTCATCCATGAGTCGCTGAGCTTGGTCTTTGTCCAGACATCTGAGGAGACCTAATCATGCATCTCTTTTGTAGACTGCATCTCCGCTCAGGTAGAATTTCATAGCAAGTTGATGAATCTGCCTCTTCTCGGTTACGCTCACCTCCGCGGGTGTAGATCCATCTCGTAGATACTACTTGATATGTTGATACCAAGGGTTATGGATGGGAGGTAGCTCATCTGATACTTCTCCAATGTAATTCCCACAAACTGGGGCTTTTTGTATAGCAATCGTGATGCTTGGCACATTTTCCTTGTCTGGTATGTAAACCAAGGAGGCCAACGTTGCTAATGCGTCTGCAAAGTCATTCCTATTACGAAGAATGTGTAGAAAGGAGATTTTTTTGAACTCCAAAGCCATCTGTAGAACTTGCCGATTGTAAGGCAGTAAATGTAATTCTTTTTCTCAATCCGACAATAATTCTGTTATGGGGTCCACCAATAATTGTACCGTCGTACGAATATTTTCCGACACAAAGAATATTCCCTGACCAATCGAATATAATATAACAACTTGCATACTTTGCAAAATTTATAAATACTACCCACAACTATAATATTATCTCAAATTCACACCATAATATTAAAAAATTATTTCGAGAAAATTAATTCTTTATTCATAAAATCTGGGGTTTCACATTAACACTCACTTTTCTATTTCATAAGTATTCATTAACATCTAATAAGTCCAATACTAATCCAGCAACCTGGATTCTAAATCTAGGAACTAAATTACCAACTCAGCAACCTGGATTCCCAATCCAGCAACCTGAATTCTAAATCCAGCAATCTAAACTGCAATCCAGCAAACTGGATTAAACATATTTTCAATTTCAGTAAACTATTTCTCAATCTAGCAAACTGGAATCACAAATTATATAATCCAGCAAGCTGTATTCTAAATTCGTATCATGAAAATACCAAATCAGTTTATTATTTTTCTATCCTTAGTCCAAACATATATACACATATTTCATCCACAAAAATTATTTTTCCATAATTTTCTAACTTCCTTTAGTATTTTTCAAAAATAATTTCTAGTGCGTAGCTTAAGAAATTAGCTACCTCGTGCTTAACTCCAGTAATGCCCATCTTTTTACACGATATTATATATGTTAACGTGATACTCCATTTTAAATTTCGTGGCAATCGGAGTTGTAGAACTCCGTTTATAGCGATTTCCGTCGGAAAATCACAAAAATTGTAATGGTCATAACTTGATCATTTTAACTCAGAATCAGCTCATTTTTCGACACAAGCTACATAATACCATATATTTTCATTTCCCAAAATCCTGGAATTTTTCTCATTAAATAAATGTCCGAAACAGCCCCCGGAAAATTTTGGGCAGCAACTTTTTGTCATTTGGCAGTTTTGGAGTCCTTCACCAAAACATAAATAAAATGAAATCTATAACTCTGATTAATGATCCGTCAATTTTTTTGGATTCCTATCTTTCCGAACTACAGTTTTCATCTATCACAATCCATATTTGGACATGTTAAGCACCCGGAATTTAGCCCGGAAGTGGCTGTTACAAAACTGTCCGTCTAACAGTTTTCTTAACTTTGAGTAATTTGGGAGAAATCCCATAAATTTCTCAATATTCCACCTAATTGAGTAATTCCAAAGGGATTTTACCATTAACACATATATCTAGTATCCCAAGAACATAAATCATAAATATCCATCATAGATTTCAAGAAAAATGAAAACCTAGCTCACACTTAAAAGTTCAAACTTTTCCGGAAAAATTACATTTTTCTCTTCCTTTGATTTCCACCAATTTAACACCCATTATGGGTAGATCCAAACAATAAACACTTATTAACATGTATATACATAGTTTTTGAGTTTAGAAACAAAGTTTCTTATTTCATCAAACAAGCATCAACACAATCAAAGCTAAAAAAAATTTAGGTTTTCTATCTTTTGAAAAACCTAGTTTCCATTCCACACTTTAGATCTAACTTTTGATCTACAAAAGAGTTGGATCTACATATTAAACACTTTTAAACACCAAGATCTAAGGTTATAAGCCTCAAGATCACAACTTCAAGTTGTCAAAAATCAAATCAAAACACAAAGGAAATTAGCCAACACAAGTAGAAATTTTTGTTATACCTTTGCTTGATTTTCCTTCACCTTCAAAATATGAGATGGATCTTCATTGTATGAAAACCACAATCTCCCTCTTTCTCTTGGTGTGGCCGAACTCCCCCTCTCTCTCTCTTTGGTTTCTCTTAGATGCAAAGTAAGAAATGAGAAATGAAAGAGAAACAAACTAAGTTAGATTTTTTTATGAAGTGTGGATTTTTAATTTTTTTTCCAAACCCACTCTCTTTCTCTCCTACTCCATCCGGCCATGAGCCTTTCTTCTCCCACCCATTATCTTTCCTTCTCACTTAGATAATTGCCAAGAGGTTGCTTGCAAGAAAGAACAAAGTGTTGGCCAATTTAAAATAATGACACATGGAGAGTTGGTCACCCACTAAAGCAAATCATCATCACAATCATCTCCCCTCATTTCCTTGCTCTCTATAACCGACCACTTGGCCTAGTATTGCCCCAATTTTTGGCTTCCTTTAATGCTTTAATTAATTTACTAAATGTCCAAAAACTCCTCTCCCACTTGGACCAAAAGTTGGGTCATTCCTTTAATGTATTGCTTGGGCCTCTAAAATATACATAATCCAATACCTTAAATTCTTATCCAACCCAATTCATTTACTTAGGGTTTCAATTTCCTCAATTATAATATAAATCCTTACTCACAAGCCCATTCATTTCCTTAACCCAATTAGACTTGCTATAATTAGGTTATAAAATTAATCATTTGAGATATATAGAATAAATCTCCTAGAATTAGCAATTATTTTAAATACCACAATTCTCTTTTTCCATAACCCTTAAGTTATTAAATCCTTCATTCCTAATATATATTTAGGGTTTCACTAGTTTCTTTTGTTTTTTTATATAATAAACAAAGATAAACCATCACATAATGTTCATATTCGTTACTCACATAACAATTGATCCTTAGGATTTTATACATAGAATTAGAGTTTCTAATTTAGCAATTAGGGTTATCTCTAATATATTATCAAAATACATAATCCATTATATTTAGCCTCTGATTTCCCAAATTAGGGTTTCTGAACATATCGTTAGGGTTTTTTTTAACTTAATCACCATATTCATATCATGAATTTTGGATTTCGGATTCCCGGAACTGAAACTAGGGTTTCAGAACCGATTCTAGGGTTTCTCATCAGACGTTAGGATTTTCTAACAGAACATTGACGTTCTTAATATATACTTAAGATTTGACATATATAATTAATCTGGTCAACCCTTGACCCTTAACCACATTCTGAACACATACATATTCACATAAATCCTTAATCCTGAATAATTCACATATATCCTTCACCGAATTTTGAAATCCTCAAAATTCAATCCCAATAACATCAAACGCATACACTTATTTTTTGTCTAGGTCTATTATTTGACCTTAAATCAATCATTTAAGATTTTTATAAATTGTCCAAATTCTTGGGTTGTCACATTCACCCCTTCTTATAAGAATTTCGTCCCCGAAATTCACCTTACACCTTACACCATACAGCTTACATCATTCACACATATCATCACATGCTACCCAATACACAACTCACAAGGGTAAAATTTTAATACTGTGCTGAGGAATCGTATAGACTGTTTGTTTGTCATTTTCGTAAAGGTTTTATGGAAATTCATCCGCAAACCGTCATAACTTACGGACAAAAAGGGTGATTAGCCCGTTATGCCCTGTACTGGCCAAGTACTGCTGGTCAGAACAATTTGTTCCTCTTATCCGCCTTAGGCGCACAAAATTTCTTACCTCAGTCTTATTTGATTCCGCAGCAAAATAATTTGGTTTAGGAAATTTCTTTCAATAAACACTTGGAGTTTTTGAAAACATTTTTTTAGAATGACGTCATGATGCCACACTGTATTTAACAGTCAGTTGAGGATTTCGTCATTTTGTGACTTTGTTATACTACATCATACTGTAGTGGGCTGTCGATCCTTAGATCACATCCAGCACCAAGTAATTCTGCATTGATAACTCCATCATTTTTATCATCTCTGCACCAGGGTACATGGTACATAAGTGATAAATAAAAACAATTTTTTTTAAAAGGCACATAGTGCGTATTTACCTTGAAGTCAAAATTTTGAAATCTAGCAAAGCTAGGGCTTAGGAAAACCTAAGTCTCTACTAATGATCATTTGCTTAACAATCTATCTATTCCAATAATCCTTAACACTCCATTCACACACAACTATACCCAGTTCATAAAACCACACTTATGAGTTCATAACCTGGCCACAATTATATGAGTTTAAGAACTTTCCTAGACAGACATTTGGCGTCCATTCGCTGAGGGGTTCATAAACATTTAATATAACTATGAGTCAAGAATGTCACATAAGTATGAGTTTTAAGAACTCGTACTTAAACCTATATTCTCTACCTATGACCTATCTATCTGTTATACACATGAGAAAGGAATCACCCTCTTAACACGCATATAGTAAATAGCGCGACACAAACATTTCAATGATTATCAATGTTTGAAACTAAGTGGTTGTCAAACAAAACTCGGCCACTAATCAATATAGAAAGCTAAGCGGACAATTCCCCGCCCATACAAAGAATTGGTCAACCTAACCACTACATCGACCAGGAAGCTAAGTGATTCTAAAACCAAGTACAAATTCCCCGCCCATACAAGGAATCATACAACTCAGCTGCCGACAAAAGTCCTCAATTGAATCCCCACCTAATACTTAACCCCTTTTTTCCATACGAATTTCATTTTATCTGTATTCATAATCCATAACTCTTTCATGAGTTTTCATAGTACCATTTCATAATACAATTGATACACATCATCTTGCTGTAAACTCTTCAATCATCAGATTGATTCTTTTTGGCTATCATAAACTTATCAGATCACGGGGTGATCTTATCGTATATATTATAATTCAATTCCATGCACTATGATCGTTTTGTTTTACGATCTTCTATCCCTGCACTTTCAGTCTTTTAGACTCGATATATTCACCATTACTGTTCAACTTTATAATCAGAGTTAGGGAACTCTGTGCTTTACACTCGCCGAGATTCGTCTTTGAATCTTACCGACCAACTAACTCTATTTGAGTTAGTCTTATCCTAATCACTGCGGTTATTGGTCTCAGGTATTCCTACCTAAGCTTCATAACCAACAGCTCTGATACCAACTGTGATATCCCCGAATCCGAGCCCCAAATCCCCTCGGATCCGGTATACTATTTCTATCACTATTTGCGGAAGATATAAACATAAATTGTTTATACATTACACTTTACACATTATCCCAAGGTCGAGTAACCTTAACTTTTACACAATTCATAAACTATCTAAAATACAACACATTTATCAAAATACTCTATTACAAACTAGCCGCACTTTATATCCCAAGCTGAACTTGGCATTATCTTTTTCCTGTATCCGAACGCATTCGCCTTATCTGCAATATTTTATCATGATATAGCAAGGGTGAGCATGAAAGTTGCCCAGCAAGTTTAAGTTCAACAATATAACGATATATCATGATTGAAGAGTATGAATAATGAACTTGCTATAATTCA
This sequence comes from Panax japonicus, assembly GCA_020205505.1. NCBI lineage: Eukaryota > Viridiplantae > Streptophyta > Magnoliopsida > Apiales > Araliaceae > Panax > Panax japonicus. The sequence goes on along the minus strand of CM035106.1, from coordinate 37,416,364 downwards.
TCAATATAATTGAGAACTAGCACGAACAAATTTTTGACTGAACAAGTTTTAAACATGAACAAACATTTCTGAACCAACTGGTAATGAAGGTAATCAGCCTTTCATACCTGACTTATACATGAAAGATGTACAGAGTACAATTTTCATGGCAATCAACAATGATTAACCATAAGCTTGAATAAAATACTCTTATTAGAGTTAAGTACAAAGAAACTTGCCTGAACCGTTGATTACCGTAACGCAATTTATATCACTTTATCCGAAGACCTAATAGTAGTAATATAGATCTCCAATATTAGAATAATATCATCACAGTATAATACTGTTATATTTATATCCACAGAATAACCTAAACACATTGCATATAATCCAATCAGTCTATAATACACATAAGACTTAACATCAAATTAGACTATTAAGTTTGAGTTGATATCGACACAATTTTATCATCCTGACGGTCTAGTCAGACAAATATCGAGTTTAAGTTTAATTAAACTATTCCTAAGCGCTTAATCATGCCATAGAGTCACATTTATATGATTTAACACTCACTTTTTCATTTCATAAGTATTCATTAACATCTAATAAGTCTAATACTAATCCAGCAACCTGGATTCTAAATCTAGGAACTAAATTACCAACTCAGCAACCTGGATTCCCAATCCAGCAACCTGAATTCTAAATCCAGCAATCTAAACTGCAATCCAGCAAACTGGATTAAACATATTTTCAATTTCAGTAAACTATTTCTCAATCCAGCAAACTGGAATCACAAATTATATAATCCAGCAAGCTGTATTCTAAATTCGTATCATGAAAATACCAAATCAGTTTATTATTTTTCTATCCTTAGTCGAAACATATATACACATATTTCATCCACAAAAATTATTTTTCCATAATTTTCTAACTTCCTTTAGTATTTTTCAAAAATCATTTCTAGTGCGTAGCTTAAGAAATTAGCTACCTCGTGCTTAACTCCAGTAATGCCCATCTTTTTACACGATATTATATATGTTAACGTGATACTCCATTTTAAATTTCGTGGTAATTGGAGTTGTAGAACTCCGTTTATAGCGATTTCCGTCGGAAAATCACAAAAATTATAATGGTCATAACTTGATCATTTTAACTCAGAATCAGCTCATTTTTCGACACAAGCTACATAATACCATATATTTTCATTTCCCAAAATCCTGGAATTTTTCTCATTAAATAAATGTCCGAAACAGCCCCCGAAAAATTTTGGGCAGCAACTTTTTGTCATTTGGCAGTTTTGGAGTCCTTCACCAAAACATAAATAAAATGAAATCTATAACTCTGATTAATGATCCGTCAATTTTTTTGGATTCCTATCTTTCCGAACTACAGTTTTCATCTATCACAATCCATATTTGGACATGTTAAGCACCCGGAATTTAGCCCGGAAGTGGCTGTTACAAAACTGTCCGTCTAACAGTTTTCTTAACTTTGAGTAGTTTGGGAGAAATCCCATAAATTTCTCAATATTCCACCTAATTGAGTAATTCCAAAGGGATTTTACCCTTAACACATATATCTAGTATCCCAAGAACATAAATCATAAATATCCATCATAGATTTCAAGAAAAATGAAAACCTAGCTCACACTTAAAAGTTCAAACTTTTCCGGAAAAATTACATTTTTCTCTTCCTTTGATTTCCACCAATTTAACACCCATTATGGGTAGATCCAAACAATAAACACTTATTAACATGTATATACATAGTTTTTGAGTTTAGAAACAAAGTTTCTTATTTCATCAAACAAGCATCAACACAATCAAAGCTAAAAAAAAATTTAGGTTTTCTATCTTTTGAAAAACCTAGTTTCCATTCCACACTTTAGATCTAACTTTTGATCTACAAAAGAGTTGGATCTACATATTAAACACTTTTAAACACCAAGATCTAAGGTTATAAGCCTCAAGATCACAACTTCAAGTTGTCAAAAATCAAATCAAAACACAAAGGAAATTAGCCAACACAAGTAGAAATTTTTGTTATACCTTTGCTTGATTTTCCTTCACCTTCAAAATATGAGATGGATCTTCATTGTATGAAAACCACAATCTCCCTCTTTCTCTTGGTGTGGCCGAACTCCCCCTCTCTCTCTCTTTGGTTTCTCTTAGATGCAAAGTAAGAAATGAGAAATGAAAGAGAAACAAACTAAGTTAGATTTTTTTATGAAGTGTGGATTTTTAATTTTTTTTCCAAACCCACTCTCTTTCTCTCCTACTCCATCCGGCCATGAGCCTTTCTTCTCCCACCCATTATCTTTCCTTCTCACTTAGATAATTGCCAAGAGGTTGCTTGCAAGAAAGAACAAAGTGTTGGCCAATTTAAAATAATGACACATGGAGAGTTGGTCACCCACTAAAGCAAATCATCATCACAATCATCTCCCCTCATTTCCTTGCTCTCTATAACCGACCACTTGGCCTAGTATTGCCCCAATTTTTGGCTTCCTTTAATGCTTTAATTAATTTACTAAATGTCCAAAAACTCCTCTCCCACTTGGACCAAAAGTTGGGTCATTCCTTTAATGTATTGCTTGGGCCTCTAAAATATACATAATCCAATACCTTAAATTCTTATCCAACCCAATTCATTTACTTAGGGTTTCAATTTCCTCAATTATAACATAAATCCTTCCTCACAAGCCCATTCATTTCCTTAACCCAATTAGACTTGCTATAATTAGGTTATAAAATTAATCATTTGAGATATATAGAATAAATCTCCTAGAATTAGCAATTATTTTAAATACCACAATTCTCTTTTTCCATAACCCTTAAGTTATTAAATCCTTCATTCCTAATATATATTTAGGGTTTCACTAGTTTCTTTTGTTTGTTTATATAATAAACAAAGATAAACCATCACATAATGTTCATATTCGTTATTCACATAACAATTAATCCTTAGGATTTTATACATAGCATTAGAGTTTCTAATTTAGCAATTAGGGTTATCTCTAATATATTATCAAAATACATAAGCCATTATATTTAGCCTTTGATTTCCCAAATTAGGGTTTCTGAACATATCGTTAGGGTTTTTTTTAACTTAATCACCATATTCATATCATGAATTTTGGATTTTGGATTCCCGAAACTGAAACTAGGGTTTCAGAACCGATTCTAGGGTTTCTCATCAGACGTTAGGGTTTTCTAACAGAACATTGACGTTCTTAATATATACTTAGGGTTTGACATATATAATTAATTTGGTCAACCCTTGACCCTTAACCACATTCTGAACACATACATATTCACATAAATCCTTAATCCTGAATAATTCACCTATATCCTTCACCGAATTTTGAAATCCTCAAAATTCAATCCCAATAACATCAAACGCATACGCTTATTTTCTGTCTAGGTATATTATTTGACCTTAAATAAATCATTTAAGATTTCCATAAATTGTCCAAATTCTTGGGTTGCCACATAGAGTCATAGAACTCTACTTTGGCAGCCAACTGTAATCCTTCTTACATTTTATAAAGTCTTCTTTCCATATTAGCATACACTGCTATACACATTGATAGTCGTGTTGTGTGCATTTTCCCGGACTTCGGTCCGTGGTTGTCATTTCTGTCTGTATATATATACTTATATATATGTATATATTTTATATATGGACTAACATTATCGAGTTATGCCTCGATTGAGCCTAGACTTATATCTGGAGCGTTTATTTTCTTTTATATATATATACATATACAGGAAGGATCAAGAGCATATTTCTTAAATAGCATAATGTCTTAAATAGCATAATTTTATCAAAACGACGTAGTTTTGATAAGACGCGGTGGCATTTTTGTAATTACGTGGTGGCATGATATTTAGAAAAATGCCACCGCATCCCTCCAAAACTACGTCGTTTTGATAAAATTATGCTATTTAAAGCGTTATGCTATTTAAGAATTATGCTCTTGATCCTTTCCGTATACATATATATATATATACTTATATATATAATTATTGTCAGACATATCTGATGAGCCTGGATTTTATATCCGGAGCATTTACCTACTTTTATATATTTATATACTTATATATATAATTGGTGTCGGACATATCCGATGAGCCTGGATTTACATCTGGTGTGTTTACTGCTTTTATTTATATATGTACATATATGTATATATATTTACATTCCGTCCTGCCTGGAGTTTATTTCATGGCAGTTGATCGCTTTTACAGCTTTATTTACATTCCGTCCTGCCTGGAGTTTACTTCGTGGCACTTGATCGCTTTTACAGCTTTATTTACATTTCGTCCCACCTGGAGTTTACTTCGTGGTGGTTGATCATGTCCACATATATATATATATATACCACTTTTATATATTTACATTTCTGATCCCTCGTGGAGTTGATTCGTGTTGGTTGATCAAGTCTGTATATATATATATATATATATATATATATATAACTGCTTACTGATTTCCATACAAACTGCAGTATCATGTGAGCCTAGAAATCATGTGATCACAGATTCAGTTTGTTGAATCTAGATTCAGTTCCCATAATAGACCTTTTTCAGCTGTGAGCAGCTTGTACATTATTTTACAGTGTCTTAATTTCCTTGGATGGCTGTCATGCCCATGAGGAGTTCGGCACTGCTGTATATTATTTTTTCGAAGTTGCTTCGCATCTCAAAAATAAAAGCAAACAAGCCGAACATTTAATAATAAAATGGAAGTATCAAAGGCCTCAATTACTATTGAGCACAGGGTTTAAAAAACCTCTTTTTATAAAACTTCATTGTTATATCCTGATTAAAACTGAATTTTTCATAAATTCAAACCCTATATATATATATGTGTGTGTGCGAACGAGGTACAACATTAATTCCAAATAATTTCACATTGATCCACGCACACACACAAACATTCATATAACAGCTTCTTTGAAAAGTGGCAGTCACCGTGGCAACACAGATGTCGGGGGGGGGGGGTGCCTAACACCTTCCCTCCACATAATCAAGCCCTTGGATCCAAATGAATCTCGGTTTCATAAACTCGTATAGCAGTGTCACATCACTGGGTTAATGTGCAAACCTTTTCGGTTTCGTTAGTGCAACCAGTTAAATACACCAACTGGCGACTCTTAAAGTCAAATCGTCGATATTATACATGTCGGACCTTTTTCACTTGGTTTTTCAAACAAATCTCACATTAACATTAGAACACCAAAGAACAAGTAACAAAAAGGGACACTAAAAAATCTCAACTCGACAACCAAGTTTAGTTTACAATATTTGTGTTAATTATCGGATAGGGTGACCCGTACACCGAGAATAGACTGAAGTCCAACTAGACCGAACTAGTTAAACTTGATAAGTGTTTATATAGGTTATAAACACTGATATGACTATGTGGTAATGTGCCTAGGAGAAAGATTGACTGTAAATTACAATATTGTGTGTTGCTAAATATTGTGCTAAATGTAAGACCGATATTGTGATTATAGGTCTTGTGAACGCAGATAAGTATATTGTAGCAGTAATCAACGGAGAAGGCAAGTTTCCTTAACTCAACCTTAAGTTATATTTGTTCATATATTATGGTGGTTAATTATTGTTGATTAGACCACGTCTAAGAATTTATTGTTGATTATTCGCAGTTAGTGCATGCTTATTAATTCTAATTGAATTAGTGATTCTGAGAATATATATTTGTAGACTAATTATTATTGGATATTCACATCCGTAGAATCTAATAGTGATTACAAATAGTACAGATAATTCCTGTCTTTTATCGAATCATGTTGAAAAATGTCTTAACCAATTATTCTGGATAGACAAATATTTGTTAGAACTTGTTAAGAAAGGAAGATAAGATAAGATAAGATAAGATAATTCAATTATTATTATTAATAGATCGATGCCAATTGTTTCGGCTAGATCAAAGAAGTAAATTTGATAAGTTCGAGAAGAGAAGAGAAAAGAAGTGATTAGATTTTGAAATCATTTTATTTCATTGTTAAATCAAATTCTGATTCTAAGACTGAGAAGAACAACCTTTTATTATAAAAGGGGTAGAATTTTTGGTCGTATATTCGGCCATTGCGTGAATTCTAAATATTATGCATAATATAGTGTATAATGAAGTTGATCACTTGTTTAAAACTGAATTTTTCATAAATTCAAACCCTATGTATATAGGTGCGAACGAGGTATGGTACTACTTCCAAATAATTGCACATTGATCCACACACACACATACACATTCATATAACAATTTCTTTGAAAAGTGGCGGTCACCATGGCAAAACGGATGTCGGGGGTGCCTAAAACCTTCCCTCCACATAATCAAGCCCCCGGACCCAAATGAATCTCGATTTCACAGACCAGTTTAGCAGTGTCACATCGTTTGGTCAATGTGAAAACCTTTTCGATTGCGTTGGTGTAACCAGTTAAATAAACCAACTGGCGACTATTAAAGTCAAATCGTTGACATTATACATGTCGGACCTTTTTCACTTATTTTTTCAAACAAATCTCACATTAACATTAGAACACCAAAGAACAAGTAACGAAAAGGGACACTAAAAAACCTGACGTCGACAAGTGGTTACTCTGCTGGGGACTCCAGTAAGAGGGCTTAAGCCGCTATTACAAGCTTTTCAAAACTGTTATATGCTTGTGTGTGAATGTTGCATTTACATTTATGATGAATGTGTACGAATGCATTTTTATTTACTGCACTATACTATATATATATTTGCGATATTAGTGCTTCACAGATGTCATCATTTTGCATAAACGGTGAGATATATTATATGTGAATGTATGTTGTGTGCTTCCTCCATTACGAGGCTATCCTGTTGGTGTTTGATTACTGGACTCGTAGAAAGAATAATTCCAACGGGGCTCAGGAAAGGCACCACCCAGATTCACTCTAGTTGAAAGACCGGATTAACCTCCCATCAAGTAGATTGCAATGATCTGGGAACATTCATGCCAAAAAGTCGCGAGAGAAACCCTAAGATAGGTCAACCTCTGATAAACAAAACGCAGAGGAAAGTCTCTTCATGCTTTTCATTTTCAATTACTTGTAAAAACATTTACTTGTAATTTTATTCCATATTCATCTTTATATAATGGAAAATATGAAGATTATCTGTGCATGCATGTTATCAATTAACACTCGGTTTTGCAGGACAATATTCCTAAGATGGACATGTTATGATAACATTTATATTACCCTAAGATAAACTACATAAGTCTTTTGTAGGGAAATCATTGGGCCTGTTACCCGCTCAAAATCCAAAAAGGCCACGAGCCTACTGCCAATCATTTCTTTGTTTAACCAGTCTAATCCTGTTTCTTGTGAGAAATTTGACGCATTAAGTCAGTAAATCACAAACTTGGCTGTCTTACTTAAAGAATTGCATCAATCCACTCAGGGTACAAAGATGCCTCCACATACAGAATCCTCTACACAAGAAGGAACACAAGGTCTAGATAAAACAAATCTAGAACCTTCGTTGAATACGACCAACAAAGACCCTAAAAACACCCTTCTCAAAGGAGATCCAAACACCGGTGATATCAGGAAGAAGTACTCCAAATGGAGGAAACTATCTGTATTCTCAAAGGGATTGGAACACATATAAGTGTTTCATATGCTGACCTGTGCATCTTCCCTGGTGTTCATGATCCAGAGAAATTCAAAACCCCTTATTTTGAAAAGTATGATGGATTAGGGGATCCTTATACACATTTGAAAGTGTTCATTGGAGAATTAGTGTCTTACGCAACAAATGAAAAGCTCAGAATGCTGCTATTTCAGAAAAGTCTGACTGGAGAAGCCCGTTTGTGGTAAACCAGATTAGACAACTCAAAGATCCATAGCTGGGAAGAGCTGGGTCATGCCTTCCTCACTCAATACAAATTTCAATCTCAGATGGCTCCTGACCGGTACCAAATTACCAAGGTCAAGAAATAATCTAATGAGTCTTTCAGAGAGTATGCTCAAAAGTGGAGGCGCCTTGCTGCTCAAGTTATTCCTTCCATGACAGAATTAGAAATGGTCATGACGTTCATAGATGTACAAGAAGCTCCTTTCTATGAGAGAATCTTAGCTGGTATTGGCAAACAATTCACTGAAATGATCAAACATGGAGAGATGGCTGAAATGGGATTGAAGTCTGGTAAAATTCAAGACCTAGCCGCTCTTAAAGCTGTTGTTGAGCACATCTAGTTCGGATCTTATTGAAACAACCCCCGGAGGGTCCATAAAAAGAAAGAGGGAGATGTTTCCTTGATACTACAAGGTCAAAAAGGCAATCAAAGTGTGCCTATACGGAGGAGAAACTACTCCCCTCTTTAAGCACAACCTTCAAACCCTCAATTACTTAAAGGTAGAGAAGTAAAGCATCCTCGAACATTCACACCCTTAGGGAACTCGCTCGAGAATATTCTTGCTCTTCTGATTACTCAGAAGAAAATTACACATCTTCATCCGCCAACCAACCCTAATGGAAGGGGTTTTAATGCTACTCGGAAATGTGCTTATCATGCCGAAGCACCTGGACATGATACTCAAGATTGTTGGGCCTTGAAACACAAGATCCAAGATTTAATAGACAACGGTGAGATCGTGGTCACCAGACCAGGTCAACCTCATGTGCAAGATAACCCTCTTCCTCAACACAAAGAAGAAGAGGTCAACGTGATTAGTTGGAGCACTGGACAGAGTTCCAATTCTAATGGTGAATCATCCCAAACCCTCAAAGACGGGGTTGAAAGATGGAATTATGCAAAGTTCCAATTCACTATGGAACGAAAGATGAAAGCTCTTTACAAATAAATTAAGCAATTGGCAGAACTGGTGACCCACCAACATCAAGTCACACGCCAATTAATCAGGCAGGAGCATGCCTATCTCCTTCCTTTTGTTATGAATGCTCCATCACCACCTTCAGAAAGCGAAGCTATGGAGGATAAGATTATAAAGAGAGCCAATACTAAAGCCCGCCGAGATTTTACCAATCAAAGGGAATTTACCTATCTTGGCCAATCTATGAAGGAGATATTGTAAATGTTGATCAATGAAGGAAGAATTACCTTCCTTCTGCCTCCAATCAATCCCAGCTCAGGACGGTTCAATTCTGATGAAGTGTGTCAATATCATTCACATTCTCGTGGTCACAGCACAGAAGAATGCTGGGCACTCCGCCATCTCATTCAGAATCTTATTGATAGCGGTGTCCTGCAAATAGCAGATGATTACACTGTGTAACTCAAGGGTGGGAATGCATGTCCTACCGAATGGAAGGGATCAATAGCAGTTATATCCGAAATGGATGATTAGACTGTCAAAGTATTCCCCATACAACCAATTCAACTCAAAGGAGATAACAATCCTTTGAAAGTGGTCGCACCAGAGCCAATTTCTTTACCTTTCAGACCACAACATCCTGTTGTCAGCTTACACAAAGATCCATGGAATTATGAAGAAGCTGAAGGATCCACGTCTCATATTTCTGCTACAGTGTCGAGGGAAAATCCACTGTATCTTCCTCAACGAGTTATGAAACCTACTTGCGAAGCAAAGCGTAAGGTTCCCATGGAGAAGATTGAAAAATTCCTCCGCACTATGGGCCACAATAAAGCCAATGTGGTTTTAAGCTTACGAGAAGCTCCACACCAGATATCTATACCGGACTTGGTTTTCTCTTCCGAGGATCATCGGAAGATTTTACTGAAGGTTTTGGAAGAAGCCTATTTACCAAAATCGGTGGATGTGGAAAAATTTAAACATCAGGTTGATCACATTTTTAACAACAATGTGATATCCTTCACTGATGACAATATTTCGCCCAAAGGAACCGGTCATTGCAAACCATTACATATTGTGGTTTTGTCTTTCGGGTATATGTTAGCTGGAGTTTTGATAGATGGAGGCTCATCTCTAAATATCGGTCCTTATGCCACCTTGGTGAAGATGAATGTCAATCTCAAGCGGATCCAAAGCAGCCATATGGTTATCAGAGCTTTTGATGGATCCCGATGAAATTTTGTTGGAAAGATTGAGTTGCCAATTGAGATTGGTCCAAATAGATTCAATGTATCCTTCCACATCCTCAAGATAGATTCAGGATACAACCTGCTATTGGGGAGACCATGGATACACATGGCTGGAGTCGTTCCCTCCACGCTACATCAACAACTCAAATACATTATCAATAACATTCTAGTCACTATCAACGCTGAGACGAAATATCCTTAACAAGGAACTCTACCAATCATCAGCTACAATTCAGAAGTTGAACCGGCCAGTTTTCATACTCTAGAAGTGAGTACCACGTAATACCATTCTATTGGAGCGCCACTTCCCATACCCAAGATTTCTGCCGAGGTTATGTCGGCCACTCAAGAAATGATGTCATTGGATTATCAACTTGGACAAGGGCTTGGAAAAGATAAGCATGGTATTAAGCACCCTGCCCAAGTGTCCAGCCAAATTGGAACAACCGAACTAGGCTATTCGGCCAATTCCAGTCACAGGAATCCTCATAAGCACAAGTAGATTCCTCAAGCTTCCGTCGCACGGTGATTTTCTATACCTTTACCCTATGAGGTAATACAATCTCCAGTAAAGGTGCCAGCCCATGTTGTGGCCATACTATTTCCTAAACCAGTGCCAATCAAAGCTAAAGAGGTGTTGATTCTTGATCCCGAAGTGGAAGAAATGGAATAGAAATGTAAACATGACATTGCCTTGATGATGGCAGGCATACGCGTCATTGTTCATGATGAACATGCAAATAGATACACTCGAGACGATGATTTCCCAGATGTCATGGTTATCATTCGGGAGAAGGAGGACAATGACGATTCTTCCATCACTGTAGTCCATCAGGACTTTGCCCTCAACAAGTGGAACAGCACTCCATGCATTGGTCGACGAGGGTAAAATGGGCAGAAAAATCCCTCTGCCCTGTAGATAACTTTAATTGGTTGCTTTTATTTACAGTACTAGCAGTTATTTTATCAAGTACATGCTAACACTTTTGTATGATTGAACAGTTGCATATATTAAGTGAAAGCATGTTTTGTTTCAGGACTCTAAATTTAGATGTGTCTGTACTTGCTGATGAAGTGCCTTCTCTCCACAAGGGCTGTAACTTTGATGCAAAGTTGGACTCAGACTTGATGGACATCCAAGAGGACATTGAGACACCTTAGGAGATTAAGGAATGGGTCGCAGACAAACCCAAACCCAATCTTGATCAAACCACTTCTTTCAATCTTGGAACCTTAGACAATCCTAAGCTTATCCATGTTGGTTCAGACCTTATCACAAATCAGCAGAATGACATGGTTACACTATCAACCCAATTCCAGGATGTGTTTGCATGGTCTCATGAAAACATGGTGGGTTTGTCCACTGACATTGCTCTTCATCGCCTTCCCATTAAAGAAGGATTCAAGCTAGTTAGGCAAAAACTGAGACGATTGAAACCTGAGTGGAGTTTAAAGGTTAAAGAAGAAATTGTGAAACAATTTCAAGATGGCATCATCATGGTGTCTACATATCCGGAGTGGATATACAACATTGTTCCCTTGCCTAAACCAGGAGGAAAGGTACAAGTCTGCGTGATTACCGGGATTTGAACAAAGCTTACCTTAAAGATAGCTTTCCCGTGCCATTTATCCACATTCTTATTGACAATACTACTCAATACGGCATGCACTCCTTTGTTGATTGCTTTGCGGGGTACCATCAAATTATGGTCACTGAGGAGGACCGTGAGAAAACTACTTTCATCACACTTGGGGAACCTTTTACTATAGACGGTTTTCATTCGACCTAATCAATGTCGGGGAAACATATCAGCAAGCTATGATGGCTCTTTTCCATGATTTAATGCACAAAAAGGTAGAGATCTACGTGGATGACATCATTGTCAAATCCCGAAAGGAGGATGACCACTTAGACCATCTTAGAAAACTTTTCAACAAGTTGTGTAAGTACAACTTGAAGTTGAATCCAGCCAAGTGCGCCTTTGGTGTTAAGTCAGACAAGTTGTTAGGTTTCCTAGTCAGCCACAAAGGGATTGAACTGGATCCTACCAAAATCCAGGCCATCAAGGAAATGCCCTTTCCTCAGACAGAGAAGGAAATACAGGGATTTTTGGGAAGAATTAACTTCATTAGCAGGTTCATTTCTCAACTCACAGCAACCTGTGAGCCAATCTTCAAGCTGTTAAGGAAGAACTCCTCCATGAAATGGAACGATGAGTGTCAGAAAGCCTTTCTCATAATTAAAGAGCAACTGATTAACGCTCCTATTTTCGTACCTCCCAGGGAGGATGTTCCCTTATTCATGTACCTATCCATAATTGACAATGCCATGGACTGTATGCTGGGGAAAAAAGATGATAGAGACTAAGAATGAGCTATCTATTACCTCAGCAAAAGATTCAGTGTGACGCCCCCAAAATTAGGTATACATCACCCATCTTGGGTCGCCAGATACATGGTACAGAATTCAATTACAACTTACTAACACAACAGTCGTGTACAATACGACAAAACATAAACTGTGAGTTTGAATACAAATATTGTCTACTAGAGATTATACAAACTCAAAGGAGTCCTCATTACAATTATTATCACACTATTTCACAGAATAGTGAGAACTACTAATGCTATCCTCTGGACCATTACTCCGTTCCCCGACTCGTCCCAGCTATATTCTCATTTCCTGAAGAGAACAGTGAAAGAAACGGTGAGCTCAACTATCCCAGTAAGAAATATTATGACTAAGATAATGCAGAATAAATTATCATTAGCCTTCAACAGTGTTAAACTGATAAAATATAATAAATATCAAGTTTAACTGCAGCAGAACCAGCAATCCATTAAAAGAGTCAAGTAGAAAATAAAATCTACTATCTTTTATGATTTAAATGGTTTTTCATCACTTTTATAGCTGAGACTCATCTTAATAAATATTACACGTCATCGAATCACCCCTGCACTACGGCCAAGGATATTCTTTAGTATCACGACCACAATTATTCATGCACTACGTGCCAAGAATATTTGTGTATTCATTAATGGTCATGATCATGCCAACAACTGTCCATTAATGCACTACGGGCCAATGAGGATTTTTATTTTTACATCATTTGTAACATTACGGTCATGATTACACCGAATAATCCCTGGTCATAATCATACCAAGTCCATCTATGCTCTACAGGCCACAGATGACTTTCAAAAAAAAATATAAACATGAGGATGATGACAATGATATAAGAATTCAATAAAACAAGTTCAAGAATTAATTTATTCAGGAACTAATAATGTCTAAATTGTCAACACGATATTGTTTTGTGGAGTAAAATTCAAGAATACTTAGAAGAATATTTCTAAGAAATGATACTGGATGAAGCGCAAATATCAAGGGTATTCCACTAATTTCATGGAGTATAGAAGTTAAAGTTTTAACCAACTGAGTATAATAAAGAATGAAATAACAAAAGAAATCACCATGCATGCGATAGACCGCACAGGCAGGTTATTCCAACAGAATAATAAATAACGGAACCAGGTCAGGTGAAATTCACACCGACTGGATATTCCAACAGAATAATAAAGACGGAACTAGATCCGGTGTAAAACTCACAGATAGGATATTCCAACAGAATAATAATAAAGACGGAACCAGATCCGGTGTAAAACACACAGATAAGATATTCTAACAGAATAATAATAAAGACGGAACCAGGTCCGGTGTAAAACACACAGACAGGATATTCCAACAGAATAATAGAAGAATGTCACCAAGTATAGGGTAAACCGCGTATACAGGTTATTCCGACAGAATAATAAGAAATGGAATAACAACAGTTCTCTTCATGAATAAGAAAAAATAATACCCCTTATGGGTACAACAAATAATATTCCCTACCTTAGAAGAATTGGATATAAGTGAAGTAGCAGAAAACTCTTCTTTCTTTCTCTCTTATTCTCTATACTTTCTCTCTCTATAGCTTGAATGAATTCGTGAAAAATAATGAAGCCCTAGGCCTCTATTTATAGAAGATTTATTACTATTTACGAAAGTATTTACTATTTACGAAGGTAATTACTATTGACGAAGGTAATTACTATTGACGAAGGTAATTACTATTTATGAAGGTAATTACTATTTACAAAGGTAATTACTATTTACAAAGGTAATTATTATTTACGAAGGTAATTACTATTTACGAAGGTAATTACTATTTATGAAAGAGACTCTTAGATGATGACATATGGCCCCCCATAAATAATTAAACTTACCACAAACGTCTAATAATAGACTCTTTATATACATCAAGGATTGAACAGAAATCATTTTATTTTTAATCAACACATATTTAATCTTTCAACAATTATTAATCATTTATAACTTGTCGTCTCAATTATTGTTTAAATAATATAACATATTATACAAATGATACTGTGACAATAATTGAATCAATAATATAAGAGATATGATGCAGCAATTACTGTAGCAATAATTGAGTATAGCTGAGTGACTTCTCACGTAAGCATCAATAATCAATACCGTGTGCTACTATGCAACAACGCATATTACTGTACTTTTACTACCGAGTAGTTCAACAGTTTTAACGATAACACCTCCACCGTTATTTTATAGAAAGATAATTTTGTCGTTTTCTAACTACGACAATACTTTCGTTGTGGGGTCCACCAATGATTGTGCCGTCGTATAAATATTCCCCAACAAAAAGAATATTCCCCGACCAAACGAATATTTTATAACAACTTGCGTACTTTGCAAAATTTATAAATATTACCCACAACTATAACATTATATCAAATTTATTCCATAATATTAAAAAATAATAATTAAAAAAAATTCATCTTTATTTATAAAAACTGGGGTCTTACAACCTCCCCTTCTTATGAAATTTCACCCTCAAAATTAGGGTACGTACCTGGTATGTCGAAGAGGTAAGGATACCTTGATTTTATTTCAGATTCTAACTCCCAAGTCATTTCCTCAACATCGTGGTTTCTCCACAAAACTTTGACTTGAGGTATAACCTTGGAGCATAGAATATGTTCCTTCTTATCCAAGATTTGAACAGGAATCTCTTCATACGTACAATCTTCTGCTATTTCGTCCGGTTCTAACTCAATAATTTGGTTCGGGTCTTTCACATATTTACGTAACATGGATATGTGAAAAACGTTATGAACACGAGACATACTTGGCGGTAAAGCGAGTCTATAGGCCACAGTTCCTACTCGATTGAGGATTAAAAATGGACCGACGAATCGAGGAATAAGTTTTCCTCTCTTTCCAAATCTTGTAACTCATTTCCATGGAGTAACACGTAACAACACATGATCTCCTATATTGAATTCCACGTCCTTTCGATGAAGATCAACATAACTCTTTTGTCGATTTTGTGAGGTTTTTATACGTTATCGGATCATTTGAATCTTTTCCGTAGTCATACGTACCAACTCCAGTCCCAACAACGTTGCTTCACCCACCTCATCCCAGGATACTGGAGAACGACACTTTCTTCCATACAACGCTTCGAATGGAGCCATGCCAATACTTGCTTGATAACTGTTGTTGTAGGAAAACTCCACCAATGGTAAGAACTTGTCCCAACTTCCCTTGAAATCAAGGACACAGAGTCTTAATAGATCTTCGAGAGTTTGAATAGTCCTCTCCGACTGTCCGTCCGTCCGAGGATGATATGCCGAGCTAAATTGTAAGTCTATGCCAATAGCTTTTTGCAAACTAACCCAAAATTGTGAAGTAAATCTTGGATCTCGATCAGAAACTATGGATACTGGCATACCATGTAGTCTTACAATCTCATTTATGTACATACGAACAAGACGTTCAAGTGTATAAGTTTCTCGTATCGGTAAAAAATGAGCAGACTTGGTCAATCTATCAACAATGACCCAAATCGCATCACTGCCTTGAGAAACCTTAGGAAGACCGGTAAAAAAATCCATGGTAATGTGCTCCCACTTCCATTCTGGAATTTCAAGTGGTTGCAATGGACCTTTTGGTACTTGATGCTCCGCTTTAACTCGTTGACAAGTTAGACACCTTGAGATAAACAACGCTATCTCTCTCTTCATATTGCTCCACCAAAATGTATGACGAATATCATGATACATTTTGGTACTCCCAGGATGGATTGTAAACGGTGTATTGTGCGCCTCCATCATGATTTTATACTTTAAATCAGGGTCGTTAGGAACACAAAGTCTGGAGTTGACTCGAAGTATTCCTTCTTCATCGATTTTTGCTTCCGGCATAGCACCCTCTTGCACTTTCTTCCTCATACGCATCAGCTCCAGGTCTGTAGCTTGAGCAGCTTTAACTTTATCGATTAAAGTTGGTTCTACTCGTATATTTGACATCGTCACATGCGTCCCTGGAGTATTTAACTCTATCTCCATCTTTTGCAAGTCACACAAAATGGGCCCTTGCGTTGACATTATCGCACTCGTACTTGCATGTGATCTTCTACTCAATATGTCAGCTACCACGTTTGCTTTTCTAGGATGGTATTGGATGGTATGTTCATAATCTTTCAACAGTTCAAGCCAACGTCGTTGTCACATGTTGAGTTCCTTTTGAGTGAAGAAATATTTGAGGCTTTTATGATCCGTAAAGATCTCCACTTTCTCCCCATACAAGTAATACCTCCAAATTTTAAGTGCAAAGACAACAGCTGCTAACTCTAGATCATGAGTAGGATAATTCTTCTCATATTCTTTGAGTTGTCGCGAGGCATAGGCTATGACTTTTCCATGTTGCATGAGAACACATCCCAGCCCTTTGCTCGCAGCATCACTGTAGATGACAAATCCCTCCGAGACAGATGGTATTGTTAGAACAGGTACTGAAATGAGTCTCCTCTTGAGTTCTTGAAAACTCTTCTCATATTCTTCGCTCCAACCGAACTTTGTATCTTTTCGAGTCAGCTGAGTCAATGGAGTAACGATTCGAGAAAATCCTTCCACGAATCTCCGATAATAACCAGCTAAACCGAGAAAGCTACGTACTTCAGTCACTGATTTAGGTTGCTCCCAGCTTTGAATAGGTTTAATCTTTGATGGGTCAACAGATATTCCATGACTTGATACCACGTGCCCAACGAATGCTACTTCCTCAAGCCAAAACTCGCATTTCTTCAACTTGGCATAAAGCTTATATTCACGAAGCTTTTGGAGTGTCAGCCTCAAGTGTTGCTCATGATCTTCACGGCATTTGGAATAAATAAGGATGTCATCAATAAAGACGACCACAAAGTGATCCAAATATTCCTTGAATACTCGATTCATCATATCCACGAAGGCAGCAGGAGCATTAGTCAATCCAAAGGACATGACTAGGAATTTATAATGCCCGTACCGAGTTCTGAAAGCCGTCTTTGGAATGTCATCGGTTCTAATCTTCAATTGGTGATACCCGGAACGAAGATCAATCTTTGAAAAGAATTTGGCTCCTTGCAACTGGTCAAACAGGTCATCAATTCGTGGCAATGGATACCTATTTTGATGGTGACATGATTCAACTCCCAATAATCAATACAAAGTCGCATACTCCCATCTTTCTTTTTCACAAATAGAACAGGAGCACCCCAAGGAGAAGTACTAGGACGAATAAAGCCAATGTCTAACAATTCCTGCAGTTGGGTTTTTAACTCCTGAAGTTCAATAGGAGCCATTCGATATGGGGCTTTGGAAATGGGTTTTGTACCAGGTTCAAGGTCGATACAAAATTCAATTTCACGCTCTGGGGGTAGGCCAGGAAGTTCTTCTGGGAATACGTCAGGAAATTTATTAACAACAGAAATATCATTCAAAGCTGACGTATTTTTGTTTAAATCTGTGACATGAGCTAAGAAAGCTTGACATCCGTTTTTCAATAAACGAATAGCTTTATGACTAGAGATGACCGTGATTGATTTTAATGGTTTGGTCGCTTGAATTCGTATAATAGGTTGATTAGGAATATGAAAGCTAACAACCTTATGGAAACAATCAATTTTTGCATGATGAGTAGTTAACCAATCAATCCCTAGAATCACGTCAAATTCAAGTATTTTCAATGAAATAAGATCTACAGGTAATGTGAGGGTACCGATTTGAACCAAATAAGACTTATAAACAGTGGATGTAATGAAGGTTTCTCCCAACGGAGTTTCCACAGATAAGTCAATGTCTAATTTCTCCGGAGTCAAATTTAATCGATGAGCGCAAGTAGGAGAAATAAAAGAATGGGTAGAACCAGTATCAAATAAAGTATAGACTTCGTTAGAGTTTATGATAAGCTTACCCGTGATGACCTCATTCGGGTTCCTTGCTTTCTGGGAGGTCACAACAAACGCTCTCCCTTGCACTACCGGCTTAGACCTTTCTGGAACGGCCTTTGGTGCCTCCATCCTAGCTGAATTTGTCTTTGGTAAACGACAAAATCGGGCTAAGTGACCTTCTCTTCCACAATTATAACATGCTTTGGACGGCATCGCGCAATTTGGACTGATATGTCCCTCCCCTCCGCATTTGAAGCGTATGATAGGTGGTCTTTCTCCTTCCTTAATAACGGGTGCTGGTGCTGACGTCTTTCCATCATTGTTAAATCTCCTCTTTTTGAAATGTCCATTCTTATTGTTTTGGCCCTGATTACCACCGAAGTTGTAACCATTTCTGGCCTGCTGATTCCCTCCACGCTTGTTGTCACCGCTTCGATGACCACTCTCGCTGGTATTATAATTTTGTCGGCTGCTCTATTTTAGTTGAGTTGACTCGTTATCGCGCTCCACTAACTGAGCCCTATTTACAACATCTGAATACAAACACAGTTTATGAAAAATAAGATGTTGACGTATCTCTGGCTTCAAACCACTTAAAAACATTCGCGCCATTCTCTCTTTATTATCCACCAAGTGGGACGCAAACCGTGATAACTCTGTAAATTTTGCCTCGTATTGCGACACGGTCATATTATTTTGTTCCAACTTAATAAACTCCACCTCCTTCATGTGGCGAATACTTTCGGGAAAGTATTTATCGTTGAACAGCTCCTAGAACTTCTCCCAAGATATCTTCAGTTTAGCAGGTTGAGTACGTTTTACCGATTCCCACCAGTAATCTGCCTCTCCGCGCAACATAAAGGCGGCAAAGGGAACCTTTTGCTCCTCGGAGCATCCCAAGACATCAAATATCTTGGTAATCTGCTTTATCTATGTTTCCCCCATAAGTGGTTTTGGCTCTCCGTTAAACTCCGGTGATCCCAGCTCCTTGAATTGTTTAGCGGTGACCGCCCAAGAGTTTCCTGTGTTTCCATCTACGTTTTGGACAGGAGTCGCTCTCACCTGCTGTTGCATGAATTGCATAAAGCCTCTGAACATTTGATCATTCATCATTTGGTCAGTGTTGTTGTTTGCATGAGGATTGTCGCCTTCCTGATGCACATTATCCTTATTATTGATATGTGGTGAATCAACGATAGCATGTGATCCATTGCTATTCTCAACATTCTCAGATGTCATTTTCAGATACTGCCACAAAACAAAGGTTAATTGACATATAACATAATATATCTAAACTCTGACCAACCAATTTAAATACAAAATAAATTTAAGTAGGTCATACTAGCAAAGGAATTCCCCGTCTCTCCCCTCCTAGTTCTAGTCTCACATCTTAGCCAGGGATCATATCCCTAAGCTCTGATACCAACTGTGACGCCCCCAAAATTAGGTATACATCACCCATCTTGGGTCGCCAGATACATGGTACAGAATTCAATTACAACTTACTAACACAACTGTCGTGTACAATACGACAAAACATAAACTGTGAGTTTGAATACAAATATTGTCTACTAGAGATTATACAAACTCAAAGGAGTCCTCATTACAATTATTATCACACTATTTCACAGAATAGTGAGGACTACTAATGCTATCCTCTGGACCATTACTCCATTCCCCGACTCGTCCCAGCTATATTCTCATTTCATGAAGAGAACAGTGAAAGAAAGGGTGAGCTCAACTAGCCTAGTAAAAAATATTATGACTAAGATAATGCAGAATAAATTATCATTAGCCTTCAACAGTGTTAAACTGATAAAATATAATAAACATCATGTTTAACTGCAGCAGAACCAGAAATCCATTAAAAGAGTCAAGTAGAAAATAAAATCTACTATCTTTTATGATTTAAAAGGTTTTTCATCACTGTTATAGCTGAGACTCATCTTAATAAATATTTCACGTCATCGAATCACCCCTGCACTACGGCCAAGGATATTCTTTAGTATCACGACCACAATTATTCATGCACTACGTGCCAAGAATATTTGTGTATTCATTAATGGTCATGATCATGCCAACAACTGTCCATCAATGCACTACGGGCCAATGAGGATTTTTATTTTTACATCATTTGTAACATTACGGTCATGATTACACCGAATAATTCCTGGTCATAATCATACCAAGTCCATCTATTCTCTACAGGCCACAGATGACTTTCAAAAAAAAAATATAAACATGCGGATGATGACAATGATATAAGAATTCAATAAAACAAGTTCAAGAATTAATTTATTCAGGAACTAATAATGTCTAAATTGTCAACACGATATTGTTTTGTGGAGTAAAATTCAAAAATACTTAGAAGAATATTTCTAAGAAATGATACTGGATGAAGCGCAAATATCAATGGTATTCCACTAATTTCATGGAGTATAGAAGTTAAAGTTTTAACCAACTGAGTATAATAAAGAATGAAATAACAAAAGAAATCACCATGCATTCGATAGACCGCACAGGCAGGTTATTCCAACAGAATAATAAATAACGGAACCAGGTCAGGTGAAATTCACACCGACAGGATATTCCAACACAATAATAAAGACGGAACCAGATCCGGTGTAAAACACACAGATAGGATATTCCAACAGAATAATAATAAAGACGGAACCAGATCCGGTGTAAAACACACAGATAGGATATTCCAACAGAATAATAATAAAGACGGAACCAGATCCAGTGTAAAACACACAGATAGGATATTCCAACAGAATAATAATAAAGACGGAACCAGGTCCGGTGTAAAACACACAGACAGGATGTTCCAACAGAATAATAGAAGAATGTCACCAAGTATAGGGTAAACCCCGTATACAGGTTATTCCGACAGAATAATAAGAAATGGAATAACAACAGTTCTCTTCATGAATAAGAAAGAATAACACCCCTTATGGGTACAACAAATAATATTCCCTACCTTAGAAGAACTGGATATAAGTGAAGTAGTAGAAAACTCTTCTTCTTTCTCTCTTATTCTCTATACTTTCTCTCTCTATAGCTTGAACGAATTCGTGAAAAATAATGAAGCCCTAGGCCTCTATTTATAGAAGATTTATTACTATTTACGAAAGTATTTACTATTTACGAAGGTAATTACTATTGACGAAGGTAATTACTATTTACAAAGGTAATTACTATTTACAAAGGTAATTACTATTTACGAAGATAATTACTATTTACGAAGGTAATTACTATTTATGAAAGAGACTCTTAGATGATGACATATGGCCCCCCATAAATAATTAAACTTACCACAAACGTCTAATAATAGACTCTTTATATACATCAAGGATTGAACAGAAATCATTTTATTTTTAATCAACACATATTTAATCTTTCAACAATTATTAATCATTTATAACTTGTCATCTCAATTATTGTTTAAATAATATAACATATTATACAGATGATACTGTGACAATAATTGAATCAATAATTTAAGAGATATGATGCAGTAATTATTGTAGCAATAATTGAGTATAGCTGAGTGACTTCTCACGTAAGCATCAATAATCAATACCGTGTGCTACTATGCAATAACGCGTACTACTGTACTTTTACTTCCGAGTAGTTTAACAGTTTTAACGGTAACACCTCTGCCGTTATTTTATAGAAAGATAATTTTGTCGTTTTCTAACTACGACAATACTTCCGTTGTGGGGTCCACAAATGATTGTGCCGTCGTACGAATATTCCCCGATAAAAAGAATATTCCCCGACCAAACGAATATTTTATAACAACTTGTGTACTTTGGAAAATTTATAAATATTACCCACAACTATAACATTATATCAAATTTATTCCATAATATTCAAAAATAATTATTAAAAAAAATTCATCTTTATTTATAAAAACTGGGGTCTTACATTCAGCATCAGTGAACACAAGTACACTCTGATTGAAAAGACTTGTTGTGCTTTAGCATGGGCTTCCATAAGGTTACAGCATTACCTCCATGGTCACAAAACCCATCTCATGTCCCGCGTGGATCCTCTCAAGTATGTTTTCAGTAAGCCCATACTGAATTATCGGCTGTCCAAATGGCAGTTGATCCTACAACAATTTGACATCGTCTACATGACGCAAAAGTCTGTCAAAGGTCAAGGAATTGCGGATCAACTGGCCGCCGCACCTGCAGGGGACTTCAAACCCTTGGAAACATACTTCCCCGATGAAGGGGTAATGATAGTTCAGCAACAACATCAGTACGATACATGCCGTACGTGGAAAATATATTTTGATGGAGCTGTTAACGCAGAAGGCTCTGGAGTTGGAGTAGTTCTAGTATGCGGTACAGGGGAGCAGTATCCCGTCGCCATCAAATTACAGTTTGTCAGCACCAACAACACAACTGAGTATGAAGGTTGTATCGTGGGGCAAAAACTTGCCCGTTCAAAGAGCGTAAGGCGGATAACTGTCTTTGGGGATTCCGAATTGGTAATCAAATAATCCACAGGAATTTATCAAACCAAAGAATTACATTTACTGCCTTACCATCGGCAAGTTCTATAGATGACTTTGGAATTCGAAGAAATCTCCTTTCTACACATTCCTCGCAATAGGAATGATTTTGCGGATGCATTAGCAACGTTGGCCTCCTTGGTTCACATACCTGACAAGGAAAACATGTCAAGCATCATGTTTTCTCTGCAAAAATCCCCAGTCTATGGGAACTATGTTTGAGAAGTATCAGATGAACTACCTCCCATTCACAACCCTTGGTATCAGCACATCAAGGAGTATCTATAAGATGGATTTACACTCGCTGAGGCGAGCCTAACTGAGAAGAGGCAGATTCATCGACTTGCTATGAAATTCTACCTGAGTAGAGATGCACTCTACAAAAGAGATGCATGATTAGGTCTCCTCAGATGTTTGGATAAAGACCAAGCTCAGAGACTCATGGATGAGATCCATGGTGGAGTCTGTGGTCCTCACATGAGCGGACCCCTACTTGTCAATAAGATCCTCAGGACAGGGAATTATTGGCTTACACTCAAAGTTGACTGTGATGATCACATCAAGAGGTTCTATCAATGCCAAATTTATGGAAATTCCATCCACGCCCCTCCAAGGGAACTCCACAATATGAGTTCGCCATGGCCCTTCTCAATATGGGGAATGGACGTGATCTGGCCCATCGAGCCCAAAGCTAGTAATGGACATCGAATCATATTCACCATAATCGACTACTTCACCAAATGGGTAGAAGCAGCATCCTTCCCCAGGGTTACTAAAAAAGTTATCATTGCTTTCATAAAAAACAATGTCATCTGTCGATATGGACAACCAGAGGTCATTGTGTCAGATATTGCTAAGAACCTCAACAACAGAATGATAGAGGAGTTATGCAATAAATTCCACATCAAACATCTTAACTCCGTCATCTACCATCCAAAGATGAATGACACTGTTGAAGCGGCTAATAAAAACATCAAAAAGATCATGCTGAAAATGTCTGCCAATCACAAAGGATGGCCTGACCTCTTGCCTCTGACTTTATTAGCCTACAGAACTTCTATGCGTACTTCCACTGGGGCAACCCCCTACTCATTAGCCTATGGGATGGAAGTAGTGCTCCCCATAGAGGTGGAAATGAAATCCCTCCGAGTTTTGATGGATGCTCAGTTGGATGAAGACCAATGGGTACAAGACAAGTATCACCAATTGTCTCTAATAGACAAAAGGTGAACTGCGACTATTGTAACAACCCCAAAATAGGTCCATTCCATCCAACCCATTCTGAGTCGCCAAATACATGGTACAGAAAACAACTACAACTTTATTACAACAATTGTCATGCAAAATACAACAACACATATGCTGTGAGTTTCTATACAAATATATATCAACTGTGACTCATGTCCCAACCGTGGACAGCACCTCATAATGACACCTTACATAAAGGTATAGTCGAAAATTGTTTTAGAAATTAGAATCTTTGGGAAGTGCTCAAGGAAACCTTCGTACATGGGAGGCCATGCGTCTAGGTTATTATAGATATCATATGGCCACAGAATTATCCTTGGTTGACCCAATAGACCCCAAAGAAAAACAAAAAGATTACTATCATATTCTTCCCAATGACAAGTCTTTTCCTGACATATCATTATCTCCAATGTCTCTAATTGAAATTTATATTTCAAATAGACTCCAAGATCATATAGATAGTGCTGGTAGATATACTCAGCAAGTGGATGAGCACATCCCTGTCTTATGATGACACGAGGTGGTATGTCACTAGACATTTTGTATGACAGTGGCAAAATACCCTTCCAACGTTGGGTTCACTTCACCCTAGTTGATTCGCCAAATATAACTACTAAATGATGACCACCGTTCTATTCCCATGTTATCCCCCGCTCGACCCAGCTACACTCGTATTACCTGAAAGGAATTATGAAGCAAAAAGGTGAGCACAACTAGCTCAGTAAAGATTGTCATGACTAAAGATAAATAAATTATCAATAGCCTTCAACAGTAATAAATCAGAGATTTAGAATATATGGTATATGATTAAAAAAATTCAACCATAGTTGCAGCGGAACGTGCAATCCATTAGAAGAGTCAAATAGACTACAAAGTCTATTATCTTCTCCATGTTAAAAGTCCATCAACAATATTTTATCCCTATAACATCAATCAACAATTCCTGTCCACAATCACATGTATAACTCATAATCGTAATTGTTGTTCTAAATTCCTTTTCTCATCAAAGACAAAGATAATTTTTATCACCTGAAACATCAAAGATCATGGTTATACCAAATCACAGTTCATGTTCATAATCATACTAATAAATTCATCTTTGCACTACGGCCAAAGATATACATCAATAAGTCATCTTTGCACTACAGGCCAAAGATATTCATCAACAAGTCATCTTTGCACTACAGGCCAAAGATATACATCAATAAGTCATCTTTGCACTACAGGCCAAAGATATTCATCAGTTGTTCATGTTCATTTAAACACTTGTTCATCTTTGCACTACGGGCCAAAGATATTCATCAGAAATCATTCATCTTTGCACTACAGGCCAAAGATATTCAATTATATCATCATTTAGGACTGAGGATGATAAAAAATATTTTTAAAGAAACGAATCCAGTGAAACAAAATGACAAGGATTAAGGATTAAGGATTCGTACTTTGTTTTATCCATATCCAAAAATACCTCAAAAATAATCATAGTGGTGTAAAATCCAAGAATAATCAAAACATGGATACAATCAAAGCTAGTATCCACAATAGATATTTTAGACGAAAAGGGAAAATTTTCATTTTTCGATGAATAATGTCGTATTCGTGAATAGTGTCGTATACGTGGTTAGTGTCATATACGTGAATAGTAACTCCGACACCAAAAGATAGAAATTTCACACAAAAAAACATCTTCACGCTTCGTGAATAGTACTAGTGAATAGTAACTCATGAATAGTAACCCCGACATGAAAAAGTTTCAAATTTGATAAAAAGTTCCAACCAATATTTCGGCATAATGATATTGAAGAAATAATATCATTTTAGAAGAAAATAACCTCCCTTACTATCCCTTACCTCGAATGACAGTACCTCTTACTGGAATAACACTGAACGAACTTGCACCGTATAGCAATACTCAAAGTATACTCAAAATACTCACAAGAATACGCTCGATAGTATAGAGAGAGAAAACTTCAGTTTCTGGTGTGATTTTCAATTCTAACCTAAGCACCCTATTTATAGAAAAATGCTTAGAACACCAAAGCAGAAAATTTAATTTAATAATATTATTTTTTTTTCCACATCTTCCTACGCATTCAAGGATCTGATTTCAGCAACTAGCATGTGTTCCATGAGGCTCTCAACTTCTAAAAACGTTTTTGTAATTTAAATTATTTTAAACTTCCAAAAATCAATTATTTCAGAGCTTCAGAACTTCAATAATTCACAATAAATAGCCCTTTTGCTAGAAAATTCGAATCTCGCGAGTTTTTATAGGAAATTCAATTCTCTACAACTTTACAGAAGACAATTTTTCCAAATTCCAAACAGAAATTGACCGAAATCCACAAACGGCGATTTTACAGGCTATAATCAAATTTCGGTCAATAATTGTGTCCACCAACACACAAAATATGTGTTAAACATTTAATGCCACAAAAATACTATTCTTCCTCATATACTCACATATTCCACATTCATTATAAAATATCACCATTAATATATTATTAAAATAATATATTTAAATGAATTATTTTATCAGAAAAAGAAAAAATTTCAATTTTCAACAATTGTCACATTAAAAATTTTCTCTATCTATATCCACATAAAATCAATATTTTCCTCATCATATGAATCAATAATTATTCACAAATGATATTACAGAATCACAATATTGACAACTAGGCAGTTCCTAGGAAAGAGGGGGCTTTTCAATAAGAATTTCTCCTTACTGGCGCGCAATTAGGTGACCAAACCTCTCCTTAGACAGAACTTTCTAGACATTGTCAATAATGTTATCTAATAATATTATTCAGATAATATGAATTATTGCTTCGATAATGAAAAATACTGTGTAATGACAACAACAGCAATATAAAATATCAACGCAGTAATTATTGAATCAATAAAATAAAATACTGAACAGTAATTACTGTAACCATTATTGAGTAGTGCCTTTTTACGTAAGAATCAATAATTGGTGCAATACCGTGTGCTACTGTGTTTTAACCACCGAGTATTTTAACCGTATTAACGGTAACAACTACGCCGTTATTTTTAAAAAACTTTAATTTGTCGTTTTCTTCATCCGACAGTTATTCTGTTACGGGGCCCACAAAAGGCTGCGCCGTCGTACGAATATTCCCCGACAGAAAGAATATTCTACGACCAAACGAATATTCCCCGACAACAATGAGTATCTTATAACCACTTGCTTATTTTGAAAAAAATTCATATATCACCCTTAACTTTAACCTTCTATCAATTTAACTATTTACTGAATTGTAATTATAAGAAAAATTGAATACTTTTATTTCATAAAATTCGGGGTCTTACAACTATCTTCTATGGTCAGTTATATCAGCAGAGGATCGCACAATCCTACAAAAAAAAGTCTGACTACGGTAGTTCAAACAACATGACTTGGTTTTAAAGAAGATCATTGATAACCAAGATCAATCTAAGGGAAAATTCGCTCCTAACTGGGAAGGCCCATTTGTTGTCAAGGAGGTATTGACAGGAGGTGCTCTCAGATTGCAGGAAATGGATGGCGATGAATTTCCAAAGCTTATCAACTCGGACACCGTGAAACGGTACTATATCTGAGGTTACCATAAAACAAACATCCTGGTTTTGATCATCAAATCACCAGTCATTCTAGTTTTGAACCCTTTCCTTTCTACATACTTGTCTGCCCCTCAGGGAAGCATACACTTTAAACCAGCAGCCTGGTTTCACTTCATTTCAAACCGTTCATACAATTTCGGTTATACTAAAGACGAGATTGAACCTTTCACACTTGCAGTTTATCTTGAAGACATGATTAAACTTTTCTACGCTTGAAGTTTGTTTTAAAGATGGGATCAAACTTTTTCCACACCTGCAGTTTATCCCCATTATGGGAGTAAACTTTCTTCTCCCCGCAGTATAGCATGCACATGGGATTTACACTTCTCTTTGGCTATGATTCGTCCTGAGGGGCGAACTACGTCAACCTGATTTCCTTGATACCCGGGGGTACGTAGGCAACCATATTCTATATGGCCCGATTGTACTAAAAAAAATAACAAAAACATTTCTGCCCTTCTACAATAAACAACAAAGACAACACAAACATTTTTACACCTATCTGCCTTTCACATTCAGCGTTGAACCTCTTACACCAGGTTCGAACAACGCAGACTTGATCTCCTCTTCGATACGAGTACGTAGGTAGCCATTTATGGTTCAATCTAACCCCTACCTGAACAAAACTTCTTCTCACACGATACTGAGATCAACCTACAATTCACCACATTTCATCGGTTTCAAATCAAAGGGATGGAATTACCCAACCTCTTCTCACAAATAGAAGATTTGGTGACCATCTAAGCTACGATTGTGCCTCAAAGAGCAATACCAACTTATAAGAGATGGAATTAACTAGGCTTCTCACAATAGAAGTATTGGCGACCATCTGTGGTTCAGTCAATCTTAGAGAGGAAAAACCACCCTCCTCTCCACTTTTCCATACAGATACCAGCCCCAAGACACCAAAGATGGTAGGGATATAAAAAAATCAATTATCCGTTCTGAGAGATCTTGCGATGTCTCAATGTGCACCTATCAAGGATAAGTTCGGAATGCATCAAGATCACAAGACCCTGAAGAAACAGGCAAATATCAAGCAAATATCAAGGCATAACTAAAAGGGAAGTGAATCAAAATATATTTCCCTGCCATACATAATACTGTTTGATATATACATATGTGTTGTACATGACAAAATGGCTAAGCTAGTCTGTGCAGGAAAATACAAAGATATCTATAGATCTGTGTGTATGCGGACTATCAGATCTAACATGGCATCCCTATCTGAAGACGGAGGTAGCGCTGCAAGCTCCTGCCCAAGGGTATCTATACGAGCTAGCAGGTCAGAGGCTAACTGCATGGTGGCATAATGCTCATCAATGTATGCACTCATGTCAGCAAGACTGACAGTAATTAGGGATCTCACTGAAGTATTGTCTGCAATCGGGGTGAGGGAATCCATCACATATGTTGACAGCCTAGCAGTCAAGTCATCGATGGGAATGTCAGCATTCTCTATATGCTCCTCGTCGTCAGAATTAGTCCCCTGTAATGTGGATACTACCGCAGCCAATGCAGTCTCTATCTCCATCCATGCGGAATACTCTGCAGAACAACCCGGATGACTGATAGAAAACCCAGCCAGCTCTTACTGATCCCAACATGCATACAACCTGGATCTGTCCTCAGCTAATAAACAATGTGAAGTGAAGCGCTGACTCACTGCCCCCTCAAAAGGATGAAAATCCTAAAACTGGTTAAACTGACACATCACGGCCAGTGGATGGTAAGTAATCATGCCCCTCAATCCAGCCAGAGGGAGATAATCCATGCCTGGGGCATGAGTAATGAAGGTGTAGGGTGAACTAAGCCCTGAACACGACAACATAGCAAACAGATCTCTAATCCCTGCGAGGAAAGCGGACTAAGATGCAACATCTGTAACTCTGTAGGTTGAAAGCAGAATGACATGGCTATATCATGGGTGAAACAAAACCCCTACCGTCTGAGTCTGCCAATCGGTCTCAAGTGTGACATAAACCACACATACAGCATGACAGAGCTACCTGTGAACACTTCTGCCGGATAAGTATAGTAGTATGTAACTGACCTCAGAGTCTCTGCAATGATCATTGGTACAATGGTATGACCCTCCCTGAGAGCTCTCACTGCCATAATGACGCTAATATCCAACTCATCCATGTACCGCGACATGAAGACGTATGATAATACGCACAAAAGCAGTACATCAACCCTGGCTGAACGCTAGTGGTCCTCCAGTGTGGTAAAATCCCCGGAATGCCGTGCATAACTATCTTCAGAGCCAAATCTGTCAAACAAAAAATGCTGCTTATGTAATCTCGTCCTGTACCACTCTATGTCTCAATCTGGTGAGGGTCATGAACTGTCTGCTTACTTCTCCGATAGCCATATGCACGCAAGGTCTTTCCAGTGGCAGCATCATCAACCGTGCATACTCCTCCAAAGTAGGAGTCAACTCCTGTGTCCCAAATCAGAAAACCATCATCTCTGATACCCAGTGCTCTAGCATACCCTTTACAAATCCTGTGGGAACCTGAAACATCAACAGGGTCATAGTATGTTGCGGCAAATCATCTACGATCACCATGTCTGATGGTGATATAAAATCATACCATGAGCGCATACCAGATACCACCAAAAATGGTGGGGTATGATCAATACAGCTAACTGTCAAAGAAGACATCTGTACGGGTCATGTTATAAGACCACCTAGGGTCAATGCTGAATATATCTGGACATACATACATACATATGCATAACATAATAACATACATGATACAATAGATGGAAATATGATAAAGGGAATGGAAAATTGTGCATACATTCCTAAGTATATCATCATATAATACATCTATATACAGCTAAAATACAAAGAAATGGGTCAAATCTACCCAACATCTAATAGAGGCCTATCAAAAGATATAGCGAGAATGCGGTGAAGCTACTCAGCAGCTACCAGAGGCCTACATCAAAAGAAATAACGAGAAATACATCAGAAAAAGTCAATGGTGTCGATGTTTACATCATCGATACTGTCCACCTGATGTAACTCCTCCTAAGTCACTGGATCTCTATCTATAGGGATGTCAGGCCGATACAACGGAGGATCTGCACCGGCAAAGCCATATGGGTCACCTGAGGGGCCAGTGCCAAAACTGGAAGGATTAAAAATATCTACCTCTGAAGGATCTCTGCCCAAATGCCGAATGAAAAGATGTGTTCGGTCCAGTTGTCGGGTCAATCTGTCAATTTGTGTCACATGAGTCGGGTCTCTGACACACGTTAGCAAATCTATCATCATCACTGATCCAAGAACCATATCCCCCATAAATTATGTGGCACGAGTCTGAGCTCCAATAGTATGAGGGATCCACCAGTTCTGGAACATCTCCTGAGACCACGGATGAATAGGTTTTTAAACCATGAATTGTGTTATTTTGGAGTGTTTATGTGTTTGTTTTATGCATTTTTATGTTACTGTTGATGGGTTTTTCATTTAATGTAGGAAAAGCAGAGGCATCTCGCGTGTGGAAGTATTTGAGGTTGTGTTGAGAAAAATTGGAAGCTACTGGTGGATAAGAGCTGTCAGCGCCGTGTGGAGCGCTGAACGTACTGGAAATGGTGACCTACTATCGAGATGGCGCGGACTACGCTAGGTTAGCGCTGACTGCACCGGGTTTAATTCGCCTACTGATGCTATAACGCAGACTGCGCCAGGAGGAGCGCTGAACGCGCTAGGGTCGATTCGCTTACTGTTACTGTAAGCGCTGACTGCGCTGTGGAAGGGCTAGGATGGCACGGACTGCGCTGGTGCATTTTGCTGGTTTTTAAAGATAGGTTGGCTGGCAATATTTGAGCAGAATTGGGATTGTTTTAATTTGTTTTGGATAGGAAGTGGAGGGGATCTAGGAGAGTATCTAAACAAGTGATGGTCTACAAGTAAAAGAGAAAGAGGGATTAAACAGATACACACTTTAAAAGAAGAACAACATTGGAGATCAAGCTTGGAGGTCTAGAGAAGAGGGAATGACTTCACGAAAATTGCAGGAGTTAAATTCAGAGAAGGGTGGTGTTTATTATTCTTCTTTATTTTTTGTTATCTGTAATTGGGATGGTGTCTCTTTTTATTTATTCAGTAGTTAATTTATTTATTATAACCTAAATATCTTTTTAGGAGATTGATGGATCTTTGAGTGGAACAATGGTTAATTAGCTTTAATTCTCAGTTTAATATAATATTCAACAGTTTATCTATATTGATTTGAGCTTGAATTTGTGAATTGCCTGATCAACAATTCTTTGTGGATTTGAATGGATTCGAGAGAAGATGTTTAAATCTAGACTTAATTGATATAGCATGTGTTCATGAATTTTGTGAATAACATAATTGTGATGAATGTTAAGGTAGAGATATGCTTAACATCGCATGTAATCGATAGAGAACTTAATCTTAAACTTCTTTTGATTTAATTTGCATAGAGATATTGTGAGTTAATTGAATAAAGTGTTTGACTTAATTCTATCTTAATAGTGGATTTGAGTTAATTTGGTATTAGTGCACTGAGAGGTGGTTAATGCTACAATCGTGTTCTTGATTAATAAACTGGAATATTGAGTTGAACTGAGGTATAAGTGAATTAATCTGAGTGAAGCTTAGAGTGAAATCATGAGCATAATTCTCCAAGTATTGTTTGAAAATTGAGTTTTATCATTGTGGGTTATTAGTGATAGCTAGAGTATTAATTGTTAGGAATTTCTCATTATTTATTTGCTTAGTTTAATAAAATTTGGATTAGTTAGAGATTGATAGTTGTAAACATGAGTTCTTGCTAGTTGTCTCTGAGGGAACGATACTTCACTTATCACTTTATTACTTGTTGACCACGTATACTTGCATGTTGTGCGTATATAGATTTTACCCAACAGGGTCCTCTAACAATGTAAAACTGTTAATCCCCATCAATGGGATGTCAATGATGGGTGACTGCGAAACAAGCCAATAATGCCTAGCAGGAGAAAAGATCAGCATACGGATCTATCCTATAGTGCTCCTAATTGCACGCTCTCCTAAATAGAGCTCCAATCCTCTATCTATAAAGAGAGGAATCCTGAGGGTGGAAATGACGTACTCAACACCAGTCGGGTACCCATCCTCAAATCCAGCTGCCAAATGCTCTCCAAAGTAGGGAATCCATGTGATGACATCAGCTTTCAATAACTCCAGTTGTAGGCGACAATGAGTGAAACCCTCATCAACAGGGACCTCCGTCAGTATAGAATGATGTCATCTCCATCCTCGTGGATAGGTGTCTAAACCTAGCACGCTCACAGGATGTAAACAGGGAAGCCTCTCATAGGCCTAAAACTGCCAACATAAAGGCAACAGCTACTGTCAGTCAGCACTCTTAACCTATACATGGGAAAAGACAAGAAAAACACTCACCAGCAGAAATGGGTAGAATCCTAACCACGCTTCAGTTAAGCCTTGTGATCGCATGCGCATTCCCGTGAGGAAGTAGGCAAAGGTATAGGAACCCCAATCATACTCTCATACACGGTCCACGTGTCGAGTGGCGCTGATTAAAGCGAAGGACATCGTAGAGGAATTATCTGCTATGAAGCAGCCCCTAATGATCATTAGGAATAATCGCCGAAGAATGCAATCCCTGACTCTCACATCATCGGGTATGGGCTCACTCAAAAGCCCGCTCACAACATCTACGCTCAAAGGACCCGTACGAAGAGTGCTGCTCTTGAGCGCCTCCGCCGAAACTCCCAACAAGGATCTGACTACAGTAGGGGTAATATCTGCTGTGCAAGGCACTGGATCCCCTCCAAACTCCATATCTGTGATAAACCGACAATCCATTGGCGTCATCATCACTTCACAGTCCAGCAAATGGAGTGACTGAGTCTGGTAAAACCACCGCTGAGACAATGCCCTGAGGTAACCCCAGGGACAGCGACGGGGAAGAATGGAGAAGAACATCCCAAATCCCCAGCCATGTAGAATCGATCTGTAGTCATCATGCAAAGCCTGATACATAGAGTGGATGCTAAACCAGCTCCCTCGAGGCTGTGTGAAGTCGGGAACCTACATCAAATGCAGATCAACATCAAAATCCTTAACTCCTCACCAATAGGAAATAAGGAAGATTAAAGATCTAACTTCATACCTCGTTTGTATGCAGGTATACTGAAGGATGCCTACTCAAGTCACCTAGAAGATATGGGTTCTCCACTTGAGTACCTAGTAATTCCCTACGGGGAACACGTACAGCAGGAGCAGGAACCTCAATTGGTACGTCCTCCTCCTCGTCCTCGACATTCGGCACTTTAACTCGGATAGGACGTATCACTGCCTCCACTAGATGACGAGGTTGTCTGACAGACCGACGCTGAGGCTATTCAGATGCCCTCCTCCGTACACCTGAAGTGGTCCTGTGGGAACTACTTGTCTGATCCAGATCCATAATATCTGGACAACAAATCTCCAAATCACCTCAAAAAAGGGTGTGGTAAATTCCTACCTGGAGCTTTTCAAAATGCATTTTATGCATTACATGCGTGCATGCATTGTTTTAACATACGTCTACAATAGAGTTAAAAATGCATGATACTCAATTCCTATATTTTGGAAAATTTTGCCATAGCCCCCTTTGTAAATGGGACTATCCACATGCACAAAGGCATGAATAGGTGGCCATTCAGTAGCACACCTATAAATAGTCATATACATCCTACATGCATTATCACATCATAGTAAAAAATCCGTAAGTGTGGTCTAATTACCAGGATTGTTTTGCTTTTCTACCTTTACTCATTTGTCCTCAGATAGGATAAGAAATGACAGTAAAAGGTACCAATTTGACTGTTTCAAAAGTCAAATTTTTTCACATCATTATGTTCAGCATGGTTTAAAACTAACATTTGTTATGTTTAATATTTTCTATCAAGTCATATCAGCATGCATATTCACTACTATGTGTCTAAATGCATTTCATGTGATAAGTCATTTTCCAACAGATAAAAATTGGAAAAAAATACATGCTATTGTTACCAGGACAGTGAAGAACGCTTGTACGGTGGCAGAATACGCAGAAAGTTGCCCGAACTCAGCAGATATGAAGAAGAGCTCTCAGATTTCCTTCATAGAACAGCTTAAAAATGACTTATGAAAGCAACCTTTGGGCTTTGCATAGCCACGGTTGGCCGCAAGTCCACCTGCAGCAGCTACAGGTGTACCTACGGCACTCCTACGTGGGTCCCACTCCTCCGACTCGCTCTAGTTAGAGTTGCAAATGTGGTCTCACAAGCTAAAAAGGCCAAATCAGGAATAAAAATGATACGCGATTAAGTGGAATAGCCTTAAATCCTGGTTTCATACGGGTTAGAATTAAACTCCCGCCATCTCATTGGTATTCGCCTGAATACAGGGTATACTATATCAATGAGCTCAGTTTTCACAGATTATACTTGGTAATACCTCACAAAGGTCTGATATCGTCATTGTAGGGTCACAACCCTAAACCTCCCCGGCAGGGGTTACAACGCAAAACCACGAAATGTTAAACCTCCCCGGTGGGGGTTACAACGCCGAAGTTATCAACTGATGAAGTATCCCTGGCAGGGGTCACAACGCACGTCCTTCAATCATCCACGTATCCCCGGCAGGGGTCACAACGCACATCTGTCAATCATCTAAGTATCCCCGGCGGGGGTCACAACGTACATCTTTCAAACATCCACCTATCCCTGGTGGTGGTTACAACGCAGTCTCAACAATTGATACACACATCAATGAAGGTCAAGAAACCTTGATGTCATGTCAGCCGATGGAAAGTAAACCCATCGAAGCAACTTATACACATATCCCCTATGGGGGTTACAACGCAATGCGAGCATTGACACATACATCAATGAAGGTCAAGCAACCTTGACAATGCACCCAGCAGGGATCTATCCGGTGAAACACACATCAACGAAGGTCAGGCAACCCTGGTGGTGATAGACTGTTGGAAATAACTCTGACAGAATGAGGGAATATGTTATACACATCCTCAAACACATAAAGCTTTATACCCACAGATCTCTTATACATAAGAGATACCTCTATGGAATATAAGCTAGTGTCTAGGATTCAAGACTTTGGTGATGGCCCCAACGTCAACATCCTTGAAGACTTGGATCACATGTCCAAGCCATCACTGATTGCCATCCCAACAGGATTACCTGACAATCATGCATCATACATTTGCATCATGTTTACCTTACTTGCATTTCAAGTGTCTAGGATTTTTTATCCTATCCATGCCTTGCATTTCATGAATATGATAAAGAGGGGCATCTGTAGACACTTGAAATTTTCTGTATGCCTGTTACTGACATTGCAGGAGGGCAGATTCAACTTTCGGAGATAACCCTGGAAGACAGCTTACATCCATTCCGGATACTATCGGAAGTAAATCCTAACCCCGGAGCATACCCCGGGAGCATCATTTCCAACCCCGGAACACACACCGAAAGGATCATTTCTAACCTCGGAGGTAACCCTGAGTTTCTTCCTTGGTGATAACCCCAAGGAGTGCTGTTGCAGTTCCAGCGATAACTCCGAAAATGCTTATTTCAAATGAATGCTATCAGCTTCAAGCTCAAACCTCCTGCCGAGGCACTCATACCTCAGACCCGGAACTAACATCGGGCAGACAGGCACTATCACAAGATGAGCTTGTAGCATTCAAACACTTGCAGCAGCCCAATGATGAGTGAGTTTTATACACATGAATTGGATACATTCGAGCTTAATTTATTGTTGTTCTCAAGTCTTTTAGGTTGTTTTTATGTGTTTGTGTCTATTCATGCATGTTTTATATTGTTTTGTAGGAATTGGGACAAAAGTTACTTGGATCAATGTTTAGGGTGGCTAGATTCGCGTTTTCGGCTTGCTATTTACACAGCAGTCACTTCAGAGCCAATTTGACTATAGCTCCAGATATTATTTCACGAAACTTCAAGAATGAAAGTTGTAGATCTACTTTTCCTCTTTCCAGAACATCTTGAATCATCTAAATCGGAGTTCGGACGAAGAAGTTATGGCCATTTTCCCAAAGGACGTCAGAGCAGAAAATGTTGGAAAAGTAGCAAGCGCCTAGGCGCTCCATACAAGCCTATTTCAAGCGCCTAGGCGCTCCAAGTCAGAAACATAATGTTGGCCAAGCGCCTAGGCGCTTGGAATTGCCCTATGATGAGCGCCTAGGCGCTCTAGTGCGTAGAAAGTTGCGTTTTTATGCTGTCAAGTGGGTTTTTGAAGCCAAAGAGGAGTCTGAATGAGGGCTGAGACCAATACAAATAGAAGAGGACTCTAGAAAAGGGAAGGGAACGAATTTTGCAAGCAATGAATCAAGTTTTCAAGAGATTTGCAGAGAGAACAAGGAAGAAAAACAAGAAGGAGAATTGCAAAGGCTGAAGATCTAAGAGAGAGTTTTGGAGCAAATTCAGAGTTTCTTCTTCTCTTCTCTAGTTTTATCTTTTGTAATTATCTGGGATGTTTGGTTTATTAACTTGGATGATGTTTTTCTTTATAATATCATGAATTAAATTTTAATTAAGATTGCAACGGAACTTGGTATGTAGTTTAAATTGCAAGCTTCCCATTGAATGAAAGTTAGTTTTTATTGAATTGTTTATTATATCTTATGCTTATTGATTAATTGCCTGATCAACAATTACTGTGATAATCTATATGAAATTGGAAGATGGAGTATAGATTGAGATCTGGATATGATAACATCTGTTCATATAATCTGAATAGGGTTAATATGATTAGCATGTAGGATAGGAA
Source organism: Panax japonicus (assembly GCA_020205505.1). Taxonomy (NCBI): domain Eukaryota; kingdom Viridiplantae; phylum Streptophyta; class Magnoliopsida; order Apiales; family Araliaceae; genus Panax; species Panax japonicus. Next base: position 37,378,786 of record CM035106.1, on the reverse strand, counting down.
TATACCTATGTGTCTTTTGTATCCATTGAAAGAATTTGTGCGTAAACCCTAATTAACTTGATTCACTTAGGAATATAGTGAGTTGATTAACTGGGGTGTTCCTTGTAATTCTGCATCTTAAAGATTGGATTTAGGAGGATTTGTTCATGTGTCTTTGGAAGAAGAGCATGAATATTTATAGAGCATTCTTGGATAACAATTCATATTAATTGATTTATTTTAAATGGGAAGTAAGTAGTTTGAATGAAATACCAAGGGAAGTTGTAATCTTAACCTGTTAAATCTGCAGTTATTCTTGTGAAATTTTGGTTTTTAATTATTAGTTTGTTAAGTTTAATTTTCAAATCACAAAAAAAATTTTCTTAGTTTAAAATAGGATTAATTGCATTAGAGTTAGTAATTGATAAATATTAGTCTATTTCCTCGTGGGAACGATATCCTTGCTTGCTGAATATTACAATTGAACGCGTATACTTGCGTGGTAAAGTGCTATTAAAAAATTAGGCAACAAGTTTTTGGCGCCGTTGCCGGGGAAATTAGTTTAATATTTTGTCATTATTGATTTTTATAGCGTTAATCTTAATTTAAACTTTTTTTTTCTCTAGTCTAATTCCTTTTCAGGCACCATGAACAACTATGACTATCATTGGCTAAATTCGAATATGACTCGGCCAAGGGAGGCAAAGAATTATGGACTCGATGAATTGTCAGCACAATTTGGGATACTTTCAAGGAAGATTGATGCCTTATCAGCACAACGTATTCAAAGTGTAGCGGTGATATGTGAGTATTGTGGTGGAAACCATTCGAGGCATCAATGCACCATCAGTTTCGAGTCGTTACAATATAGTGGTAACTTCAGCGATTATCCCAACAATTATGATTATTCCAGTAATTATCATCATGAGTGGGGGAATCCACTAAATCTTTCATGGAGCGATGACAATCTAGCACAACCCTTTGCTCCATGCCAATCATACACTCCTGAATTACAAGTTCAACTCCCTAATCATGAAGAAGAAAGGATTTTAAACTTGGAAGGACGTATTTCCAAGTTCATGGTTTTGTTTGAGGAGCAGACGAAAAGTCAGGAGATGTCGATTCGAAATCTTGAGAACCAGATGGGACAACTTTTCAACGCCATCATCAATCACCCTCAAGGTGAAGTGTCAAGCAACATGGTTCCCGAGAATGATGGATTGCCCACGCTAAATCTGGAATCGGATGTTCCAAAAGAAAAGGATGTGGAAAGGGAGGAGACAAGTGGGGAGCAAGAAAAGAAGGTCGCCAAAGATCTAGCCTTGAGTTCTGACATAGATGAACCGATTTTGATAGTGCCCCATATATCTTCTCCACCAAAGTTTAAGGATCCGGTTAGATTTGCAATCACTTGTCCAATTGGTAGTCATGTCATTGGCAATACTCCATGTGACGTAAAAGCGAGTACAACTTCGAAGCCATGGTGCGATGAGTTGGACAAGATAGAAGAAGAGATTGTTGTGTCTGACACGCCTCAATGCCAGAATTTATTCGCAGACACAATGGAGAAAACGCCTAGATGTTGGACGTTCTTCAATCTAATCTTATATAAACAAAGCATGCTAGGTGACTTTAACTTGATGGCTATCTCAAATGGGAACCTACCAAAAGCTATATTATTTCCGATGGATGGAGGGTTCCTCAACTTTCGAAGAGGAATTGGATAGCATTGACCAGACAAAGTCAGGCTGAAAGACTATAAATCAAGCGCTGACTGGGAGGCAACCCAAGAATTTTTTATATTTATATGCTTTACTAGTTTATTTAGTAGATAGTAATTAAGTTGCTTATTAAGTTCTCTTATAATCTAATCCATGTTGTCTCTCTTCTTTGAAGGTATTGGAGGTCCAATGGATAGCAAAATGATCGTCGTCGCCATTGCCACCATCAACTCACGCTTAGCTGATTACAGGGAAGTTCTCTTCTATTTATCGTTATATTCTTACAATGAGGACATTGCATTGGTTAAGTTTGGGGGTGTAATTGTCCAGCCCCAGTTCATGCATGTAGTATTCATCTAGTGCATTCATATAGTATTTAGTTAATAGTTTTTCATGTAGTTTGCATTCATAAAAAAAAAAATAATTAGTTTTTGCATGTTTCCAGCCGTTAGATAGTTTAAGTCTGTTTTGGCCAGTGATGAGTTTAGAATTGAGTAGACAAGTATAGTATTGTCTGTTAAGACTTTGATGTGATTTCTTGTTATGAATTGAATCTTTTCCTGTTTGAAACTGGTATAATTAAGGTTAGCACGTTAATAACAGATATGTTGACTGATTAAGTTTAAATTGATACATAATGAATTTCTTAAGGATAATACTAATGTGAAGGAATGAAAGACATGAATAGGCAGAGATGGCTAAATTTAGATAAAAACTTAAGTTTGTGGGAAAAATTTGGGATATATAAGCTTGAAAAAAAAAATAAAAATAAAAATAATACATTGGCTAGTTTTGTTTCGGGGCCTTTGTTACTTGAGCAAGTACGCCCGAAGGGGTATCTTAAAACCTAGCGCCCTAAGGTCTTATATGGTCTGGGAGTCGTTGGTCGAAAGCTCGCTAAGGGGTGACACTGTTAGCCTAATGGAATGAGACATTGCACAGTCATGGTAAAAAAAAAAAGAAAAAAAAAATAAAAAAAAAGAAATATAATAAAACGGGAAAAGAGCAAAAAGCCCCCGGGATGAAAAGTAAAGCATAAGTATCCCGGATTGGACTCTTGAACTTGGTGGATGTTTGACTTTAGTTGGATCTAGCTTGTTCGTGAATTTTGTGAATTTGCACTGTATGATGCCTTCGAAGATATCTATTATGTCTTAAATTTAACTTTATATCAGTTAACATTGTTGTGGAGCACACACGCACTATATCAGTGATAACAGTCTAAGATTTGATGATTGATTGAGAAATTACTGATTTGTTTAAATATGATGTATTATCATGTTTACTTGATTTCTATAAGGCCGGTTGAATAGACTTGTTTCTGTCATTATTGTTGGATTCGTAGGCATATAGATTAGTTTCATTACATTGCATTGCATAACATTTTTGTGTTTTTGCTTGAGGACAAGCAAATGTTTAAGTTTGGGGGTATTTGATGAGTGAGTTTTATACACATGAATTGGATACATTCGAGCTTAATTTATTGTTGTTCTCAAGTCTTTTAGGTTGTTTTTATGTGTTTGTGTCTATTCATGCATGTTTTATATTGTTTTGTAGGAATTGGGACAAAAGTTACTTGGATCAATGTTTAGGGTGGCTAGATTCGCGTTTTCGGCTTGCTATTTACACAGCAGTCACTTCAGAGCCAATTTGACTATAGCTCCGGATATTATTTCACGAAACTTCAAGAATGAAAGTTGTAGATCTACTTTTCCTCTTTCCAGAACATCTTGAATCATCTAAATCGGAATTCGGACGAAGAAGTTATGGCCATTTTCCCAAAGGACGTCAGAGCAGAAAATGTTGGAAAAGTAGCAAGCGCCTAGGCGCTCCATACAAGCCTATTTCAAGCGCCTAGGCGCTCCAAGTCAGAAACATAATGTTGGCCAAGCGCCTAGGCGCTTGGAATTGCCCTATGATGAGCGCCTAGGCGCTCTAGTGCGTAGAAAGTTGCGTTTTTATGCTGTCAAGTGGGTTTTTGAAGCCAAAGAGGAGTCTGAATGAGGGCTGAGACCAATACAAATAGAAGAGGACTCTAGAAAAGGGAAGAGAACGAATTTTGCAAGTAATGAATCAAGTTTTGAAGAGATTTGCAGAGAGAACAAGGAAGAAAAACAAGAAGGAGAATTGCAAAGGCTGAAGATCTAAGAGAGAGTTTTGGAGCAAATTCAGAGTTTCTTCTTCTCTTCTCTAGTTTTATCTTTTGTAATTATCTGGGATGTTTGGTTTATTAACTTGGATGATGTTTTTCTTTATAATATCATGAACTAAATTTTAATTAAGATTGCAACGGAACTTGGTATGTGGTTTAAATTGCAAGCTTCCCATTGAATGAACGTTAGTTTTTATTGAATTGTTTATTATATCTTATGCTTATTGATTAATTGCCTGATCAACAATTACTGTGATAATCTATATGAAATTGGAAGATGGAGTATAGATTGAGATCTGGATATGATAACATCTGTTCATATAATCTGAATAGGGTTAATATGATTAGCATGTAGGATAGGAATATACCTATGTGTCTTTTTTATCCATTGAAAGAATTTGTGCGTAAACCCTAATTAACTTGATTCACATAGGAATATAGTGAGTTGATTAACTGGGGTGTTCCTTGTAATTCTGCATCTTAAAGATTGGATTTAGGAGGATTTGTTCATGTGTCTTTGGAAGAAGAGCATGAATATTTATAGAGCATTCTTGGATAACAATTCATATTAATTGATTTATTTTAAATGGGAAGTAAGTAGTTTGAATGAAATACCAAGGGAAGTTGTAATCTTAACCTGTTAAATCTGCAGTTATTCTTGTGAAATTTTGGTTTTTAATTATTAGTTTGTTAAGTTTAATTTTCAAATCACAAACAAAATTTTCTTAGTTTAAAATAGGATTAATTGCATTAGAGTTAGTAATTGATAAATATTAGTCTATTTCCTCGTGGGAACGATATCCTTGCTTGCTGAATATTACAATTGAACGCGTATACTTGCGTGGTAAAGTGCTATTAAAGAATTAGGCAACACCCAATCTCAGATATAACCCTGAGCAACGTCTGCTTTCAACTAAAACCGGCGATAACCCCGGCGAAGAGTCAAACGTCATCTTGTCCCTTCAACATCGGCGTGTCATCTCAACACTTCATACATACATACATACGTCCAACAATGTCCCAGAATAACTAAGGAGTTACAATCCCGAGTGACTATTCCACGTGGAAGTACCTTGGATAGAATTTGAATCTTGAAGACCATAGGCATGGACCCCTCTTCCTGACTTCGTACAAACTATAATCCATGTCATTGCACAACTCTCAACATAAGAGGTCCAAAGAAGGTCACATATACCTCGTTTGGATGCTCAAATTGAAGTTTTGCATGTTCAAATGAACATTACAGTGCAAGAGTACCCGTACTTTGAGACGACGGGACCTGCGAGGCCCGGATGTAACACGACCAGCCGCAGGTATAACCGCGGCTGAAATAAATGTACCTACGGCCATCAGTCTATAAATATAGACCTTGGGTTCAGCCATTTGAGAGAGGAAGGAGAGAGAACAGGCTAGGAAGCCCTGTCCAATTTACTCTATATACAGCCATATTGAGTGTTTCCTCAGTTTAAACATATGTTAGCTCACATATAGCTATACTTTTATCCGACGGGAGCTGAGTGTTTATCCACATAGAGTCATAGAAGTCTACTTTTGCAGCCCACTATAAGCCTTTTTATATTTTATAAAGCCTTCTTTCCATATTAGCAAACACTGTTATACACATTGAGAGTCGTGTTGTGTGCGTTTCCCCGAACTTCGGTCCGTGGTTTTCATTTTTGTCTGTATATATATACTTATATATATATATATATATATATATATATATATATATATATATATATATATATATATGTGTGTACGTATATATTTTATATATGGACTAACATTATCGAGTTATGGCTCGATTGAGCCTAGACTTATGTCTGGAGTGTTTATTTATATATATATATATATATATATATATATATATATATATATATATATATATATATATATATATATTTACATTCCACCCTGCCTGGAGTTTACTTCGTGGTAGTTGATCGCTTTTACAGCTTTATTTACATTTCGTCCTACCTGGAGATTACTTCGTGGCAGTTGATCGCTTTTACAGCTTTATTTACATTTCGTCCCACCTGAAGTTTACTTCGTGGTGGTTGATCATGTCCATATATATATATATATATATATATATATATATATATATATATATATATATATATATATATATATGGTCCGGATCAGGTCCGGACTCCCGGATTTTGTTCAAATTCGGACTTTTTTTTTTTTGCTTTTTTTTTTGAAACAACTAAAAAAAAATTATGGAATTGGAATTTTTACATTATACAGTGTTTTGGGCGTGATTTGGATGCCTATAACAAAACATGTCTGTACAGTCTGGGCAGACTGTACATATATTGGTTGGTGTATATACATATATATATATATATATATATATATATATATATATATATATATATATATATATATATATATATATATCGCTTTTATATATTTATATTTCCGATCCCCCATGGAGTTGCTTCGTGGTGGTTGATCAAGTCTGTATATATGTATATATTTACAGCTTTTATATATATAACTGCTTACTGCTTTCCATTCAAACTGCAGTATTATGTGAGCCTAGGAATCATGTGATCACAAATTCAGTTTGCTGAATTTAGATTCGGTTCCCATGATGGACCTTTTTCAGCTATGAGCAGCTTGTACATTATTTTACAGTGTCTGAATTTCCTTGGATGGCTGTCATGCCCATGAGGAGTTTGGAACTGCTGTATATTACTTTTTTGAAGATGCTTCGCATCTCGAAAATAAAAGTAAACAAGTCAAACATTTAATAATAAAATGGAAGTATCAAAGGCCTCAATTGCTATTGAGCACATGGTTTGAAAAATCTCTTTTAATAAAACTTCATTGCTATATCCTGTTTAAAACTGAATTTTTCATAAATTCAAACCCTATATATATATATGTGCGAACAAGGTATAACACTACTTCCAAATAATTGCACATTGATCCACGCACACACACACAAACATTCATATAACAATTTCTTTGAAAAGTGGCACTCACCGTGGCAACACGGATGTCGGGGGGTGCCTAACACCTTCCCTCCGCATGATCAAGCCCTTGGACCCAAATGAATCTCGATTTCACATACCCGTTTAGCAGTGTCACGTCACTAGGTCAATGTGCAAACCTTTTCGGTTGCATTGGTGCAACCAGTTAAATACACCAACTGGCGACTCTTAAAGTCAAATCGTCAACATTATATATGTCGGACCTTTTTCACTTGTTTTTTCAAACAAAACTCACATTAACACGAGAACACCAAAGAACAAGTAACAAAAAGTGACACTAAAAAATCCTGACGTCCACAACCAAGTTTAGTTTACAATATTTGTGTTAATTATCGAATAGGGTAACCAGTACACCGAGAATAGACTGAAGTCCAACCAGACCGAACTAGTTAGACTTGATAAGTGTTTATATAGGTTATAAACACTGATATGACTATATGGTAATGTGCCTAGGAGAAAGATTGCCTGTAAATTACAGTATTATGTGTTGTGAAATATTGTGCTAAATGTAAGATCGATATTGTGATTATAGGTCTTGTGAACGCAGATAAATATATTATAGCAGTAATCAAGGGAGAAGGAAAGTCTCCTTAACTCAACCTTAAGTTATATTTGTTCAAATATTATGGTGGTTAATTATTGTTGATTAGACCACGTCTGAGAATTTATTGTTGATTATTCGCAGTTAGTGCATGCTTATTAATTTAAATTAAATTAGTGATTTTGAGAATATATATTTATAGAATAATTGTTATTGGATATTTACATTCGTAGAATCTATTAGTGATTGCAAATAGTACAAATAATTCCTGTCTTTTATCGAATCATGTTGAAAAATGTCTTAACTAATTATTCTGGATAGACAAATATTTCTTAGAACTTGTTAAGAAAAGAAGATAAGATAAGTTAAGAGAATTCAATTATTATTGATAGATCGATGCCAATTGTTTCGGCTAGATCAAGAAAGTAAATTTGATAAGTTCGAGAAGAGAAGAGAATAGAAGTGATTAGATTTTAAAATCATTTTATTTCATTGTTAAATCAAATTTTGATTCTAAGACTGAGAAGAACAACCTTTTTATTATAAAAGGGGTAGAATTTTTGGTCGTATATTTGGTCATTGCGTGTATTCTAAACATTATGCATAATATAGAGTATAATGAAGTTGATCACGTGTTATACTTGCAGAGGGGTATGATTTAATCTTTATGGTTATCTGATACATCTAGGTATATCAAAGTCAATCTTTGATAGTTACTCGAGAAGAGAAGTTCTAGATCCTTTGTGATCACTCAGCATATACTCTGGAAAATATTTCCATACTGTTAATTGGGTATATCAGAGTAAATCTTTAATAGTTACTTGAGAAGAGAATTTCAAGATCTTGTAAGATCATTCATCATAAACTCTAGAGAGTATTTCTAAATTGTTATTCAATAAAATATCGTAGAAGCTTTGAAAGTGTTATACCCTTTCATTATTGAACTATTGTGATGCATAGGTTGCGAGAAGATTGGTTAGAGAAGAACAAATTATTCAGCTATTTCAAAGTTCTCCGAACTTTGGAGTTATTCTATCGAATTAGATAGTATGTTGTTTTGATTCTTATATATTCATTGTATGTCTTAACTTGCGGGGAAAATTTGTTGATCACCCTTGCTAAATAAAACATTTCATCTAGGGATGAAGTGGCTGGTAGTGCTGTGAAGAACAAGGGCAAAGGTGTTATGCTAGAATAGTTATGAATAAAATTATTATTATGTTATGTTTGTAAACCCTTTTTGTATATATAAAGGGTATATTTGTAATATTAAGGTTAGATAACCTGGGACGAATGTATTAACTATATCAGTTAATGTGGTGTAATTTCGGTTCATAATTAAATGGGTAGTTAGATGTTATTTATATGTTAGATCGTGAACACCAAACTCGGGAGTCAGGTAACCTGGATTTGGGGGTGTCACAGCCACTATTATGCCTTAGGCTGGCACCGCGGCGCCAGCTCTGTGCAGCAGACAGTGAAATTTTTTTATTAATATAACGAACTTCCCAGAATCCAAATTTGATCATTTTAAGTCCGAATTGGTTCGTTCAAAATCCATTAGCTCACAAATCACATACTCTATGTGCTCATACAATAATTTTATATTTTTGACTTTGTTTACTCAAAATTCACCTATTGGTTCATTTTTAATGAAAACGATAAATGTTGGTGAATGTTCAACGCTCGTTTCTTCGTTTTACGTCAGAATTCCTCCATTTTTGAGTTCGCAACTCTATAATACCAAATAAGACTTGTTCCCATCAAAAACTAACATTTTCGAGCTTAACATCAAAATTCGACTTCTAATCCAAAAATTTCAAGAATTCGACGATTATCGTCCAATCGTGAGAATTCCAGCATAGCTTCGTTAATTATGATTTCATTATCATTTCAAATGGATTATATCCATCATATTGACATTTCAACCTACATATTATATCAACTTATTTTCATGATAAGTTGTAACTTATTCTTCATGAGCTTATAACTTATTAAAGTATAACTGCATATAACTTTGTTTCACATAGATTATGATAGTTTAAGTCCTTTTACCAACATTCTTACATCTTATTAACATACTAACTTAATTTATGAAAACATGTTACAAGTCTTAAAAATCCTTCCTTAGTTCATAGCTTTTCTATGAACAAAGTGCTTATTCTCAGCTTATTAGAACTTTAAGTCCTTAGATTCTTTATTCCTATCATTTCTTAGCATACATATCCATTAATCCACACTTCTCTTATCAACCTACAATGGTAGAGATGGAAGACTAATGACATAAGCTCATTACCTTTGATGAAGTAGCTTTTCTTTTTCTTTTCTAACAATGGAAGTTTAGCTTATTCTTGCTTAATCTCTCTAACAAATAAGTTGAAAGTGTTGGATGAAAATGAACAAGTAAATAATGAAATCCAAAGCTTGGTATTTATAGGATTTCCTAAGTTAGGGCATTATAAACAAAACCCAAATCCCACCTCCTTTGTAACCTCCTTACTATTCATCACTTCAACCTTAAGTTAACTTGATCTTCACCTTAATTACTTGGCCATCACAACACTTTCTTGGTCATCACTTAATTATCTTAGTCATCAAGATTAATAACATTATCATGGGTTGCCCCATGGGTCACCATAACCCATTTAATCATAGCTTGGGCTTAGGTTTAATTTGCTTAACTTAAGTTTTGGGCTTGTATTAACAAACACTTGGGCCTGCACATTAAATTCTATTTGACTTTATAATTTGCTAAACAATCCTACAACTCCATTTCCTATAGCAAAAAGCCTTATAATTTATTGTTTACTTATTATTCTCGTATTCTAACTCGTATACTAATTCATAATATATGATTTTGCATCATTCATACATACTCAGATAATACATCATATCATACTTGTATTCGTTACCTCGTTCAATACATACATATCATACGATCATCACTTTAATTCCTTAACGCTTTATTTTCCCTAACATTCTCGAATTAAGTCCGCATGCGTAAAATTACATTTTCCATACTTGAATTATTATTACATAATCAAACTCACTTCGATATTCTATCGTTACATATTTCTTGTAAGTTCAAAAATAATTCCTGAGCAGAAATTGATGAATAGTGTTTTTTAAAAAATTTCTCGAAAAACTTTTATTTTTTTCTAGGAAATTCAAACACTTTAATTCCCTCACATAGTTGAAATACTACTACGTTCCAACATTTCTAGATTATAGAACGACATTCATCTTACTAATATGTGATAATAATAAGTAATATAATTTTATTCCTTATTTTATTAAATAAAATAATTTTATAATGGATCCAAATTTCTCGGTCATTACATTCTCCACCCCCCCCCCCCTCTTATAATGATTCTGTCCCCAGAATCTCGTCTCACACTACGCAAACAAATTAGGGTAACCCTTCCTTATCTTTTCTTCCAATTCCCACGTTGCTTCTTCTGCATCGTGGTTCTTTCATAACACCTTCATGGAAGGTATGACTTTGTTCCGTAGAACTTGCTCTTTTCTATCGATAAATTGAATCACTATCTCTTCATACGTTAAGTCCTTCCCGATATGAATATGCTCATACTCTATTACGTGTTTATAATCCGCCTTATAAGGACGTAACACAGATACGTGAAACACGTTGTGTATTTGTTCTAAGTATAGAGGTAATGCTAACATATAAGCTACCTCACCTACCCATTTTAACACTTCAAAAGGTCCTATAAATCTTGGACTTAACTTTCTCTTCTTTCCAAAGCTTATCTTTCCTTTCCAGGGAGATACCTTTAGAAACACATAAGAGCCTACTTCAAACTCCCTATTTTCTCGATGCGAGTCCTAATACTTCTTCTGTCTATCTTGAGCTGCTACGAGACGTATTCATATCAATTTCACTACATCCACTGTTTGTTGCACCAATTCTGGCCCTAGCATTCTGCATTCTCCCACTTTGTTCCAACACAATGGTGTTCTGCACTTCCTTCCTTATAAGGCTTCGTAAGGTGGCATACCTATGCTTGCATGATAACTGTTGTTATACGCAAACTCTACTAATGGTAGATGATCATCCCAACTATCATTGAAATCTATTATGCAAAATCTTAACATATCTTCTAACATCTGAATTGCATCTCGCTCTGTCCATCAGTTTGTGGATGATGCGCCATACTCAGATTCAACTGTGTTCCCAACTGCTCCTGCAGACTCCTCCAAAAGTTCGATGTGAATCGTGGGTCACGATCTGACACAATCGAAACTGGTACTCGATGTCTAGAAATTATTTCCTTAACATAAAGTTTAGCTAATTGGTCCAAGTTATACTTCACCCTAATTAGAAAGATGTGAGCCGACTTCGTCAACCGGTCCACTATTACCCAAATCACATCGTACCCTTTTGTTGTAGTCAGAAGTCCCACCACAAAGTCCATCGTGATATACTCCCACTTCCACTCTGGAATCTTCAATGACTGTAATAAGCCACTTGGTTGTTGATGTTTGGCCTTAACTTTCTGACAAGTTAAGCACCTACTCACATACTCGACAGTCTCTCTCTTCATGTTCGGCCACCAAAAAGTCTCTCGAAGGTCTTGATACATCTTAGTACTCCCAGGATGAATCGAAAACCTCGAACTATGAGCCTCTTGTAATACTTGTTCTTTAATTTCTTCTCATTCGGAACCCAAATTCTTCCTTCAAGTCTTAATAACCCCTCGTTATCAAGACTGTACTTAATATCTTTTTCATTGGCTAACCGCTTCTTCATCTGGTCACACTCATCAGTTTTGAGTTGTACCTCCTTGACTCTTTCTACAATGGTAGATTGAATCTCTGTCGCAAACAGTCTCTGCCCGGATTCACTTGGAAACTTCACTTCTATTTCCATCCTAGCCATCTCTGTTATTAACTCAGTTTGAGCTGTTAACATAGACAACTTCTCCGGACTCTTTCTACTTAAGGCATCGATAATTACATTGGCTTTTCCAGTGTGATACAGGATTTCAAAGTCATAATCCTTTATCAACTCTAGCCATCTTCTCTATCTCATATTCAACTCCTTCTGTGCAAAGATATATTTTAGACTCTTATGGTCCGTGTATATCTCACATTTCTCTCCGAAAAGATAATGTCTCCATATCTTTAAGGCAAAAACTACTACGGCCAGTTCTAGATCATGAGTATGGTAAACTTTCCTATAATCCTTCAACTGCCTTGATGCATACGCAATGACTTTGGCATGCTGCATGAGCACGCAACCAAGTCCTCTATGCGATGCATCGCTATAAACTACAAAATTTCCCGTTTCATCGGGTAATGACAAAATAGGCGCTTTACTCAACCTCTTCTTCAGTTCCTAAAAACTATCCACGCATTTATCAGTCCATACATATTTCACCATCTTCCTTGTCAAGTTAGTCAATGGAGTAACTATCTTCAAAAAATCCTGGATGAATCTCCGATATTATCCCGCTAACCCTAGGAAACTCTGCACCTCAGTCAGCGTTTTCGGTTGTTCCTAATTCATCACGGCCTCCACCTTCGATGGATCTACTAAAATCCCCTCATGGTCAATAACATGACCTAAAAATTGTGCCTTTTCTAACCAAAATTCACACTTAGTGAACATCGCATATAACTTCTCCTTCATTAGTGTCTCCAGCACTATTCTTAGGTGTTCAGCATAATCTTCTGACATCTTAGAATAGACTAGAATATCATCGATAAACACAACGACGAACTTGTATTTGAACACTCTATTCATCATATCCATAAATACAGCTGGTGCATTAGCTAACCCAAATGACATCACCAGAAACTTGTAATGACCATAACGAGTCATGAATGCTGTCTTTGGTACATCGTCATTCCTAACCTTCAACTGGTGATACCCCGTCCTTAAATCTATTTTAGAAAAATACTTAGCCCCTTTCAACTGATCAAAAAGATCATCGATCCTGGGCAATGGGTATTTATTCTTTATCGTTAACTTGTTTAACTCTTTGTAATCGATACAAAGTCTTAACGATTCATCCTTCTTCTTTACAAATAGTATCGGTGTTCCCCATGGCAAAACACTCAGTTTTATATACTTTTTGTCCAACAGTTCTTATAACTGTACCATCAACTCCTTCATCTCCACTGGCGCCATACGATACAGTGCCTTAGAAACTAGTGTCGCTCCTGGTAAAATGTCTATTACAAACTCGGTCTTCCTATCCGGTGGAAGACCCGATAATTCACTTGGAAATACATCCGTGAATTCTTTAACTATAGGTATTTGCTCCATAGTTGCTACCACTCTCTGGGTATCAACAACATGGAACAGATAACCTACACATCCCTTCCTCAATAATTTCCTAGTTTGTGTCATGGTAGGACAACACGAACGCCCCAGTAATCTATTCCCGTAAAATACTACATGCGGTTGTCTCAATGTTCTAATATTCACACATTTCTTCTGACAATCTATAATTTCCCCATGGTTAACCAACCAATCCATTCTAAGAATTACATCGAATTCTCCTAACTTTATCGGTATCAAATCTACCGATAATTTACAACCCCGTATATCTATGCAACAACTCATATTAATATCTTCAACAAATATTATCTCTTTGTTTGCTACCTTAATATTTATAGGTATAGGCAACTTTTCGGGAATTAATCCTAAACGTTTAGCAAAATAACATGCTATAAATGAACAAGTAGCACCCGAATCACATAGCACATAAGCATTTATATCTTTGATTAGAATAATACATCCAACTACGTCCCATGATGCAACTGCATCTTGGACTATCATGTTAAAGGTACGGGCCATCGGCCTACCCAGCTGCGCTGGACCAATAATAGTTAACTTATCGCTATTAGTGCCCCTATTCCCTTTTGTCCCCCTCTTCGGGCAATTCTTTTCAATGTGGATAGTTGACCCACACACAAAGCATCCGTGGTTTTTCTTCGGACTCGGAAAGTTAGACGAAATGTGCCCCTCATGTCCACAATTATAGCATACGGCCTCCCCTTTGAGATAAACTCCTAGATGAGTCTTTCCTCAAGTTTTGCAGACCTCCATTCTCCTCTTTGGATCTCCTTGTTTAACTATGGTATTCCAGAGTTAAACACTTTTCGCTTTTGTCCCTCGCCACTCCCGCTGGCTCCTTCTATCTTTACTCCCCCATCAACCTTCCCCGTATTCTTCTTGTCTTTGTGGTACTGGCTTAGAGCCTCGCTACCACCTTCGACGATTATCGCCTTCTCTAAAATAGTCCCAAACGAAGTACTTTGGAACACAGATATACGGTTATAGAGTCAGGGTTTCAAGCCCTGCTCAAACTGTCAAGCTTTCCAAACCTCGGTGTCCACTTGGTGTGGAGCAAACCTCTCCAGTTCATTAAACTTGGCAACGTACTGAGGAACCGTCATGTCCCCTTGTTTCAAATCTAGAAACCGCATCTCCATTCTTCCCTGCATTCTAGTGGGAAAATAGTTCTCAAAGAATATCTCCTTGAATCTCACCCACATTAAGTTCTCTATACCAGCCCTAGCCTGGTTTACCTCCCACCAAAAATTGGCTTCACCTTTCATCATATAGGTTGCAAAGGCAACCTTCTGACCCTCTTCGACATTTGCTATGACAAATGCCTTCTCAATTTCTTTCACCCATGTTTGGGCTTCTATGGGGTCCGTAGTTCCCTTGTACTTTGGTGGACCCACACTTTTAAAATCCTTGAAAGTAGTAGCTCGTACTACTCCCAGATTTATGGGGATATTAGCCCCATTTCTATTAAACGCGACTGTTAATAAGTTGACAAATTCCTGCATTAGGTTAACCGGACCTCCCTCCGGTTGATTTACATTAGCGCCTTGGTTTCGTTGCCCTCTTCTTCATGGCATTTTGCTGTTACAATAAACAACACATTTCGTTATTATTCCCTTCTTATTAGTTAGTTATTATTCAAGATTAAATAATAACTTCAACATCCATTACTCAATATGTTGCATAAGAAGGCTTATATTGATTCATTCATTATAGTATAATACTACATCGTTCCATTACAGAGCCTAAGCTGATTACATTACTATCCCACAGTTGCTTTCCAAAAAATTGGGATTTACAAAAGACTACCCTTTGCTATATAAAAGATGGTTTTATGTCACTACTAGATACACAATATTTACATATCTAATTCTACTCTAGCTACTATTAGATTACATTTGCCTCAAGGCATTAACAAAATTTGTTGTGGCTAGACCAACGATAACATCACGGCTGATAGTGTGCCGAGTCTGCCCAGTCTATATTGGATATCCAGCTACCTGCTACTAGAAATCCTTATGAGAACTCCTATGAATATAGGTCATTCTCTTTATCTTTTTCTTCTTGGTCTTCAGCTCCCCCCTGAGCTCAAAGACCTCTTGTTTTAGCTCATGGACTTTATCCTTGGCTAAAACTCATTCGTCATGTTCCTGTTCCCACATTGACTCCACATCTGTCTTATCCTGTAAGACAGCCTAGAGCTCTGCTCTCAACTCTTTCACCTGTGACAACCTGATATTTTAGGTACAAATAAATCATAAATTTTGCTTATATTTTTTTTTAGGATGAGGATTTGTACAAGATAATGTGTATATATATTTATGTGGTAAAAATATATTTATTACATGATTATTTACAAGTAAATTTAATTTAGAATTATCGATTATTAAAAAGTATATTTTTAATAATAATTAATTTCTTATTGAAAATGTTTTATTAATTATTTTCTATAAAAGTATAAGTATATATTATTTAAATAATATATAAAATGATTTTTAGAATAATTATAATGATTATTTCATTATATGAATTTTTTTCAGGTTATTAAGTAAATTTTACCTTAATTATTAAGGATAAATAGAAAGAATAAATCAGATATGGAATCCAAACCTTAATTTTGGATTATTGTTAAGGTATGAGGATAATAATATAATATTAATTATATTTTGATTTTTCAGTGCTATAAATATGTACGGTAAAAATTGTACTGTTGATGGTTAGTCAATTATGGTATATTGACCAAATCCTAGCATTAATTGATTTAACTCTATTTATCAATTTAAATGGAAAATGTAAGATTATTAAATATCTGTGTTATATGATATATGGTTACGTATTACTTCATGGAACGCTAATTAGGCGAAACCCTAATTTTGTCGCGAAACCCTAATTGTGAAATTGAAACCCTAATTGATATTTTTGTGAACCCTAATTGTTAATTTTAAGCACTATTTATGCAAGTGGTAAAGTTAATTACGATATAATACCCTAATGTCCATATATAAATAAAGAATTTAATTTATATCAAGAACCCTAATTTTATTAATAGGAAATCTAATTATATACTTTAGTAGCCCTAATTATTAAAAATTGTGAACACTAATTGCCAAATTGGCAAGGGTAATTATGATTAGGGGTATTAAACTCTAACATTCATGTATAACGTAATTAGTAAACCTAATCTAATTAACAATCTTAAATTTTTTTTAAATTTTAGAATCTAAAATAATTCTATTTATTTATTTATTTTATTTTTTTTGGCACAAACCCTAATTGCTAAATTCTACAAATACTATGTAATAAACCTTAGGGTTAAACCCTAAGGGTCAAACCCTAAGGGTTTGTCAAATGCCAAGAATGCCATTAATTGGAAAAGTAAATGACCTTTTTGCCCCTAGTTCCATTATTTTGGCTAATTTGTAGGTGTTGACAATTAGGGGAAAGTTGGTGACCAAATCCAACCACCCCACATGCTCTAATTGACAGCATTCAGCTCCCTTTTCCAGCAAATTCATGCATCACATTTGTTTATAAATAGACTGGGAGAGAGAAAGTGTAGAAAACTTTGCCAAATTTAATTTTTCTCTCACCAACTCTTCCTCATACTTGAACCTTCGAAAATTTCTAGTAATTCAGTCCCACAACACAGCCCCACGTTCAACATAACCAAATCAGCAACACAAAATCAGATTTTGGTCATCAAAGGTATAAAATCCTATCTCAATTTCTGGCCAAAATTCGGTTGTTAGATGTTAGTTTTTTCTTGTTAAACATGTTTGTTATAGTGTCTAATGATGATATGGGTTGCTAGATGTTAGATCCATAACATCTAGAGTCTCGGATTTGAAGATTTGCAAAATCTGGAAAAGTGAGAAATATGGTCTGACAACCAAATGTCAGGTCCCATAGATCTCGTCTTGTTAAGTGTTGTTGTGTTTTTAAGCTTTGATCTGGTAGTATGCTGGAAGATCTTTGATCTGAAAGTGGAATCAGGTTCATTAGATGTGTATATTTTAATTTATAATCGGTCAAAGACCGTTGACCGGCATTGACCGGGTAATTTCTGGGTAGCCCAGAAACTGAGAACAAGAGTCTGACAGGTTCTTCAAGGGCTTGAATCTGACAGTGGTTTGATGTATCGTTATGGTTCTTACATTTAGGTTGTAGTATGTTTGTTAGACTACCTAATCATGCCTTAATATTACTTATTTCATAAATATATCGAAATCAGTGGTTGGTCAAACCATGGCAGATGATCACGAATTGAGTTTTCTGGAAAACCCAGAAAACTCAAGAACGCGATGACTGACATGGTTTGACCGTGTCGAATCTGGCTGTTATATTATTTTTTTAGTGATGTTTTGTGATGGATCTATAGTGCTATATGTGTTTTATATACTGCAACTTTTAAATCACTAAAACAGGTCATATCTTGCAAGTTGTGGAATCCCAAAGTAGGCATTACGAGCTGTTCTTCATTTCTGGAAAACCCAGAAAATGAAGAACAGGTCTGACAGCCACTTTAAGGGCTCAGATATCGTTGGTTATACATGTTATAAGCACATTTGTTGTTGGATCTTGTAGTCATTCATTAGTACTACAATATGTGACTCATAACATGTCCATTAACATCAGGATCTGACCGGGAATTGTGGTCAAACGTGATACCCTGCGAACTGCTATGAACAACTCAAGAACATGAAGAACACCTATAGCGACGGTTCTGTCGCTATAGGTGGTCTTTAGCGTCAGATTTTATTTATTTTCCTGAAATTATTAAAAAAATAGAAAAAAATAGTTTTTAATTATTAAAAATACAAAATAAATTATTAAAAATTATTTTAAATTCTGAAAATTAGTTTTTAATTATTTTAAATATATTTCATAAATATTTAATATTTTTGGAATATTAAAAGTATTTAATTTATTTAATTATAATATTAAATAAATTATTTAAAAATGATTTTAATATTTGAAAAATCATTTAAAATTATATTATGGCATAAAAAAATAATTTAAGTTATTTTTGATAACTTTTAATAATATGTGATAATTTTCATTAATAAATTAATATTAATGATAATTAATTTATTTATTAAATGAATTAAATAAATGAATTAAAAATGATTTTATTAAATTAAAAATCATTTTAAATAAGAATAAGGTATTTAAAAATATTTTAAGTTATAAAATATAACTTTTAATATTTAAATGTAAATTTTATTAATTAATTATTATTAATGATATTAAAGTTATTTAATAATTATATTAAATAATTTAGTTTAAAAATGATTTTTATATTGTAATAATCATTTTAAATGAAAATAAAGTATTTAAAGATATTTTAAGTTATAAACTATAACTTTTAATATTTAAAGGATAATTTCATTAATAATTTAATATTAATGATATTTATTTAATGATTAATGATATTAAATTTATTTAATAATTATATTAAATAAATAGTTTAAAAATGGTTTTATTCATTTAAAAATCATTTAAAAGGATATAAGTGAATTAAAAATATTTTAAGTTGTAATTAATAACTTTTAATATTTGGATAATGATAAATTAATATTAATTACTTAATGATGATTTTAAATATTTTAAAAATCATTTACGGGTGATATAAATGTTTTAAAACTATTTTAAGTTATTATTAATGACTTTAATATTTTGGCAATGGTTTCATTAATAGTTTAATATTAATTAAATATTAATGATAATAGAATTATTTGATATTTAAATCATTTAACAATGATTCTGATATTTCAAAAATTATGGTAAATGGTAATAATTATTTTATAATTATTAAAAGGTCATGAAAAATGTTATAACGGTTGTTTAAGATATCTAAGTGGATATTGTATAACTATATAGAGTCATAGACTCGATATTTACCCAATAAAGTTGTCGGTAGGCCGACATATTTCAGAAATTGATCTGGACTTAGCTAGATTGACTGTATAAGTGAATTATTTGTGATTCAATGGTGTTAAAGTTATGTGACAATGTGATTAAGATTGTGCTGACTGCAATAAGCAGTATTATATGATATGATATATTATTCTAATCAGACAATGATCTATTTAAT
The DNA here is from genome assembly GCA_020205505.1 of Panax japonicus. Classification (NCBI taxonomy): domain Eukaryota; kingdom Viridiplantae; phylum Streptophyta; class Magnoliopsida; order Apiales; family Araliaceae; genus Panax; species Panax japonicus. The sequence continues at coordinate 37,358,975 of CM035106.1, read as the reverse complement.
GATAGGATTTGATAGAAAAGATATATCTAAGTTGTGTAAGCAGCATACAAGGCAAGTATCTAACCCTTTGCATTTACTTTATGCTAAGGACATTGCGTAAGATAATATCTGAACTGTTCAAATATTTCAACCTTTGTATATACTTATGCAATGATTCTGTATAAGCAAGTTATTAAGACATAATTGTTGTACAATTTCCTTTATCCTGTTAATATTGATCAAGTTATTTATTCTGTTCGTTAATTTCTATAACATGGTTATACAAGTATCCCCACTTGGATAATAATTATATTTTATCACATGTTGATACATACTTATAGTGCTTAGTATGTATACCTTGAAATAAAAGTTGTCTAAGCTATTTGATTCAGCTAGACATATATCTAAAGTTGTTGTTGAACAAGATAAAACTTATCCAACCGAATTGTTTTGGTATGGATTCAAGACTGTTATGAACATCCCGATTATGGAAAATTTTTATGCGCTACAGCGGACAAAGGATGAACGATAATATCGTTCTAGCAATGTAGTATTGATCAATACAGGGCATAACGGGCTGATCACCCCCGTGCCCGTAAGTAATGACGGTTTACAGATGAAGTTCTGTTTAAACCTTTTCAAAAATATAAAACAATGTTCATAGTCTGTCAACTGATCATCATTTATAGTCTGTACGTAGTTTCAAAAATTTGAAATCAAAATGACATGTTGTTGCTTATTGGTTCAGCTTACTTCACAACTGTTGATCCGTTGTAGAAGTATCTTTCAAAGAAATCATTTAATCCTTTTAGCTAACTTTTATTGTTGTTATTACTTGCTGGGCACTCAAATGCTCATTCTTGCTTAATTTTAAATGTTTTCAGCTAAGTGTGAACAACCCGAAGGATCTGCCAAGAACAAGGGGAAAGGGAAAGTTGCTGATTAAATGTTTAAAACTATTCTATGTAATAGTCTGAATTTATGATAAGGATAATAAATATTATTATTATGATCATGTAACGAATGTTAAAGGTTTCGTACTTGGGAACTAAACTCTGATAATATGTAAATTAAGTTTGAAAATCTATTTTATTGTTATTATTATTAGTATTTCCGCTCATAGAAATGATATCGTGAAGCACCGAGTTCGGGTTTTAAGTACCTGAATTTGGGGGCGTCACATCACCTCCTGACAATAGTGGAGGTTCCTATCTAACACTGTCATGAACAGTGACATCATAGACTCCCCTTGGTGTGTCTCTTATGCAAGTGTCATAGGGTTGAAGGACACCACCTCCACCTCTTCTTCTAACATGCCGTCAAATACCGACATGAGGTCGGGGTCCTCTGAGTCTACAGGATCAATCACCACTACTTCCGACTCCTCTGCTATTGGGTTCGATATAACCTCTATCTGGTTAACCGATTCTTTACTGTCTATCTGTACGTCTTTATACATTCCATTTCCACCTGACATCTACAACAAAATAATTAAGTTTGATTAGTACACGTGAGTAAAATAATAAAAACACATAACATATATATAATGCATTTTTATAGGGTTAATTTCTTCTTTTACTTCTTTGACTTCTCTTAAGGTTATGAATTAAGGTTTTAATTCCCCCTTAAGTTTTATAACCTAATGCTTTGATACGAACCTGTGATGCCCCATAATTCGGGTATCTTCCAACCCGACATATGGTGCTCCACGGTGCTACAGTTCACACAAACATTTAATCGATATGCCTCAAAAGAATCAATATGTCTTATATATATTATAAATCAATATTACCATTCCCCAGGTTCTTTATGTTAGGTTTGTAATATTCAAGAACGCAATCAAATTGCAAAAATTAGCGGAAACGTGTAAAATCAGAGTTTTAAAAATTTTACAAACCATATACCCGGATCACCCTTTATGCACAATTATTAATTAAACGAAAAGATAAGAACAAGAACCATACCCTTGAAGATCGAGCTTCCTCAGGTACAAGTTCACCTCCAATCCTTTTCGCGTTCAACTTGAATCCACCGGGTTGGGTTCCTTCCTTTGATCAACGTTAGCCACCCAAGTGTTTGGCCTCTAGAGGTGATCCACCAAGGAAGAAGAAGAATTCAAGAAGATGGGTATTTGGCTCAAACCCTAGTTTTCTATCTCTCATAGAAAAGGAGCGTACTCTCCAACAGTTGGAATAACGTATATTGGATATCTGATATAAGACTCCTCTTATAAAGATATCTAGTAACCCTATTAAAAATAAGGTATTATTTATTTAATTAAACTCTTTTAATTAAATGGGCTCCCTAATCTTATTAGGGATAATTAATTAAACTCCTTTAACTAATTTTCCCTCCTAATCCTATTAGGAATAAATGAGAGTACTTATATTAATTAATTCCCAAACTCCTTTAGGAATTAAATAATAATAATAGTAATAATAATAATAAGACTCCTCTTATTAATTTATATATTTAATATTTCCAAAATATTAAATAATAAATATTAAGCTATTTAATTTATTATTATGATTATGCCATTAACTTCTTAAATAATTATTCTTTCTTTTATGGTGTGACCCTTTAGGTTCTCCATATTAAACCGGTTGTGAATAAATCAATTAGAACAATTCTAATCTTATTTAAATAAATAAATTAAACTAATAATTTATTTAAATAAATAATATTTATTCTACAATAGGGATAAGCCTCCCTAGCGATCAACGACTTTCCAGATAATATAGATTTCAACATTAATCATAAAAGAACCTTTGAGTAAATAGTTACCGTACAATTCAAACCTTCCACCATACAATGTCCCAATTAAATATAAGACATGGAATTTCTGTCAAGTCTTATTTTATTTAATTATATGTATTTCGACTCTTAAATGCACAACCCCAAATAATGCAAATTAGAAACTCCTTTCTAATTTCATTCTGCCTTGGCCAAGGACTAATGGGTTGTCATTTATCGAATCACATAGGACATTTCTCTTCTTTTACTAGAAGTAGTAGATTCTTTATTGATCATACATTATCTCCATGTACAACTTATTATACTCAAGCATACCCTTTGATATACCCTAAGGGTCTTAAGGAATAAGTCAAAGTATAACTCATCATACACAAGATACTATGATGATCTCAAGTCCAAGGATCACTTGTACTACTATCACTACAGGAATTCCTATTGACATGCAAGTAAAACTCCATTAGGTATTCCTTAGCGAGTCACGTTCAGTGAGCTTATTCTCTAATAAGCACCTACATACTTGCTTTAGTGTCTCCACACAAATGATCATGAGATCAATCATCCTCATCCAATGAGCAAGCAACGTATGTACCAATCTATCCGGATTCACTAATCCCCAATTTAGTAATCCAACGATTGGGAACTATTTTAGTTTTAAGCTTTCTAAGAATTTAGATCTCATTAGAATGATCATCATCATTATTCTAAAAGCATTGCTTAAAACTATGGGTTTATCACACATTATAAAACAGCATCATGTAGATAATTAAAAGCCTTTAATAAATTAATACTTTTTATTAATAAATGAATAAGATTGTTATAAAGTATATGCTTTATCATCAAACATGATTGGCTTGTGTGCATATTACTTTCAATCTCCCACTTGCACTAGAGCCAATCGTCATGGTATCTCATACTCTTCTTCTCTAAGTGACGATTATCCTGCTGTTGGATAAGCTTTAGTTAATGGATATGTAATGTTGTTCTTGAGAGTCCACTATCTCTATAGTGATTTCCCATCTTTCAATGATTCTTATAATCAAATGAAAGTGCCACAACACATGTTTAGATCCAAGATGAGACTTAGGAACTATTCCTAGTTCTGTAATGAACTTTTCATCCAAACAATCAACTTGTAGCTTCATTTATAGCTATATACTTTGTCTTTATCACTAAACCAACAACTCTTTGCTGTTTGGAACCTTTCCAATTCACTGCACCACCGTTCAAGGTAACCCTTTACCTTAAAGTGGATTTTCTGTCGTCTTGGTCTGTTTGAAAAACTTGAGTCTGTTAAGCCCTCTAGTTTTAATTCAGACCTGCCATGAATTATATCACATCCTTAGTGCTGGTTAAGTACTTTAAGATGTTTTTCACTGACTCATAGTGAACTTCTCCAGAATATGACTGATCAACATCAGGTCTCGTATATTTCATTGCATACATGATTGTCATTCATGCGATCTCTCTTTTAGGAGTCTATGGGGACTATTAAGAGAGATACACTCCATGACTCATCAACATGAGACATCCCATGGAGTTTGCCATGCTAAACAACTTTAGCATCAAATGAATATACGTTCCTTGGGTTAAGACGAGCATCCTTTTAAATCTATCTATATAGATTTGCTTCCCCAATTAAGATACTCTTCCCAAATCATTCATAGAGGAATGTTTAGACAACTTTATCTTTACTGATTGTAGCATTGGTATGTCATTCCTTATCCGTAGTATATCAACATATAATACTAGAAATTTCACGACGCTCCCACTGACCCTTTTGTACACACTAGGTTCATTCTTGTTTTTGATAAAATCAAACTCTTTTGATTGTCTCATCAAAATGAATGTTCCATAATTTGAGAAACTTGCTTCAATCCATTTCTCTGAGTGTCTACAACTCTTACCTCATCGTATGTAACTGGATCATCATCTTCTATGATACGTACCTCATCATCATCATCCATGATGAATCCATACCTCCTAGGTATCTTTGGTACTATTCCAGATTTACGATTCGGTTGTGGTACAATAGGTCTATCTATAGGTTCCTCTTATTTAACTTGTAGTGTTTTGTGGTTCTTGAACTTTTCAAGATCTATTATCCTCCCACTAGCCCCTTCAATGATAAACACCTTTATCTTAGAAGGCAACATGTTTCGCAACAAACACCTTTTGCTAAGTAGGATTATAGAACATAAGCCCTAAACTTACTTTAGGATGTCCCACAAATCTATACTTGTCAAATCTTGTCCCAAGCTTATCCTTTGAAACCGTTTCACATAAGTTGGACAACCCCTTATCTTAACATACTTAAGATTAGGAATCCTCCCTGTCCATAACTTTTATGGAGTCTTGGGGCCGGATTTTTGAGGTTACCTTTTCGTAGATATGCAGCCATTTCTAGGACATGATCCTAGAAGGATACTGGAATGTCAGTAAAATCATTATGGATCGCACCATGTCCAACAAGGTACGATTTTTTCCATTCAGATACATCAATCAATTATTGCGTATCAGGATGTGTCCATTATGAGAAAACCATTTGAGATGATCTAGAAACTTATTGCACAAGTATTTATTCCTTGATCTAATCAAAGAATCTTAATACTTTGTCAATTTGTTTCACTTCTGAATTCTTTGAGCCTTTCAAATAATTCACACTTGTATTTCAACAAATACATACATTCAACTCTTTGAATGATCATCTCCTTTTCTTATACTAGTTTGTTCAATTTGAAAAATATATTTTTCACGTAAGTCAAGTATACAAAATCCATTAAGTAATATTTCAGTTCTATACAAAACATTATTATTATAAATAGAACAACAATTGTTCTTAATTATAATACCAAAGATTTCATTGTCCAACAATAAAATGGAAATAATGTTTCTAACAAGAACTGGAATACAATAACAACTTATTGAATTAATAGACTTGCCTGTAGGCATTGCTAAACTATAAGTTCCTATGGCTAATGCAGCAACCTTTGCTTCATTTCCCACACATAGGTTTACTTATATTTGTTTAGCTTTCTACTTCTACTTGGTCCCTTCATAAATCTATATTTATGATAACCAAAGACGGTATCCAATACCCAAGTAGAACCTTGACTTAAAGAAAATTTATTTAAATCATGAACAAATTTGTATTTGTAACCGAAACTTCACTAAGCTTCTTTGGTTAGCCTCTGCAAGATGCTTTTCGCAGTTTCTTTCCAGTGCCCAGGCTTATTACAGTGGAAGCAAACTCCTTTGCTATCCGTATCAGTTTTGTTCTTCTTATCCTTTGTTTTTGCCCTTTCTATCTACCTTCTTAGAATTGTTCTTCTTTTTAGAAGATTCTTTGGCCCCTACCAGTAAGACTTGGTCTTTCTTAGTTGGAAAGTGACTCTCAACATTTTTCAACATGTTAAGCAAATCAGCGAGGCTGAAATCTAGCTCGTTCATATGAAAAATTCACAACAATTGTGAAAGGAGTCCGGAAGTGAGTGCAAGATCAAATCTTGGCTCAACTCTCCATCCATGACAAAACCCGTTGTCCTAATTGATCAATCAAATTGATTATGTTAAGGACTTTTATCTGTACCGTAGTGTCATCGGTCATTCTAGATCGGAAGAGCTCCTTAGATATCTGATATCTATCAGTCCTACTTTCCTCACCATCAACTACTTGACGTGCAAGAATATAATAGGAGCATCCATAGTTTCAAGCTGACGCTGAAGCTCGTTACTCATGGATGCGAGCATGATGCATTGAGCCAACTATGCATCATCTTGCCACTTTCTAAAAGTAGCAATCTCTTCCTCGGAGGCATTGTCTGCAACCTTTGTAGGGATAGGCGTATTAAGGACATAAGATAGCTTTTCAGCCGTGAGAACTATTCTCAATTACCTTAACCAATCCGTTTAATACGGTCCGATTAAATTTAGCATCTAATATGCTACGCAGTGATAGTAATTTAGACATTGTAAAATTCTGTAAATGAATTTGTAATCAACAACATTTTAGCATACATTCTTTTATTAATTACCAAAATAATTTAGGTCTTATTTTAAATTGGTATCTCCCACTATTTTCTTCAAACTATATTACCCTCACTTATATAGTTCGGCAAAATCTAATTAAAGATTTGCTAGTGAGAATAAGGATCTCATTTCAAATGTATATAGCCTTGTGTGTGCACAACAAACTATATATAAATAAATAGGTAGACAACTCTTGTCAATTACATCAACTATGTAACTCCTTGTATTTTGCCTCTTAAATCGTAATGGTCAAGTGTGTGCACATCCGAACTAAAATGATTTAAGTTAAGTCAGACCCAGCATTTCCATATAAGTGAAGAGAAAACTACAGCCCTTGTGTGTGCACAACAAAGCAGTAATGTTCAATTCCTTATAAACATCATATGTAATAAAAACAACATCTTAAATATTTAATACTCGCCTTGTGTGTGCACAACAAACTCATATTAAATATTCAATACTCTATTGTTTCTATCATGCTAGAAGGCGACGTTCGATATTCCAAATATCTTTGAACGTTACAACTTAATATAAAATATTTGAGGGGTTTGTTATTAATATGTCTCATCTTGTTTAGCGCGCATGCACATATATATATAAAATACGTGTCATATTAATAAACATGCGAAGCATGTTTGCATAATATATAATATATATAATATAAGCATGCACATATAGAATACTATATTCTACCTGGATTGATTATGGACTTTTATTCTAGTTTGGTTCACTAGAGCCACCAAGTGAACCAAAAGGTCAAACCCTAGGGGTGCAAGAATTAATATTTAAATATAACTATTACATTTAAACCCGGGTTCCATTACAAACGGGTCTTCACGCGCTCCTTGCTCCTTGATCTCCAATTCTTCAAAATTAATTCTAATTATTCCTATTACAAAACTATTTAAAATAAATAGAAACCTTGATCAGCAGTCAAGGGGAAGTACATAGGAGGGAGTTAGAATTTACATTAAGAAAAATAGAGAAGACGAGGTACGCAGACCCCATTTAATAAAACCCATACATTCATGCATCCAACTAAAATAAAATCCAATCGCATTGGTCAATAGTCCATAATCAATCCCATTTATTATCATACACATCACCATATGCATCAATAAATAATATTCATCTTATGAATAATAAACATTTAATATATATATTGATATCATTTAATGGGCAAATTTAGTTAGTATAAAATCTATTTTTGAATCAAAATAAACTCCTTTATTTTAATCCAAATTTAAATCAAAATAAAACTATTTTATTTTAATTTATCCAATTTTGAATAAAATAAACTATTTTATTTTAATCAAAATCATTAATCAAAATAAACTCCTTTATTTTAATTAATTATGGAATCCAATTCCAAGTCAAAATAAACTCCTTTATTAAAGGAAACACGGATTATTTTCCTATTCACAAATAAACTCTTTTATTTTGAATAATATGAAATCTTATTTCATATCTAAATAAACTCTTTTATTTAAGGAAAGATAGATTCTTTTTCTTATTCACAAATAAACTCTTTTATTTTGAATAAATATGAAATCTTATTTCATATCTAAATAAACTCCTTTATTTAAGGAAACATAGAATCCAATTTCAACTCCAATTAGTTATCATGGAATCCAATTCCAACTCTAATTAGTTAGCATGAAATTCAATTTTAAAATTAAAATAAACCTTTTTATTTTAAAATTAAAATAAACTTTTTATTTTAAGATTAAAATAAACTTTTATTTTAATTATAAAATTATTATAAATATTATATATTATAATATCCGTACGTAATATATATAATATATATCACGTGATAGTGATCCACGGTTCAGGAACAAGATGGCAATCACGGAAAACGAAATACTCCTGAATCCCTTATTAACCTGAAGCATTCACGTGGTCCCCTTTAAATTGGCAAAACTTTTGAAGCAACTCATTATGCCTCTAAGTTTTGAAGGAAAAAAAAAATTGTAATCCTGCAAGTTCCTGGGCCAACTTTCTTTTTCCCTTTCGCGTGGATAACTAATATTTGTTTTAAAATCAAAGAATCTCATGCCTTATAAGATCATATGAATAGGCAAATAGCGAAATCATGATAAGCTTTTAAAAAAAAAAAATCAACCACGCAAATTCCGAAGTCACAGGATTAGCACGGATTTTGCGATTTTTTATTTTATTTTATTTTTTAATAAATTATATACAACAAAATTATGCCCAATTAAATTGTTCTAAACACATATCAATCTACATATTAAATCTGAACAATTAATAATTTGCATAAAGGTTTGGCTCTGATGCCACTGTTAGGTTTGTAATATTCAAGAACGCAATCAAATTGCAAAAATTAGCTGAAACGTGTAAAATCAGAGTTTTAAAAATTTTACAAACCATATACCCGGATCACCCTTTATGCACAATTATTAATTAAACGAAAAGATAAGAACAAGAACCATACCCTTGAAGATCGAGCTTCCTCAGGTACAAGTTCACCTCCAATCCTTTTCGCGTTCAACTTGAATCCACCGGGTTGGGTTCCTTCCTTTGATCAACGTTAGCCACCCAAGTGTTTGGCCTCTAGAGGTGATCCACCAAGGAAGAAGAAGAATTCAAGAAGATGGGTATTTGGCTCAAACCCTAGTTTTCTATCTCTCATAGAAAAGGAGCGTACTCTCCAACAGTTGGAATAACGTATATTGGATATCTGATATAAGACTCCTCTTATAAAGATATCTAGTAACCCTATTAAAAATAAGGTATTATTTATTTAATTAAACTCTTTTAATTAAATGGGCTCCCTAATCTTATTAGGGATAATTAATTAAACTCCTTTAACTAATTTTCCCTCCTAATCCTATTAGGAATAAATGAGAGTACTTATATTAATTAATTCCCAAACTCCTTTAGGAATTAAATAATAATAATAGTAATAATAATAATAAGACTCCTCTTATTAATTTATATATTTAATATTTCCAAAATATTAAATAATAAATATTAAGCTATTTAATTTATTATTACGATTATGCCATTAACTTCTTAAATAATTATTCTTCCTTTTATGGTGTGACCCTTTAGGTTCTCCATATTAAACCGGTTGTGAATAAATCAATTAGAACAATTCTAATCTTATTTAAATAAATAAATTAAACTAATAATTTATTTAAATAAATAATATTTATTCTACAATAGGGATAAGCCTCCCTAGCGATCAACGACTTTCCAGATAATATAGATTTCAACATTAATCATAAAAGAACCTTTGAGTAAATAGTTACCGTACAATTCAATCCTTCCACCATACAATGTCCCAATTAAATATAAGACATGGAATTTCTGTCAAGTCTTATTTTATTTAATTATATGTATTTCGACTCTTAAATGCACAACCCCAAATAATGCAAATTAGAAACTCCTTTCTAATTTCATTCTGCCTTGGCCAAGGACTAATGGGTTGTCATTTATCGAATCACATAGGACATTTCTCTTCTTTTACTAGAAGTAGTAGATTCTTTATTGATCATACATTATCTCCATGTACAACTTATTATACTCAAGCATACCCTTTGATATACCCTAAGGGTCTTAAGGAATAAGTCAAAGTATAACTCATCATACACAAGATACTATGATGATCTCAAGTCCAAGGATCACTTGTACTACTATCACTACAGGAATTCCTATTGACATGCAAGTAAAACTTCATTAGGTATTCCTTAGCGAGTCACGTTCAGTGAGCTTATTCTCTAATAAGCACCTACATACTTGCTTTAGTGTCTCCACACAAATGATCATGAGATCAATCATCCTCATCCAATGAGCAAGCAACGTATGTACCAATCTATCCGGATTCACTAATCCCCAATTTAGTAATCCAACGATTGAGAACTATTTTAGTTTTAAGCTTTCTAAGAATTTAGATCTCATTAGAATGATCATCATCATTATTCTAAAAGCATTGCTTAAAACTATGGGTTTATCACACATTATAAAACAGCATCATGTAGATAATTAAAAGCCTTTAATAAATTAATACTTTTTATTAATAAATGAATAAGATTGTTACAAAGTATATGCTTTATCATCAAACATGATTGGCTTGTGTGCATATTACTTTCAATCTCCCACTTGCACTAGAGCCAATCATCATGGTATCTCATACTCTTCTTCTCTAAGTGACGATTATCCTGCTGTTGGATAAGCTTTAGTTAATGGATATGTAATGTTGTTCTTGAGAGTCCACTATCTCTATAGTGATTTCCCATCTTTCAATGATTCTTATAATCAAATGAAAGTGCCACAACACATGTTTAGATCCAAGATGAGACTTAGGAACTATTCCTAGTTCTGTAATGAACTTTTCATCCAAACAATCAACTTGTAGCTTCATTTATAGCTATATACTTTGTCTTTATCACTAAACCAACAACTCTTTGCTGTTTGGAACCTTTCCAATTCACTGCACCACCGTTCAAGGTAACCCTTTACCTTAAAGTGGATTTTCTGTCGTCTTGGTCTGTTTGAAAAACTTGAGTCTGTTAAGCCCTCTAGTTTTAATTCAGACCTGCCATGAATTATATCACATCCTTAGTGCTGGTTAAGTACTTTAAGATGTTTTTCACTGACTCATAGTGAACTTCTCCAGAATATGACTGATCAACATCAGGTCTCGTATATTTCATTGCATACATGATTGTCACTCATGCGATCTCTCTTTTAGGAGTCTATGGGGACTATTAAGAGAGATACACTCCATGACTCATCAACATGAGACATCCCATGGAGTTTGCCATGCTAAACAACTTTAGCATCAAATGAATATACGTTCCTTGGGTTAAGACGAGCATCCTTTTAAATCTATCTATATAGATTTGCTTCCCCAATTAAGATACTCTTCCCAAATCATTCATAGAGGAATGTTTAGACAACTTTATCTTTACTGATTGTAGCATTGGTATGTCATTCCTTATCCGTAGTATATCAACATATAATACTAGAAATTTCACGACGCTCCCACTAACCCTTTTGTACACACTAGGTTCATTCTTGTTTTTGATAAAATCAAACTCTTTTGATTGTCTCATCAAAATGAATGTTCCATAATTTGAGAAACTTGCTTCAATCCATTTCTCTGAGTGTCTACAACTCTTACCTCATCGTATGTAACTGGATCATCATCTTCTATGATACGTACCTCATCATCATCATCCATGATGAATCCATACCTCCTAGGTATCTTTGGTACTATTCCAGATTTACGATTCGGTTGTGGTACAATAGGTCTATCTATAGGTTCCTCTTATTTAACTTGTAGTGTTTTGTGGTTCTTGAACTTTTCAAGATCTATTATCCTCCCACTAGCCCCTTCAATGATAAACACCTTTATCTTAGAAGGCAACATGTTTCGCAACAAACACCTTTTGCTAAGTAGGATTATAGAACATAAGCCCTAAACTTACTTTAGGATGTCCCACAAATCTATACTTGTCAAATCTTGCCCCAAGCTTATCCTTTGAAACCGTTTCACATAAGTTGGACAACCCCTTATCTTAACATACTTAAGATTAGGAATCCTCCCTGTCCATAACTTTTATGGAGTCTTGGGGCCGGATTTTTGAGGTTACCTTTTCGTAGATATGCAGCCATTTCTAGGACATGATCCTAGAAGGATACTGGAATGTCAGTAAAATCATTATGGATCGCACCATGTCCAACAAGGTATGATTTTTTCCATTCAGATACATCAATCAATTATTGCGTATCAGGATGTGTCCATTATGAGAAAACCATTTGAGATGATCTAGAAACTTATTGCACAAGTATTTATTCCTTGATCTAATCAAAGAATCTTAATACTTTGTCAATTTGTTTCACTTCTGAATTCTTTGAGCCTTTCAAATAATTCACACTTGTATTTCAACAAATACATACATTCAACTCTTTGAATGATCATCTCCTTTTCTTATACTAGTTTGTTCAATTTGAAAAATATATTTTTCACGTAAGTCAAGTATACAAAATCCATTAAGTAATATTTCAGTTCTATACAAAACATTATTATTATAAATAGAACAACAATTGTTCTTAATTATAATACCAAAGATTTCATTGTCCAACAATAAAATGGAAATAATGTTTCTAACAAGAACTGGAATACAATAACAACTTATTGAATTAATAGACTTGCCTGTAGGCATTGCTAAACTATAAGTTCCTATGGCTAATGCAGCAACCTTTGCTTCATTTCCCACACATAGGTTTACTTATATTTGTTTAGCTTTCTACTTCTACTTGGTCCCTTCATAAATCTATATTTATGATAACCAAAGACGGTATCCAATACCCAAGTAGAACCTTGACTTAAAGAAAATTTATTTAAATCATGAACAAATTTGTATTTGTAACCGAAACTTCACTAAGCTTCTTTGGTTAACCTCTGCAAGATGCTTTTCGCAGTTTCTTTCCAGTGCCCAGGCTTATTACAGTGGAAGCAAACTCCTTTGCTATCCGTATCAGTTTTGTTCTTCTTATCCTTTGTTTTTGCCCTTTCTATCTACCTTCTTAGAATTGTTCTTCTTTTTAGAAGATTCTTTGGCCCCTACCAGTAAGACTTGGTCTTTCTTAGTTGGAAAGTGACTCTCAACATTTTTCAACATGTTAAGCAAATCAGCGAGGCTGAAATCTAGCTCGTTCATATGAAAAATTCACAACAATTGTGAAAGGAGTCCGGAAGTGAGTGCAAGATCAAATCTTGGCTCAACTCTCCATCCATGACAAAACCCGTTGTCCTAATTGATCAATCAAATTGATTATGTTAAGGACTTTTATCTGTACCGTAGTGTCATCGGTCATTCTAGATCGGAAGAGCTCCTTAGATATCTGATATCTATCAGTCCTACTTTCCTCACCATCAACTACTTGACGTGCAAGAATATAATAGGAGCATCCATAGTTTCAAGCTGACGCTGAAGCTCGTTACTCATGGATGCGAGCATGATGCATTGAGCCAACTATGCATCATCTTGCCACTTTCTAAAAGTAGCAATCTCTTCCTCGGAGGCATTGTCTGCAACCTTTGTAGGGATAGGCGTATTAAGGACATAAGATAGCTTTTCAGCCGTGAGAACTATTCTCAATTACCTTAACCAATCCGTTTAATACGGTCCGATTAAATTTAGCATCTAATATGCTACGCAGTGATAGTAATTTAGACATTGTAAAATTCTGTAAATGAATTTGTAATCAACAACATTTTAGCATACATTCTTTTATTAATTACCAAAATAATTTAGGTCTTATTTTAAATTGGTATCTCCCACTATTTTCTTCAAACTATATTACCCTCACTTATATAGTTCGGCAAAATCTAATTAAAGATTTGCTAGTGAGAATAAGGATCTCATTTCAAATGTATATAGCCTTGTGTGTGCACAACAAACTATATATAAATAAATAGGTAGACAACTCTTGTCAATTACATCAACTATGTAACTCCTTGTATTTTGCCTCTTAAATCGTAATGGTCAAGTGTGTGCACATCCGAACTAAAATGATTTAAGTTAAGTCAGACCCAGCATTTCCATATAAGTGAAGAGAAAACTACAGCCCTTGTGTGTGCACAACAAAGCAGTAATGTTCAATTCCTTATAAACATCATATGTAATAAAAACAACATCTTAAATATTTAATACTCGCCTTGTGTGTGCACAACAAACTCATATTAAATATTCAATACTCTATTGTTTCTATCATGCTAGAAGGCGACGTTCGATATTCCAAATATCTTTGAACGTTACAACTTAATATAAAATATTTGAGGGGTTTGTTATTAATATGTCTCATCTTGTTTAGCGCGCATGCACATATATATATAAAATACGTGTCATATTAATAAACATGCGAAGCATGTTTGCATAATATATAATATATATAATATAAGCATGCACATATAGAATACTATATTCTACCTGGATTGATTATGGACTTTTATTCTAATTTGGTTCACTAGAGCCACCAAGTGAACCAAAAGGTCAAACCCTAGGGGTGCAAGAATTAATATTTAAATATAACTATTACATTTAAACCCGGGCTCCATTACAAACGGGTCTTCACGCGCTCCTTGCTCCTTGATCTCCAATTCTTCAAAATTAATTCTAATTATTCCTATTACAAAACTATTTAAAATAAATAGAAACCTTGATCAGCAGTCAAGGGGAAGTACATAGGAGGGAGTTAGAATTTACATTAAGAAAAATAGAGAAGACGAGGTACGCAGACCCCATTTAATAAAACCCATACATTCATGCATCCAACTAAAATAAAATCCAATCGCATTGGTCAATAGTCCATAATCAATCCCATTTATTATCATACACATCACCATATGCATCAATAAATAATATTCATCTTATGAATAATAAACATTTAATATATATATTGATATCATTTAATGGGCAAATTTAGTTAGTATAAAATCTATTTTTGAATCAAAATAAACTCCTTTATTTTAATCCAAATTTAAATCAAAATAAAACTATTTTATTTTAATTTATCCAATTTTGAATAAAATAAACTATTTTATTTTAATCAAAATCATTAATCAAAATAAACTCCTTTATTTTAATTAATTATGGAATCCAATTCCAAGTCAAAATAAACTCCTTTATTAAAGGAAACACGGATTATTTTCCTATTCACAAATAAACTCTTTTATTTTGAATAATATGAAATCTTATTTCATATCTAAATAAACTCTTTTATTTAAGGAAAGATAGATTCTTTTTCTTATTCACAAATAAACTCTTTTATTTTGAATAAATATGAAATCTTATTTCATATCTAAATAAACTCCTTTATTTAAGGAAACATAGAATCCAATTTCAACTCCAATTAGTTATCATGGAATCCAATTCCAACTCTAATTAGTTAGCATGAAATTCAATTTTAAAATTAAAATAAACCTTTTTATTTTAAAATTAAAATAAACTTTTTATTTTAAGATTAAAATAAACTTTTATTTTAATTATAAAATTATTATAAATATTATATATTATAATATCCGTACGTAATATATATAATATATATCACGTGATAGTGATCCACGGTTCAGGAACAAGATGGCAATCACGGAAAACGAAATACTCCTGAATCCCTTATTAACCTGAAGCATTCACGTGGTCCCCTTTAAATTGGCAAAACTTTTGAAGCAACTCATTATGCCTCTAAGTTTTGAAGGAAAAAAAAAATTGTAATCCTGCAAGTTCCTGGGCCAACTTTCTTTTTCCCTTTCGCGTGGATAACTAATATTTGTTTTAAAATCAAAGAATCTCATGCCTTATAAGATCATATGAATAGGCAAATAGCGAAATCATGATAAGCTTTTAAAAAAAAAAAATCAACCACGCAAATTCCGAAGTCACAGGATTAGCACGGATTTTGCGATTTTTTATTTTATTTTATTTTTTAATAAATTATATACAACAAAATTATGCCCAATTAAATTGTTCTAAACACATATCAATCTACATATTAAATCTGAACAATTAATAATTTGCATAAAGGTTTGGCTCTGATGCCACTGTTAGGTTTGTAATATTCAAGAACGCAATCAAATTGCAAAAATTAGCTGAAACGTGTAAAATCAGAGTTTTAAAAATTTTACAAACCATATACCCGGATCACCCTTTATGCACAATTATTAATTAAACGAAAAGATAAGAACAAGAACCATACCCTTGATGATCGAGCTTCCTCAGGTACAAGTTCACCTCCAATCCTTTTCGCGTTCAACTTGAATCCACCGGGTTGGGTTCCTTCCTTTGATCAACGTTAGCCACCCAAGTGTTTGGCCTCTAGAGGTGATCCACCAAGGAAGAAGAAGAATTCAAGAAGATGGGTATTTGGCTCAAACCCTAGTTTTCTATCTCTCATAGAAAAGGAGCGTACTCTCCAACAGTTGGAATAACGTATATTGGATATCTGATATAAGACTCCTCTTATAAAGATATCTAGTAACCCTATTAAAAATAAGGTATTATTTATTTAATTAAACTCTTTTAATTAAATGGGCTCCCTAATCTTATTAGGGATAATTAATTAAACTCCTTTAACTAATTTTCCCTCCTAATCCTATTAGGAATAAATGAGAGTACTTATATTAATTAATTCCCAAACTCCTTTAGGAATTAAATAATAATAATAGTAATAATAATAATAAGACTCCTCTTATTAATTTATATATTTAATATTTCCAAAATATTAAATAATAAATATTAAGCTATTTAATTTATTATTACGATTATGCCATTAACTTCTTAAATAATTATTCTTTCTTTTATGGTGTGACCCTTTAGGTTCTCCATATTAAACCGGTTGTGAATAAATCAATTAGAACAATTCTAATCTTATTTAAATAAATAAATTAAACTAATAATTTATTTAAATAAATAATATTTATTCTACAATAGGGATAAGCCTCCCTAGCGATCAACGACTTTCCAGATAATATAGATTTCAACATTAATCATAAAAGAACCTTTGAGTAAATAGTTACCGTACAATTCAATCCTTCCACCATACAATGTCCCAATTAAATATAAGACATGGAATTTCTGTCAAGTCTTATTTTATTTAATTATATGTATTTCGACTCTTAAATGCACAACCCCAAATAATGCAAATTAGAAACTCCTTTCTAATTTCATTCTGCCTTGGCCAAGGACTAATGGGTTGTCATTTATCGAATCACATAGGACATTTCTCTTCTTTTACTAGAAGTAGTAGATTCTTTATTGATCATACATTATCTCCATGTACAACTTATTATACTCAAGCATACCCTTTGATATACCCTAAGGGTCTTAAGGAATAAGTCAAAGTATAACTCATCATACACAAGATACTATGATGATCTCAAGTCCAAGGATCACTTGTACTACTATCACTACAGGAATTCCTATTGACATGCAAGTAAAACTTCATTAGGTATTCCTTAGCGAGTCACGTTCAGTGAGCTTATTCTCTAATAAGCACCTACATACTTGCTTTAGTGTCTCCACACAAATGATCATGAGATCAATCATCCTCATCCAATGAGCAAGCAACGTATGTACCAATCTATCCGGATTCACTAATCCCCAATTTAGTAATCCAACGATTGAGAACTATTTTAGTTTTAAGCTTTCTAAGAATTTAGATCTCATTAGAATGATCATCATCATTATTCTAAAAGCATTGCTTAAAACTATGGGTTTATCACACATTATAAAACAGCATCATGTAGATAATTAAAAGCCTTTAATAAATTAATACTTTTTATTAATAAATGAATAAGATTGTTACAAAGTATATGCTTTATCATCAAACATGATTGGCTTGTGTGCATATTACTTTCACTTTATAACCATTATATTTATTCTTGTCATAATATCAAATATTATCATTACAAACCTATATTATTACTTAAGTAAATGTACAGGTTCACCTTTCCCTTTCCTTTATCCTTGCCGGATCCTTCGGTCCATTCGGTCTTAGCAGCATTCATAAGGTTCAAGCAAGAGTGAGCATAACTAGCTGAGTAAGTACAACAATTCTCTTAAACATTATGTTTGAATCATATAATTTATATATCTTCAATAACTGAACAATAGTTATGAAGTACTATAGATAATTCAAAATAGCACTTCTCTTTTCTTTAAAACTTTTTACAATGACAATATTCAGTAAAACATCAATTCCGGTCCAAGACCTTAAGCATTTCATACTTTTTTTGAAAAGGACATCCCGACACTAAGTCCGTAAGTCCGGTATTTCTTACGAGCACGTCTAGGTGATCAGCTTATAGTACTTTATGTTGATTAACACTATATTCATTAAACGTGTGTATGTTTAAGTGGTGGCAACTTCAAGTGACTGTCGTTTGATGACAAAACATTTGTTTAGCAAACTCAGTCTTCATTTGAAAACCACACCAAAATAGTTTGGTAAAACCTTAACCATACTTAAATAGATTATAAGAAATCCAACATCTTAAGTCTAGCCGAAAGAATTGGCTTTGACTTCATCATACATTAATTCATGCATAAGAATGCATGAATCATAAAGCTTGTCTAGACTGAACTAAGACAAGGGTTAGAATACTTGCCTTCAGCGTCTGCTATGGTTATTACATGTTTACTTTAAGTCTTTAAGGTCTCTACAGTAGATGATCACATCACATAACACATTAGGTCATGAATAAACATACATGGTTCCTAATAAATATTACCCTTCTTCTCAATCTAATTCTGTATTAGATTTGTTACTATTAGTTCTGGCTTGCTGTTTATAGTTTACATTGTCATTTCGTTCATGTTCGATTGATTATCTTTATCCCGTAAGTGTCACACTTAAGGTTTAACAATGCCTTAACAATGTTATAGTTAAGCTTTACTTCACTGTTAATCAATTAATATCCTTGCTCTACTTAGAAACATTCTTTACTGTGCACTCCTTCAGGCTGGCGCTGCGGCGCCAGTCATTACACTACAACTCACGATGCGGCGTGGGTTTCTAGTAGCTGAGGGTCAAACCGGGTGTTGTCGCGCCACTCTATACTCTTCAAGCCGCTCCACGGCGTGAAACTACAAAAGGTCCAAGCACTGCACACGGCGCTGCATCGCCACTATTATGCCTTGGGCTGGCGCCGCGGCGCCAGCTCTGTGCACCAGACAGTGAAAATTTTTTCTTTACATAATGAACTTCCCGGACTCCAAATTTGATCATTTTAAGTCCGAATTAGCTCTTTCAAAAGCCATTAGCTCACAAATCACATACTCTACGTGCTCATATAAGAATTTTATATTTTCAACATCATTTACTGAAAATTCACCTATGAGTTCATTTTTAACGTAAACGATAAACGTTCGTGAACGTTCACCGCTCGTTTCTTCGTTTTACATCGAAATTTAGCCATTTTCGAGTCCACAACTCTATAATACCTAATAAGACTTGTTCCCATCAAAAACAAACATTTCTGAGCTTAACATCAAAATTCGACTTCTAATCCGATAATTTCATGAATTCGACGATTATCGTCCAATCATGAGAATTCCGGCATAACTTCGTTACTTATGATTTGATTATCTTTTCAAATGGATTTTATCCATCATATTAACATTTCAACCTATATATTATATCAACTTATTTTCATGATAAGTTATAACTTATTCTTCATAAGCTTATAACTTATCAAAGTATAACTATATATAACTTTGTATCACATGGATTATGATAGTTTAAGTCCTTTAACCAACATTCTTATATCTTATTAACATACTAACTTCATTTATGAAAACATGTTACAAGTCTTACAAATTCTTCCTTAGTTTATAGCTTTTCTATAAACAAAATGCTTATTCTCAGCTTATTAGAACTTAAGTCCTTAGATTCTTCATTCCTATAATTTCTTAACATACATGTCCATTAATCCACACTTCTCTATCAACCTACAATGGTAGAGATGGAAGACTAATGACATAAGATCATTACCTTTCATGAACTAGCTTTTATTCTTCTTTTCCAACAATGGAAGTTTAGTTTATTCTTGCTTAATCTCTCTAACAAATAAGTTGAAAGTGTTGGATGAAAATGAACAAGTAAATAATGAAATCCAAAGCTTGGAATTTATAGGATTTCCTAAGTTAGGGCATTATTAACAAAACCCAAATCCCTCCACCTTTGTAGCCTCCTTACTATTCATTACTTCAACCTTAAGTAAACTTTCTCTTCACCTTAATTACTTAGGCATCACAACACTTTCTTGGTCATCACTTAATTATCTTGGTCACCAAGATTAATCACGTTATCATGGGTTGCCCCATGGGTCACCCTAACCCATTGAATCATAGCTTGGGCTTAGGTTTAATTTGCTTAAGTTAATATTTGGGCTTGTATTAACAAACACTTCGACTTGCACATTAAATTCTATTGGACTCTACAATTTGCTAAACAATCCAACAAGTCCATTTCCTTAAGCTAAAAGCCTTATAACGTATTGTTTACTTATTATTCTTGTCTTCTAACTCGTATACTAATTCATAATATACAATTTTCCATCATTCATACATACTCGTATAATATATCGTATCATACTCGTATTCGTTACCTCGTACAATACATACATATCATACGATCATCACTTTAATTCCTTAACGCTTTATTTTCCCTAACATTCTCGAATTAAGTCCGCATGCGTAAAATTACGTATTCTTTACTTGAATTATTATTACATAATCGAACTCACTTCGATATTCTATCATTAGGTATTTCTCGAAAGTTCAAAAATAATTCCTGAGCAGAAATTGATGAATAGTATTTTTCAGAAAATTTCTTAGAAAACTTTTATTTTCGTCTTGGAAATTCAAACACTTTAATTCCCTCACGTAGTCGAAATACTACTACGTTCCAACGTTTCTACGTTATAAAACGACATTTATCTTACTAACACGTGATAATAACAAGTAATATAATTTTATTCTTTATTTTATTAAATAAAATAATTTTACAGTGGATCTGAATTTCTCGGTCGTTATAGTGCATAGATGGACTGTTGATTGGTATGATTATGACTAGGGATTATTTGGTATAATTATGACCGGTAATATTACAAATGATGTGGTAAAAGACCTCATTGGCTCGTAATACATTGATGGACAGTTGTTAGCATGATCATGACAATTGGTGATAACACGAATATCCTTGGCCCATAATGCGTGGATAAATTGTGAACGTGATACTAATGAATATCCTAGGCCCGTAGTGCATAGATAATTCAGTGATGTGGATTATTTATTGAGCTGAGTCTCAGCGATAAAATTGATGATAAACTTTTTAAATCATAGTTGATAGTAGATATTATGCTCTACTTAACTCTTCTAATGGATTGCTTGTTACGCTGCAGTTAAACTTGTTGTTTATTAGTTTAACACTATTGAAGGCTAACAATAATTTATTTTGTATTATCTTAGTCATAATATTTCTTACTGGGCTAGTTGAGCTCACCCTTTTGCTTTCATTGTTCTCTTCAGGAAATAAGAACGTAGTCGGGACTAGTAATGGAACAGAGTGATGGTCCGAGATGGTGGATATAGTAGTCCTCACTATTTTATAAAATAGTGTGATAATAAATGTAATAAGGACTCAATTTGTGTTTGGATATTGTCTAGAAGATAATATTCGTATAGAAACTCTCAACTACGTTTTGTCGTATTGTATAAATAAAGTTTGTATTTGAATTTTGTACCATGTATTTGGTGACTCAGAATGGGTGATGTATACTTATTTTGAGGGCGTCACAGTATGTACCAATATATCTTGATTCACTAATCCCATTTTTAGTAATCCAACGATTGGGAACTATTTTAGTTTTAAGATATCTAAGAATTTAGATCTCATTAGCCTAATCTCATCATGATTCTACAAGCATTGCTTAAAACTATAGGTTTAACACTGAAAGTCCAATAATAATCTAGAAGAGGGGTTGGATAGATTATTAAAGGTTAAAAAATATTTTAGGCCTTTTTGAATTTTTTATTAATTCATTTGCAGTTTTGGAAATTAGCAAGCAAGACAGTAAAAAATTCAATCACACAATGCACATAGATTTATCTGGTTAACAACATACACTCCTGGTATGTTGCTACGTCCAATCTCAAGTTTCTACTTGGAACTTGAAATCGTATTACATCAGTAATAAAAACTCCTTCAATAGGCGGAGAAGCCTTTACAAAGTTTTCTAGACAAACTTCTAACTATTCCTAACTAATCTATCTTGGACAGCAAGCTCCCCGCTCCCTCCTCAAGCTTAGTTGTACTTCTTTTGAGTTCAATTCTATTCTATGATCTGGTCTTGAAACAACAGCCTCTTCCTCACCTCACAAGTACACTAGAGATCCAACTTCCCGATGACTTCTCTAAGACTCTGGTCTTGGTCGAAGAATTACTCGTCTTTCTCACAGGTACATAAAATAAACTAACTTTGACTTTTTCTCTTTTTACAAATAATTTTACAACAATGTGCTTCTCAAATAAGCAGATAAGAATTTTGTACATATGGATGCTTCTGAAATAAGCAGATATCAATTGAAGAGCAAATTTATAAAAGTTTAGAAACTGGTATTCTTGAGAAAATATGTTTCTTTGTAAGCAGATAGTAATTTATATTTTGATCAAGTAATGCTTCTAAATAAGCAAATATGTAATTTATGCACAGTTATAAAAGTTTGAATAACCTTTATGTTTTGAATAAAAATGCTTCTTGAATAAGTAAATATGTCAATTCTAGTTTTAGCTCAAAAATGCTTCTGTTTAAGCAGATATATAAATGTAATTTATAAAGAATAAATTACTCTTTAAAATAAAAAGTATTTTTCTATGGATTAAAAAGATTTGCTTCTCAGATATTCTTTAACAATTATTATATGAATAATTTTTATGTATCAGTACTTGTATATAGAAAGAATAAATCAATTCAAACAATATTTATCAGGTATAATAATTAAATCAGTTAAGCACAAACTGATATAGCAAATATTATTGTTTAACTTAGATAATATATAACAATATTTTATTTATTATGTGATTTTATAAATAAAGTCACGTAGTACTATAAGGAATCGTACGGTTCAATTCCCTCACTTAAGATGAATATCTCCGTAGCCTTGCGGTGTCTAATTAAGTGTGACAAAATTTATATTATCACAATTGATATTAATATAAATATTTTCAATAGATCACTACAATTTACAAATTCGGTTCGGATGATTTCTCTTTTTGGAAGAATATCTCAGTGTCGTTTTGAGCTATCAAGTGTCATATCTATTTTACGATATTTATATAAATAATATGAATAAAAGATTACTGAAGACTATAAGGAATCGTACGGTTTGAATTCCTCTCTGTAGAGGTGTATCTCCGTAGCCTTGCGGCGCCCAAGTATCCTTTTATTTAATAAATAGATGAAATATAGATATATAAAATTGTGTATAACAATGTATATTTGTATATCTATATATATAAAGCAAGTAAAAAATAATTCAACAAAGTTAACTCAAATGACTTATCTCAATACTTGGACCAATTTTCTCTTCTCAAATAATCAGAACTTTTGTAAGAAGAGACATGTTGATCGATTTCACAATCAAAACATACGTTTGCAGTATACACGACCAACAAGTAATAAAGAGAAAGTAGAGTACCATTCCCAAGATGAATTAGTTAATAAAAATCATCAAGTACTAGTTCTTAACCAAATTAATTTTATTTAAACAATCAATTTAATGTTGTGAATTAAAATATATAATTAAACTACTACTACTACCACCACTAGTTGAAAATCAGGTTATGGAAATTTAAGATCACAACTTCACTTATTGCTTCACTTATATTAAAATACTTCTTATTAATTATGCTCATTATTCTAGATTTTTAATCAGGAACTTATTAGTACTTATAACCACCTTCCGATGCATCACAAATATATTAATCTAAATCCACAGTTAATAGAATTGAATCAAACACCCTAATTAACTAATTCACTATATTCCTATGTGAATTACAATTAAAAAGGATTTAAAGTACAGGTTCCCTATCAGATTACATGCGGCGTAAAGGCATATCCCTATCCTAAACACAAATCATGATTTCCATCACCATGCAGAAAATACAATCATATTCTATTATAATCAGATCTAAATTCATACTACATCTCCCAAATTCATATAGATTAACATGGTAATTGTTAGCTAAAAAATTAAACAATTATACGCAATCATAATAAATAATCCATAGAATAAATCATAGTAATTAATAGAGAAGCATACTAAAATAAGTTATGCAATAAGATCCGTTGCAATCTTAAACAAGAAATTTAGTTCATTTTCATTGAATTAAAATCTAGAATACACAATTGAATAAACATTAAAAGACAAGAATAGAAGTAGAGTAGAGAATAAAATATGTTGTCTGCAAATCTGATACTCCCCTCTTGCTCTTGCTCCTGCTCTTGATCTTCAATTATCTCCAAGTTGCTTCAATCTCCAACAATCCATTATAAACTAGGGTTTATGTTGTACTCTAATGGAGTGTTTTATCTAATGTTATCTATCTAATCCCCCCTTATTCTATGCCTCTCATCATGTATTTATAGGCTACAAATCCAATTTCTAATTTAGGAGGAAATTCAATCCAATTTGGAGTCAAAAAGTGTCAAAATTTGCCCCAAAACGCATTCCAACTTGACCAGGCCCGAGCCCAGTGCCCCAGCGCTGCTCACGGCACTGGAACACTGCCCCTAGCGCCCCGACGCTGGCCTGTTTTTCATAATTATTTTGCTCTGACGTGCTTTGGTAAAATGGCCATAACTTCTTCGTCTGAACTCCGATTTTGAAGATTCAAGATGTTACGAAAAGAGGAGACGTAGATCTACAATTTTCATTATTAGAGTTTTTTGAAATAAGAGTTGGAGAAATGCTGAAATTAGCTCTGAAGTAGATATTATGTAAATGGCAAGCCGAAAATGCGAATCTAGCAACCCCAAATGTCGATCCAAGTAACTTTTGTCCCAATTACTACAAAACAACATAAAACATGCATGAATAGACACAAACAATTTAAAACTTTCAAAAGATTAAAGCTCAAATGCACTCAATTAATGGGTATAAAACTCAATCATCAAAAGCTTTTAGAGAGAATTTAGGCAAGGATAGTATGCTTTGCTTTTTCAGTGATTTGGTAAAAACCAAAAGAATGATATACTCCCTATTTATGGATTTTTGAAGTCGGGGGCAAAAAGATAATTTGTGAAAACCAATTTTGAATGCATGGTCCAAATTGCATATTTGTGAATTTAACGGTCCAGATAAAAACAAATTTCACGCGAAAGAACTTAATTTTTCACCTGGTCATTTTTCCACTTAATTAGCATTTATTAAAGAAATTTGACAACATGTAAGAAAGCTATACACGGTTTCAAACATTAAAGACGCATGCCAACACACGATTTTTTAAGTCCCAAAATGAATGTCTCATTTTGCGAACACATCACACACACACATGCTATATATATATATATATATATATATATATATATATATATATATATATATATATATATATATATATATATATACATGTTTTAATATGATGTAATAAAATATTTTTTCCAACTTTTGGTTTTGAAAAAGAAATAGAATCTCATTGCCTTAAATATTTATATGAATCAATTTATTAAACACTTAACATTTAAATTATCAAGGTCAATAAAAATTAATTCAAATCAAATCAAAAAATAGTTTACATAAAAATATAAAAATAAATAAATAATTATAAATTTATTTAATTACTACATAATTGTTATCATCAAAATGTATAAAATAAAATGAGACATATCAATCTCCCCCTTTTTGATGATGACAATTATATAAAAATATTTTTATCCTTTAAGAAGTCCCCCCTCAAACTATGAACACTTTAATTCCAATCTCATAGTAGTTATAATATTTTTCTTCTCCCCCTTTGTCATCATAAAAATGATGGGGAAAGAGATCTAATCCTGCAGAAAATATTAGTCAAATAATCCGGTACAAACAGTTAGTACCATAATATATCATTTAAACATATCAATAGAATTAGTTTTATTATTAGAGAGGGGTTAGGAGAGTTAAGTTACAGTTGTCCCAAATAGTTAGTTATATTATATTTAGTTCAAATAGTTAGTAATCCTCTAGATTTAGAGGAGAGAAGTGTTGAGAAACTTCAGGAATGTTGAAAACAGTTGTGGTACAAGATCAGTTGGGTCATCATTTGTATTAGCATGAAACTGATAGGGACTTATAAGCACTCTATTGTTCTCCATCAAAAAATATACCATGGACTTAACAGCATGTAAAGATGACTGCACATCTTTTAACTTTTCTAACATAAGAGTTTGGTTTTGTAGAAGAAGTTGATTCATGCTAATAAGATAATCGATTTTAGTGGCCATGTTGATGTTGGACTTAATAACCTCATGATCAAAAGGTTTGAAAACAATTAAGGGATGAGGTGAAAGGTTTAAATGGGAGACAATATTGCTTGTTGGAACTAGTTGGGACTGATGTTGTGACACATTGATATCTAGATAATTAAAAATATGAGTAAGCAACAAACCAAAGCCCAGACAGTTGTTATGGAAGCAGAATCAAAAGATGATAATAAAAAGTAGGCCAAGTTATAAGGCATGCACTCATTCAAGATGCTCTTGATGATTTCCAAATCAAAGGGCAGTAATTTCCTATCATCTCTAACAGGCATGAAGTTGATCTAAGAATTTTACCTAGAAATTAACACTCAACGGTAAGAAACTCTAAACCAACTTTGCAAGGAAAATCAAACAATAGAGTAGGTACCATTTGATCAGTCACAATAGACAAGTTGTGCTTAAATATCATGCATTCTTCCACAGAAATACCAGATGAATGAAGATAAGAATTGATCCTAGGTAATTCTAAAGTAGAAGGATGTAGTTGGAGTGCATGTACAAGAAACAGTTCATCAATGATGTATGTTTGACCTTATATACAAGTAGTGATGTTTTTTAATAAACCAGAAGAATCCTTAGAGAATTCCATATGAGTGTAAAATTCAGCTATATGACCAGGATAGATAGACTTATCATAGAAAGTTACCAAACAATCCCACCTAATATTTTTAATCTTTTAAAACAGGTCTTCAAAACTATGAAAGGTAATTACATTCCCTGGACACATATTATGTCTCATAACTCTGTATTTAGCTTATGCAGATGCAGTGGTGAGATAAGGGACAACATTAGAAACATGCAATTCAGACTGCAAAGAAAGTGTTTTATGTTTAGATGAAAAGAGGTTAGACATGATTAGTAGAGAAGCAGGGAAGATAGATGAGAAGATGAAGCTAAGTAAGGACTGAACACATGAATGCACCATACTGAAAATGAGCTTATATATAGATATATATAGAAAATAATGTAATGATATGCTGCAGGTAAGATAATTCTTATACTAAATATAGGCAGTCAAGATTTGGTAGTAAATATATGTATGAAGTTATAAGTACTATGACCATACGGAGAACTATAGTTAACATCATAAAACATTTAAGTTAAATAGTAGAGTGAATGTATTTTAAATCTCTTATTTAAGATGGTAAGAAACTGGTAATAAAAGAGTGAGCCATGCGTCATATTTACAATATAGAGAGAAATTATGTTCAGTCAATTTAAAAAATAATTACATAAGAATATAACGGTATTTGGCATTTAAGACATTCTTTGGTAAAACACGGCAAAGAACTATTTGACAGAAAAGAATAGAGCTGAGTTGTATCAGTAGATAGAAAGACTGATATTTAAAAAAATTCAGAGATGCATGTATTTTGTAAAATATAGCATTTATAGAAAATCTCAGTGAGATTGATCAAACATCAGTTAGTGCAATAAATAAACCTAGTGGACATCAGTATCTACACAATATATAGTATGAACAAGAATTATAAAGCCAGTGGATATCAGTATCCGCACAATATATATGTCAAACAAAATAAAGCCAGTGGACATCAATATCCACACAATGTGTATTATGAAAGAGACTGATAGAAATATGAAAGGGTTTATCTGCGAGAGCAGTTTAAGCAAAAAAAATATACCAGTGTAGTGTAACAAAAATGCAGTATTTCTAATCGTTCAACCATAGGTAGATAGTATACACAGTCGTAGACATTTTCTCAGGGAGAATCACACTTGGTCAAGCAACAGCTAATAAATACATATAAAAAGGTGTATATATATATATATATAGCTATTAAAAAATAGATATGTATATAAAATATATATAGAAAGATATAAATAAGTATATATATAATATAAATAAATCTGAAGAAAAGAATTTGACAAACAAAAATTAGGGTTTTTGAGAAACAAACACTAGTTCATCACAGAAATTTGGAAAAAATTGTTAAGATTTTAGGGTTTAAAAATTTAGGGTTTTAGTAAAATTAAAAAATGAAAACTTAAAACATAAATTTCAGCGAAAAAGATTTTTCAGAAGATTTTTAAAAAATGATGAACCTGTAGAACTTGGTGATTTTGAAAAATGGACGAAAACCTGAAGTATCGATTTCTCATATCTGAAACATTTATGAACGGAAAACAACATTTCAAATCATTTAGAGAGTAAAAAAATGAATGTTTAAACACACCGAAGAGATTAGGGTTTTGAATCACAGTAGATAAAAGTATGAAAATGGAAATTTTTAATATTAATAGAAGGAATTAGGATTTTGTTTTGAAACAAAAAGTTACCAGAAAGTATAATGGATTTGAGAAAGTAAAATCAAGAGAAATGATTTTCATTGTTCTTCGATCGAAACCCTAATTTTTTTTTACGAATTTTGAGTTTACACGATTAATCAGATCGATTAACCATATCAAACCAAAATTTGTAAAGTGTATCAATATATTAAGAAACATGATTTGATAGAGAAGAATAGAGACAGGAACCAGAAACAGAGATTGCTGAAGGTGAGGGAGATTGGTGGTGAAGATGAGAGAGAAGAGAGAGAGAGCCAGAGGCGTAAGAGAAGAGAGAGAAAGAGGAAAGAATGAGAAATGATGAAAAAAAAATTATATATATATATATAGTTTGACTTACTTTGTTAATCCAGCGATGGAAAATTGGTCTGGAAAAAGTACCAGTGGTACCTGTCAGTTTCTTCGATGGTTGAAATAGATACCGAGTTATATTTTTTAGAAAACCAAAAAACTAAACATCCTCCCAGAAACTGATAGGTACCACTGGTACTTTTTTGATCGACATGATGACCTGCATATTCAGAATCTAAAAAACACATGAGATTAAATGGTTGATCCTTAAGATACTATAGGCCTAATTCAGCTTTTCCTTTAAGATACCAAAAAATCCTTTTCACTGCGGTCAGGTGAGATTCTTTAGGATTAGCTTGAAACCTAGCACATTTATAAACCATAAACCTAGCACATTTATAAACCTAGCAGTGATGTATAGTAAACTTCTGATCATTCCTCTGTATTTCTCTGAGTCAACAGATTTTCCATTTTCATCAGCAATTAATTTATCAGTAGTTGACATAGGACTGTTAAGAGGATTTACAGATTCTGAGCTAAATTTCTTGATCATTTCTTTATAGTATTTAGATTGAGATATATGAATACATTTTTCTCCTTGTTTGATCTGAAATCTGAGGAAGAAGTTTAATTCTCCCATCATACTCATTTCAAATTCTTTACTCGTACTTTTAGAGAAGTCATTGCACATAGTAATGTCAGTGGAACCAAAAATAATATCATTAACATATATTTGAATTACCAAAATATCATCATTCTTAGTTTTAGTAAATAAAGTAGTATCAACAGTTCCTCGTTTAAAACCATTATTTAGTAAAAATTTACTCAGTCTTTCATACCAAGCTCTAGGAGCCTATTTTAAACCATATAAAGCTTTATGTAATTTATAAACTATTCAGGATGACAAAAATCTTCAAATCCAGGAGATTGTTTAATATAAACTTCCTCTTCTATAACACAATTTAAGAATGCAGATTTGACATCCATTTGAAACATCTTAAAAATTTTATGACATGCAAATGCTAATAACATATGAATAGATTCAATTCTAGCAACAGGAGCATATGTTTCATCATAGTCAATACCTTCCATTTGAATATACCCTTGTGTAACTAATCTTGCCTTATTACGTACAATAGTTCCACTTTCATCAAGTTTATTACGAAATACCCATTGAGTTCCAATAATTGAAATATCCTCGGGTTGTGGAACTAACTCCCATACTTTTTTTCTAGTGAATTATTCAAGTTCTTCTTACATAGCCATTATCCAGTCTTCATCGAGTAAAGCATCTTTTATATTTTTAGGTTTAATTTGAGACAAGAAAGATAAGTGACCAGCCAGATTATGTGCTTGTGATATAGTGATAACCCCTTTAACAATATTACCAATTACATTTTCTGTAGGATGATTTTTAATAATGTGATACTCCTTGGGAAAATCATTTAACTGAGGGTTTGGGTTTTCAATGGGATTCCCATCAATAGGTGGAGATGCATTATCTAGTTTTGGTTCTTCCATATTTCTGAGAATATCTTTAATGAAAACATCACTGTTAACAAGCTCTTTGTATTTTGGAGGAGGCTAAGTTTCATTAAAAGTCACATTCATTGATTCTTCCACAACTAGACTTCTTTTGTTGAAAACTATGAATGATTTACTATTAAGAGAGTATCCAAGAAATATTCCTTCATCAATCATCAACCAAAACTAGAATGTATACAGCACCACCCTTGCTGTGTTTAGGTATAGGCCCCACAATGTCCATATGTAACAATTCTAATGGTCGAGAAGTTGACATAGTAAGTTTAGGTTTATATGATGCGTGAATTTGTTTTCCTAGTTCACAAGCTTCACAGATGTGATCTTTTAAGAATTTCAATTTAGGAAGACCACGAATATGTTATTTAGAGGAGGTGTTGTTTACAAGTTTCATGTTGATGTGTCCTAGTCTACGATTCCATAGCCAAGGATCCTCATTTGCAGATATAAGACAAATGTTATCTAAATAAGAATATACATCTAAGCCACAAGTATACATATTTTGATATCTAGGGAAAACTAAAATTAATTTACCAGTTTGATCAAAGATAGAGCAATTATGTGTACTGAAGGATATTTTAAAACCACTATCACAGAGTTGACTAATAGATAGAAGATTATACCTGAGTTCAGTGACTAACTGAACATTAGAGATGGTTATGTGGTTATTACCAACACTTCTAACTCCAATTATTTTACCTTTATTGTTATCTCCGAAAGTTACCTCACCAAAGTCTGTAGCTTACAGATTTTTCAATTTTGACTTGTCGTCAGTCATGTGTCTTGAGCAGCCGCTATCAAGATACCATTTGCTTTTATTCAGATCAACTACAAGACATACCTGAAATGTATATACTAATTTTACAAGTTGGTACCCTTTAATAAGAAGGGTCCTTAGGGTGAGTTTTCCATTTTCTATAAGGAGCATTTGAAGTTTCCTTTACAAAACTTGGCATTTGATAATCAGTTTTAGTAGAAATAAGCATTCTATGAGTAACTGGATTATGAGGAGTATGATAATATTGTTTATGAAATTCTTTTCTTGTGATGGTGCAATATATGTCCTTTTGGAAACCAAAATCATTTTCCCTTTATAGTTTCCATTTCTAGCATTGCATATATAAAAGGAATGACCATTTATGTTACAATAGGAACATTTAGTGAAATGAGATATATGACTTCTTTTTTTCTTTGATTTTAACATTATATAGTCCTTTATCCTTTAGTTTACTTGTTTCTCCAGTATATCATAAGCCTTCTTTTTTAAAACTACATTTTTGTTGATTTAACATGACATCAAGATTTTCTTTTCCTTTTGTAAATTTATAAATTATAGTATTTAAATCTTCACGTTCTTTAGTTAAATTTTCAATTATGGAATTATGTTTTTCTATTTCTAATTTTAAAAGTGAATTCTCATTTCTAATTTTTTTTCAATTTTCGCTTGATCTTGCACTTGATTATCTTCATTGATGACCGCAAGTGTTGAATTTTCAATTTCAATATTTTTAATTGAGATAATAAGTGATGAATTTTCTATTTCAAGATTTTTATTTATTTTCTTAATTTTTTCTAATTCTTCTTCATTTTTAAGTTTACTTCATTTAAACTTTCATTGGTGATAATTAAGTTAGAATTTTCAATTTCAAGGCTCTTATTTATTTTTCTTAATCTTTTAACTCTTCTTTTATTATCTCATTATTCTCATATAAATGACTATAAGCCTCTTGTAATTCATAGTGTGCTTCATGTATGTTTTCTAACGTATATGCAAAAAATGAGGTGTTAGGCAATTGGTGTTCAGAATTTACCTCAGATCCTGGTGATGAGTCATTGTCTGCCATTAAATAGAGACTTGCAACTTCTTCAGTTTGTTTAGTAGTTTCTTCCTCGTCACTTAAATCTCATCCTTCCTCAACTACAAGAACTTTGTTGTTGATCAGTTTTGGACAATCCTTTTTGAAGTGTCCAGTCTGCTTACATTCAAAGCATGTGTTTGAATTTTCATTTAGGTTGGTACTCCTGAAGTTGTTGTTATTAGCTTTGAAATTTCCTCCTTGCATCTTCGGCTTGAAAGTTTCTTTGCTTTTGAAGTTGTTGAAGTTGTTGTTTGTCTTCATAAAGCATTTGCCATATTTTTTTTCCTTGCTTTGAATTACTCTCCTGAGTTGTCTGGATAGTAGAGCAACTTCATTGTTGTCTAGACATAGGAGTTCTTCATTCAGTTCATCATCATCGCTTTATTGGTCCACTAGAAGGGCTTTGAAGACCCTTTCTTTTTGAGATATGTGTCTGATCTGGCTTTCTCGACGAGCATGTCGACTTCATGGGCACGAAAATTTCTAATGAGATTATCCATGGGATATGTGGTTAGATCTTGCATTTCTTTGATTATTGTAACCTTTTTTTTATATGGATGGGAGGGCTTTGAGAATTCTTCTATTTTCCACATTTGTAGTGTATGCCTTTCCCAATTGTTCTAGCTCATCAATGATTCTGGAAAATCGTGTTTCAATATCAATGATCTTTTCTGCTTCTTCAATCTTGAAGCTTTCATACTCTTGGATTAGAGCATCTTTTCTAGTTTCTTTGATATGATTGGTACCTTCATAGGTTACAATAAATTTTTCCCAAATTTCTTTTGTATTTTTGTAGTTGCTAACTCTTTTGTATTCTTTTTCAATTAAAGCACTAGTTAGCACTTGTTTAGCTCGGGATGCTATATTTATAGTTTCTTCTTCTTCAGAGGTGAATTCATAGATATCTTTCTCGATAGTCTTTTCTCCTTGGTTTTTTGTTGGAATTTGTACACCTCGTTCGATGGCACACCAAATTTTGATTCCTTGGGATTTGGTATAAATTTTGAATCTATTTTTCCAGGTGGCAAAGTT
The DNA here is from genome assembly GCA_020205505.1 of Panax japonicus. Taxonomy (NCBI): domain Eukaryota; kingdom Viridiplantae; phylum Streptophyta; class Magnoliopsida; order Apiales; family Araliaceae; genus Panax; species Panax japonicus. Next base: position 37,325,129 of record CM035106.1, on the reverse strand, counting down.
GGTACCATCAAATAGTGGAGGTCTAGACATTGACAGTTCTTCTCCGCAACCAGTATCATTGTAGGCCATGGATCTACTCTTAGGTATGCCTGTATATACTCAATAAACAAGTTAACGAGCACATCTTTGATACCAATTGAAAGTCCAATAATAATCTAGAAAGGAGGTTGAATAGATTATTACATGTTAAAAATATATTAGGCCTTTTTTGAATTTTTTAATAATTAATTGGCAGTTTTGGAAATTAGCAAGCAAGACAGTAAAAAATTCAATCACACAATGCAGAAAGATTTATCTAGTTCACAACATACACCCCTGATATGTTGCTGTCCAGTCTCAAGTTCATACTTGGAACTTGGGATCCTATTACTATCAGTAATAAAAACTCCTTCAACAAGTAGAGAAGCCTTTACAAAGTTTTATAGACAAACTTCCAACCATTCCCAACTAATCTATCTTGGACAGCAAGCTCCCCGCTCCCTCCTCAAACTTAGTTGTACTTCTTTTGAGTTCAGTTCTATTATATGATCTAGTCTTGAAACAACAGCCTCTTCTTGACCTCTCTAAGACTTTGGTCTTGGTCGAAGAATTACTCGTCTTTCTCACAAGTACATAAAATAAACTAACTTTGACCTTTTCTCTTATTACAAATAATTTTACAACAATGTGCTTCTCAAATAAGCAAATAAGAATTTACTACAGATGGATGCTTCTGAAATAAGCAGATATCAATTGAAGAGAAAATTTAAAAGTTGAAAGACTTTTATTCTTGAGAAAATAGGCTTCTTTGTAAGCAGATAGTAATTTATGTTTTGATCAAGTAATGCTTTTGAATGAGCAAATATGTAATTTATGCACAATTATAAAAGTTTAAATAACCTTTATGTTTTGAATAAAAATGCTTCTTGAATAAGCAAATATGTCAATTCTAGCTTTAGCTTAAAAATGCTTCTGTTTATTAAGATATGTCAATTGTTGCGATCGAGATATTTGATAATTTCCCAGACAAGCCTTCCAAGGTCAATGGACAGTGGCTTAAGCACTATTATGGTGGTGAAGTTGATAGGCAGAAGGTCACCTCGATTCTTTCTACTACATAATTGGAGCAGAGATAGTCAAGCTAACTAACTATAAATTAGTGCTTAATGGGAGGCACCCCATTATTTCTCTTCCTTACCTCTTGTTTAATTCTTGTGAATCATGTTTATTCTTATTCTGCATGTTAAATTTTTTATTGCATAAAATTTTTTACTTAAGTTTTGTTGGAGCTGAATGTGCATATCATTTTAGTTAGGAGTAGCATATAGAGCATTCCTTTAGATATATTCATTCATTTATATTACTTAGTTCATATTTTGATCTTTGGGAATTGGTATATCTCATAATTGTAAATGCTACATGTGCAGGTGATTTGCAGAATGTCAGTAGCCACTTATTTCTACTTCAACTGCAGCTCATTTCTTGTCTGGGTACAAGGCAGCGCGGCCGTATGTCTTAGTAGTTCAAAAAAGATGCGCTCGCGCCATATTTCTTTACAGTCTGGTCAACAGCACGCCCGCGCCCTATACACGTTTAGTACCAGCGCGCCCGCACCGTGACACTAGCGTGCCCGCACCATCAGCAAGTAAAAAACCTGCACGGCAGTGCTCGAGGTCGGTTGCAAAAAAATTTTAAAGAATTAAAATCGTGTCCCACTACAACTCTTATATCAGTTTCCATTACCCAACGTGCGCCTCTCCATCTCTTTGTCACAAACTGACGCCTATCTCTTCATCTCTCTCAAACTGTTTCCATTTCAAATCCTAACTCCTCACCCCACAACATATTTTACGCATTCCGTTTTCTTTTCGACATTCAACTTCTCATACATTCAGTTATAAAGATAAAGTTAGGGCTTGTTTGAGTTTGTTAGTATAATAATTTTGGGGGTAGCTTTCAAAGATAGTGCATATTTTCATTACTTAGTATCTCCTCTTCTCTTAGAATTTCTCTTCATCAATTACTATGGGGCCAAAGAGAGCATGTTCCCGCACTCCAGAATCATCTTCCTCAAGTAGCCAAAGTGAGGATATTGTTAACCTCACAAAGTTTGTCAGCCTTGATGCCCAGATGGAGTACTACAGAATAGTGGCTAAGACATTTCTGAAGGAGAGCAGCTTCAAACCTGGTGCACAAGATGGATAACTTAAAGAAATGATCAGAGAAAGATGCTGGATTGGAGTTGTAACTACCCCAATGCCTGAACCTATGGGTATTATGCGGAAATTTTATGCAAACGTGAAGGAAACCATGAGTGGGCTATCCTTTGTCAGAGGTATTCAAGTAGATTATCGCCCACAGGCGATATGAGGTGTGTTCAACCTACCCGATCCCCAACTAGATGTGCAAATTGGGTCGAGGCTGCAAGGTTTGAGATTAACCTGGACAGGGTTATCACTAACTTCTGCATACCGGGTACACAATGGAACTACAGGCCTGGAACAAATTAGCCTATAACTTTTTCAGCCTCAACACTTAATTGTTATGTCAAAGCTTGGAATTTATTTATTTGTGCAAAGCTAATGCCTTCAACACACCAACATAAAATCACAGTCGAACATGCTATCATTTTATGGGGAATTATGATAGGAAAATATATAGATGTTGGCCATCTCATACACCAAAACATGTTACTCTAGATGAGTGGGAGCAGCACAGGGAATATACCACATGCCTCAGTTGTTGCTCATTTGTGTGTACGAGCAGAAGTCCATTGGGGTGAGGAACAGATGCAATATCCCAGCCAAGATATCTCTCATGTTATAATTGCTAAATTCGAGGATTGGGTAGGAGGTACACCGCACCCGAGGGGAAAAGGCTTCATTCTTCCAGCAGCATCAGCGGTGCCATCTCCACGGCCCACGCGAATAACTAAAGCAGGCACTTCGACTCTAGCCACTGCTGCAGATGATGAACGTCGTCTCCACAAGTTGGAGAGAAAATTAGATGTGATGCATGATTTTTTTTTTAGCATTTGCCAATGGATTAATGCGGTCCCTAGCCGAGGCTTTTACGTAGTAAGGAACCATGCTTGAGTTTCCATAGTTCGGGACAGCAGTGCCATTTCCATCGCCAGACTCACCACCCGAGGAGGGTGGTACAGCTAATAATTAGGGGAGTTTCTTATAACCATTTACCTTCATTTATTGGGGACAATGAATATTTTAAGTTTTGGGGTATTGGGTGTTTAGTAGTGTAGAGCATATAGTTAATTGTATATAGCTTATTTTGCATCATTTTTGCATGTTTAGTATAATTTTTGATTATTTATGTGTTTAATTTAATTATGCAAAAAATGTTTGCATTTTAGTGATTATTAGCTTTTTTTAGTTATGTGTTTAGTTACATATCCCAAGTATATAGTTTTGGAGAATTCTAGTTTAGCCAATGATGAATTTAAAATTTGATGGATTCTTGAATTTGGTGGATAACATGATCTTAGTTATAATGTTATACATGATTTGGTCCATATTTGTTGTTTAGATGATATCGGTTAGCACTTAGGTGTTCAGGTCTGGTTGTTGGTAAAAGAATAATGTGTTTTGCTTGTTGAGTAGAAAATGTTACTTTTAAATATAGAATAGAATTGTGTAGAAAGTGGACATAGACTATGAAAACACTGATAATCATAATTTGGGAACTCATGGGTATGCTTGCTCTTAATAAAATTATTGGAACCTTCCCGAGTTGAATAATTAAATCTTGTGGTGGGTTGTGATGGAGCGTAAAATGAACTCGATTAAATGGAAAGTGGGATGGAGCGTAAAACGCACTCACTAGAAATAAAGCAGAATAAACCCATTGTTGAACCATAGTTTTTATTGATATGTTGGAGTAGTTGATGTCTCAGTAGTATATGTAGTTCTAGATTTGAACTGCAATTATTTGTCTTTAGCAGTATAACATGTGTAATTTTTGCTTTGGTCAAATTTATTTATGAACACATCACACACAATAGCATCTTTATAGTAAATATGGATTATTTGATTGTATGATGTTATGTCTGTAGCTTGGGTTGATACTTTATTCTTGAATCTGGACAATTCTCTGAGGCATACTTTAATGGAATTCCAATTTAGCTTAAAATCTTGGGACTCACTTGCATCATAATATAGTTTGCATAGCATGTAGTTGCATTAGTTAATTTATTTTTGTGTGCATTGCTTGAGGGCAAGCAATATTTCATGTTTGGGGGTATTTGATAAGTAGGCTTTATACCTACTTATTGGTTGCCAACTCACTGGAATTATGCTCATCTCAAGTAGTTTTATTATGTTTTATTTTTTTTTTGTGTTTATTTTGCAGTATGCATTGTTAGAACTCCTATAGCAACATAAGGCATGGAATGGCATGGATGGCATGTAAATAGCATTAACAAGGCATGGTGGCTTGTGTAAGAGTGAACATAGCAGCTGGACATGAGCAGGTGAGAAGGAAGATTATGGAAGAAATAGAGTGAAGAAGGAAAGAGTTGAAGAAGAAGGAAGCAACAAAGGGCCATTATCAAAGGGCCATGGCGCGCTCGGGCCATTCATATGCCAAAGACTCCTACAGCGCACCCGCGCTCGTTTCAGAATAAATTACTGCGTGGCTGCGCCGATCATATTCAGATTAAATTGTTGACATTTTGTACTTTAAAATTTGAGCGTGTTTGTTTGTTATGGGACGATATGGTTGGTTTCTAGAGACGTGGTTTTTTAGTTTTCACTATTTTTCTTAGGTTTTAGTTTTCTCTAAGGAGGGTTAGAGCATTTGATTACTACTTTAAGCTCCTCTCTTTATCTAGATTGAAAAAATAATTCTAGTTTTCACTTTCTGGAGATTTATGTGGATTGGAACAAGCCTAGGAACAGACTTTACAGTAATAATTAACACATTTGATATCTTAATTCTCTTTAATCTCTTATTTACATTGTTCATTTCTATGGTTTGCTTTAATCCCATAATGGTTTTTGGTTCAGAAATGAACTAAATTCCATTATGGGATTCTAATGGATTTTGATGTGTAGTCTAAATATGTATGCCTAATTGTGATGTTGTATATTTATCAGTGGATTACCCATTATGGTTGTGCTAAATGCTTGAATGCTTAATCACCATTCACACTAATTGCTTGTATGGATTTGGAAAATGAAATATAAGTATAGATTAGACCATGATGACATATGTTCATAAGGCTTATTTGTATTAGTCTTTATGATTCGTGACCCGGATAAACATATAGCGGTTCACCATGTGAAGTTATTAAGAGAGCTTGTACTTCAAATCAATATTGTTATGAATTCACACACATATATATAGTGAGTTTGGTGATTATGATGCTTACATGAATTCTATCAATTGTGGATTTTGTGTAAATTTGACATAGTGTGACAACCCGAATTTTTATAAGTTATTAAAATAGAAATTTAATAATTAAAATTCTTATTATGAGATGTTTTGAGATTGAGTATGTATATATACGTGTATATATTTTGAAATATGTGATCTAGTGTGAAGATATATATATATATATATATATATATATATATATATATATATATATATATATATATATATATATATATATATATATATACACACACACACATATTGGGAAAGTGAGGTTTAATAGTTAAGTTAACTATTGAAGAAATTAAATGAATTTGGTAATTATTTTAAATATTCTTTGAATTAAATAAATAATTTAGTTACGTGTGTATGATAATTAAATTAAAGCAAAAATAAATTTTATTCTTTAAAGATTTAATTTAATGAATTAATTAAACTAAATGAGTTGTTTAATATGAAACAAAATAAGTATATTAAATAAAGTAATGTTTAAATCTAATTTATTAATTAAATTAGATATATGTAATTATTTATTAATTATTAGTATAATTATAATAAGATTATAATTATTATTAATTATTATTATTATAAGTTATTTAAATTAACTAAAGGTGTGACACATGAAACTATATAATATAATATTATTAAAATAATCTAGTTTGGGGGAATTGGTGTGTGGCCAAACAAGGCTTTGTGGCTTTTGGTTTTTGTAACTGACTTCTTTTTATTTATTTTTTGACCGATAGAGTAAGTGGGAATTAAGCCATATTAGTTTTTTCTTTCTTTTGCGTTTTATTTCTCTTCTAAGGCCTAAGAGCAGAGAGTTGGGAGAGAAGAAGAAACACAGAGGGTTTAAAAAGAGGGAGAGCTTGGTGAGAAGAGAGAATTGCAGAGATTGTTAAGAGAACAAGAAGGGTTTCTAACACTTTGCTAAATCAAGTTAAATTGCTTCTAAGTTGTATATTTTGATTTCTTAGTGATTATCCATTGTAAATTGATAGTTGTGTTGGATTGATATATATACTTTCAAGTAGGGTTTATAATCTGTTAATCATCACATGTAAGTGTTGTTTGATAATAAAAATCCATGTAAATTGGTTTGTAGTAAGAAAAGTATATAACAGTGTTTATACATAAAAATTGGCTTTAGAAAGTACAAACTTTTATGCCCTATATGTGTTATAATAAGTAAATTGAGGTTGGATTATGTTAATATGTGAACAAAAAAAAGTGGCGTAGTTTATATCATGTTAATCGGTTAAGTAACGAAGTCGTGGCGATCAAATTCGGTAAATGTGTTTAAAACATGAGAATAGAGTATGAACATGTGTTTTGGGTCAAATTTTAGGTTGGTTAATGTTTTTATTAATTTTAGAATTCTAGAATGTTGTAGTTCTATGAATTACGAATCCATAGAATCGAAAACGGACAAATTTGGATGTGTATAACTCAAGTTATTAAGATTATTAGGAGAAAATGGTCAAAAATCGCAAAATACTGTAATCTGGGCGAACCCTAGTGGGGGCGCGCTGCCCAGAGCGTGGGCGCGCTTCCCAACACTGCTAGATGGCGCGGGGGCGCGGAAAAGGGGCGCAGCCGCTCTTCATTTGTGCTAACTGTGACTACTTTGACATATTTTGGTAAAATGGTCATAACATTTTCATACTAACTCCGATTGAGGTAATTCAAGATGATCCGAAACGAGGTCGAATAGACCTACAACTTTTATTCTTTAAGTTATTCAATTTGAGGTTGGTAATAGGGGTCAGAATTGTCATTTGTATGAGTGTTGTGTTTTCGGGGACAATCAGAGGGCGATGGCATGTACGTATGCAAGTGTAGTGCTCTTGACGATAAAAGATGTTGTTCTAAGTTATTGAACATGAATATTATGAAGTATAATGATGCTTAACATTAATAAATGATGTATTAGATAAGTTGTATACGCATACTAAGCACACATAAGAGAGACAAATTGGGCGTGTGACGAATAAACGTCGAAACGCCGTGATAAGTGATAATGAACGTAAAAAGTTTTTTAAATCAAATGAAATGAATATTATAAGATATTGAATAGTGTTAATATAAAACCAATAAGTGGTCCTAGCAAGACTTAACATTTGAATGAACTTCAAATATGAAATATAGTGAGATATAAGTTGAAAGTTAACACAATCAAATTGAACATTGTGTATTTATGATAGGAAGGGTTATGAGACGTAGAGTAAAGTTTACATTACAACTACCATGTGTTGCTATGTGACTAATAGTTAATGTGAATTATTATAAAATTGTGTAGGGCACGTGAAGTGCAGATATCTGTAAGCTGTTAAACTGTTATTGGTAAACAACGATCAAGGCAAGTCTTTCAGTTCATATTTGCTATGTGAACTTGATGATTAACTATTTTAAATCTTTATTGCAAAGAGTATGATGTGTTATATATATGTTCAAAGTATGAAATGTTAAAGTCAATTTATGACTATGTTGATTGATTAAAGCATGCTGATTGAGTAAGGACTCAATCTTAATACTATTATATGAACTGTAGCGTGTATGTTATATGTTGAGCATGATATTATGTGCTACGTGATACATGAAAATTGTTAGATTTTATTGGGCTGTCGAGCTCAACCTTGCAAATAACCACTTTTGCAGGTTCAAGATTCAAGGTAAAGTTATGTGTTACTTGAAAGACGTGAATAAGATGTGATACTTGAAGATTTATACACTTTGGTTGTGTTATTATTATTTGAACCATGTTTAAGGTTTCGAATAATGTATTAATGTTGAATTGTAATATCATTTTGCGATGTAAACTATTGTAGTATTAAAATAATTCTGAGATATTTAGATGTAAAGGTTGAAGGTTTTGGGAACGAGGATAGTTTGTAATAGAAAATTTTAATTTTTTTGCAAATTTCAATGGTTGTATTATCGATTAATGATGTAAAATTAGAGGTTGAATGTATTATTAACGACCGAAGTCGAGAATTAAATTGTATGAATTTTGGGGTCGTTACAGTTGGTATCAAAGATGTAGGTTATAAACCTTAGGTAGGAATACCGTAGGCTATAACCTTAAAGAAGGAAGATGAAGATAATAAAAGAATAAGCTCAAGTAGAGTTTGAATAATAAGAAGTAATTTAAGAAATTTTTAAAGAAGGGATTAAAACATGCGTGAGAGGATTCAAAGAAGAATCTTGCAGAGTTATAAGGAATATGAATGTGGGGTTACCCAACTCCAATAATAAGGATGTAAGGTGATAATAAATAGACAATGTCTATAAGAAGAGAATGATAACGAAGGTAAGAATAAAAATTTATATTTAAGTATAGTACAATTGTACTCATTAATAGTTGATGTATGGTATCTGGGCTAAACGATTCCTTAATAGAGCGGAGGTATATACGAACTAGCAACTCGGAACCTAGTTTGTTGGTTGTTTGTGGGAAACCACTCAGCGTACCATATTGAAACTGTTAGAGACTCGATGTGTACCAAGTATAGAAAGTGGATACGAATGATGAAAATGTGGAACTCGAATGAAATGTTGAGCAATGGAAATGAAGTTAGAGATTCTTAAAGGAAGAAGTATTATATAAACAAGAAAATTCAAGGAAGAATCTTGAAGAGATATAAAGATAAGAAATGGGAGTTGCCTAACTCCAATAGCCAAGATAACGAATAATGTCGTAAATAATGAAAAAGGAAAGAAAGGGGATTGTAAAACAAAAAAATCACGAGTTAAGAAAAGAATTTTAAGGGAAATGATTATCGAATAAGATCATGACGTGATCTGTTTAAGTTATAAAAGAAAGATGATCTGTAATATTTGAATAATTATAGCTTGATGCTATGAATTTAATGTACTATGATATAGTATGAGATACACTCGCAAGGAGTTATAGATAATGTGATACGAGGAATTCGTATCGAGCAAAGAGCAAGTTAAGAGTAAGATAGAGTTAAGTGGGATTTCAATTGAGGACTCATGTGATGGCTAAGTTGTAAATCTTTGTATGGGCAATGGTTTTGTGCTTGCACTCAGTTTATCACATTGATAATCATTAGAATGTTGGTGTTGCGCTATCAATGTGTATGTGGCGAAAAGGTGATTCTTTTCTCATGTGTATATTTGATAATTAGAAACTATTAAGATTAGTCAAATATTATTAGGATGAGGTGCGGTTCTTAAAACTAATGCATATGGTAAGTTCGTGACTCATAATAATATGGTATATTTTGAACCCCTCGGAAAATGGACGCCTATGGTCTGACTAGGATAAGTTTTTAAACTCATATTATTGTGGCAAGTTCCTGAACTTCCAATGTGCGGTAAGTTTGATGAACTATTTTGGGTAGAAAACGGTTATAGTATAAAGAGCATTGATGAAGTTGAAGATTGATAGAATGGTTAAGTAATGAAGTAATAAAGTAAAGATTAAAGTTGATGGATACCTGGATATTCTAAATCTACTAGCTATACTAGACTTTCAAATTTTATTAACTTCGTGCTGATGTTTGCACTCCTATTTTCTTGAAAAACATTGGATCAAATGATGAAACCAATGAGTTTTAAAAATAATACTATTATTCGTATATCTATGCTAATTGCTTCGGCTAGACAAAAATAATTTGAAATATATCAAAATGTATTTGTATATCATCAATGTGTCATGGAACCTGGTACAGAGATGAAAAAAAATGATGGAGTCATCAATGCAGTATTACTTAGTGTTGGATGTGATCTAAGGATCTACGGCCCACTATGGTATGATGTAGTATGATAAAATCACTAAATGATGGAATCCTCAAACGGACTGTAAATACAGTGCGGTATTATGACGTCATAATAAGGATTTTTGAGATTTCTTTAAGATATGAGAATATATATATATATATATATATGTGTGTGTGTGTGTGTGTGTATTACGATTGATGTCCGAATTATTATAGAAGTCTATGCTATTTGATTCAGCTAGATGATTATTGAAAGATTTTCATGAAATTCGAGCATTTCTTGAAATGTTATGCCAAACCAAATTGTTGTGGTGCGGATTCAGATGTTGAAAAGCTGAGATGAACAACCCTTTTATAGGGGATTACGCAGAGGCATTTAGATGTTTGTGCACAATACATTGTACGATGGGCTGATCCCCCTAAGTACAAGGAGTCCCTATAGTCTTATGACTGTTAAAGTTTAAGTTGAAAGATTACTTATAACTACGGGCATACGCATAACGTTTAAATTTTGTGCATAATACATCGTACGAAGGGCTTAACACCCTAAGTACGGGAGTCCCTATAGTCTAATGACTGTTAAGGTTTAAGTTGAAAGAGTACTTATAACCATGGACATAGTTTAAGGTCTTGTGACCCTCAGCGTGATTTTGAATGTTTTAAATTCCTGTTATTCATATCGCTTCCCAATTATTGAGCAATTGTGGAAGATTCTTATTATTCCGAAAGGTAAAAGTGGAAAGGATGAGGAAATTAAGCAAAACATAATAATTTCAAGAAAGAATTGAAACTCCAGAAAGAGGAGAAATATGAAACTCTTAGAAGAGGAAGAGGTGAGGAATATGATGATCTTAGAAAGATCCTTAGAGAAAGAATTTGGTTGCAGAACCTAATGAATAAATAGATATCAACATAATATCTATTTTGATAAATGGAATGAATGAATAAAGTATTAACGCAAAAATCTATTTTGATAAATTAAATGAATAAAGATTAATAAATAAAATTTCGAGGACAAAAGTCTTAGAAGAAATGGTGAATGTAATATCCCGAGTGTTTATGATAACGATCTTTAGAAAAGGAAATGAATGGGTTAAAGAATATATAATATTTGATATATGACTGTGTTTAATTGAAGGTTAAGTAATAAAACCTAAAAGTTGTTGAAGAAATGAATGAAGTGTGTATATATATATATATATATATATATATATATATATATATATATATATATATATATATGTAAAACTTTTTGCTAAGTTAACGTGTTGAAGTTATTCAACGATAATTGTGAAAGAGATTTTGTGAAAACCTTAGTAAGGTAGAGTTTCGGTGATTCCGATGACGGAATCCTTATAAGGAGGGAAGGATGTGACAATCCGAATTTTTATAAGTTATTAAAATAGAAATTTAATAATTAAAATTTTTATTATGAGATGTTTTGAGTTTGAGTATGTATATATATGTGCTATATATTTTGAAATATGTGATCTGGTGTGAAGAGATATATATATTCATATATTGGGAAAGTAGGGTTTAATAGTAAAGTTAACTATTGAAGAAATTAAATGAATTTGGTAATTATTTTAAATATTTATTAAATTAAATAAATATTTTAAATAATTTATTTATTGAGGAAAAATAAATAATTTATGAAATTGTGGTATAATAATTTAGTTACGTGTGTATGATAATTAAATTAAAGCAAATATAAATTTTATTCTTTAAAGATTTAATTTAATGAATTAATTAAATTAAATGAGTTGTTTAATATAAAAGAAAATAAGTATATTAAATAAAGTAATATTTAAATCTAATTTTTTAATTAAATTAGATATATATAATTATTTATTAATTATAAGTATAATTATAATAAGATTATAATTATTATTATTATTATTATAAGTTATTTAAATTAACTAAAGGTGTGACACATGAAACTATATAATATAATATTATTAAAATAATCCAGTTTGGGGGAATTGGTGTGTGGCCAAATAAGGCCTTGTGGCCTTTGATTTATGTAACTGAATTCTTTTTATTTTTTTCATTGATAGATTAAGTGGGAATTAAGCCATATCAGGTTTTTTTTTCTTTCGCGTCTTATTTCTCTCCTAACGCCTAAGAGCAGAGAGTTGGGAGAGAAGAAGAAACACAGAGGGCTTAGAAAGAGGGAGAGCTTGGTGAGAGGAGAGAATTGCAAAGATTGCTAAGAGAACAAGAAGGGTTTCTAACACTTTGCTAAATCAAGGTAAATTGCTTCTAAGTTGTATATTTTTATTTCTTAGTGATTATCTATTTTAAATTGATAGTTGTGTAGGATTGATATATATACTTGCAAGTAAGGTTTATACTCTGTTAATCATAACATGTGAGTGTTATTTGATGATAAAAATCCATGTAGATTGGTTTGTAGGAAGAAAAGTATATAAGAGTATTTATACATGAGAATTGGCTTTAGAAAGTACAAAATATTATGCCCTATATGTGTTATAATCTGTAAATTAAGGTTGGATTATGTTAATATGTGAAGAAACAAAAGCGGCGTAGTTTAAATCATGTTAATCGATTAAGTAACGAAGTCGTGGCGATCAAATTCGCTAAATGTGTTTAAAATATAAAAATAGAGTATGAACATGTATTTTTGGTCAAATTTTAGGTTGGTTAATGTTTTTTTAAATTGTTAGAATTCTAGTATGTTGTAGTTCTATGAATTACGAATCCATAGAATCAAAAACGAACTAATTTGGATGTGTATAACTCAAGTTATGATGATTAGTAGGAGAAAAGGGTCAAAAATCACAAAACAATGTAATCTGGGTGAAGCCTAGCGCGGGCGCGCTTCCCAGCACTGCTAGATGGCGCGGCCGCACGGAAAAGGGGCGCAGCCGCGACCCATGTGTGCTAATTGTGACTACTTTGACCTGTTTTGGTAAAATGGTCATAACGTTTTCATGCAAACTCTGATTGAGGTGATTAAAGATGATCTGGAATGAGGACGAATATACCTACAACTTTTATTCTTTACATTTTTCAATTTGAGGTCGGGAACAGGGGTCAAAATTGTCATTTGTAGGAATGTTGTGTTTTTGGGGACAATCGGAGGGCGTCGGGCATGCACGTATGCAAGTGTAGTACTCTTAACGATAAAATATGTTGTTCTAAGTTATAGAACGTGAATATTATGAAGTATAATGATGCTTAATATTAATAAATGATGTATTAGATAATTTCTATACGCATACTAAGCACACACAAGAGAGACAAATTGAGCGTGTGACGAATAAACGTCGAAACGCCTTAATAAGTGATAATGAACATAAAAATTGTTTTAAATCAAATGAAATGAATATTATAAGATATTGAATAGTATTAATATAAAAACAATAAGTGGTCCTAGCAAGACTTAAACATTTAAATGAACTTCAAATATGAAATACAGTGAGATATAAGTTGAAAGTTAACAAATCAAATTGAACATTGTGTATTTATGATAGGAAGGGTTATGAGATGTAGAGTAAAGTTTACATTACAACTACTATTCATTGCTATGTGACTAATAGTTAATGTGAATGATTATATAATTGTGTAGGGCACGTGAAGTGCAGATATCTGTAAGTTGTTAAACTGTTATTGGTAAACAATGATCAAGGCAAGTCTTTCAGTTCCTATTTGCTATGTGAACTTGATGATTAACTATTTTAAATCTTTATTGGAAAGAGTATGATGTGTTATATATATGTTCAAAGTATGAAATATTAAAGTCAATTTATGAATATGTTGATTTATTAAAGCATGCTAATTGAGTAAGGACTCAATCTTTATATTGTTATATGAACTGTAGCATTTATGTTACATGTTGAGCATGATATTATGTGTTATGTGATGCATGAAAATTGTTAGATTTTGCTGGATTGTCGAGCTCAACCTTACAAATAACCACTTTTTCAGGTTCAAGATTCAAGGTAAAGTTATGTGTTACTTGAAAGACATGAATAAGATGTGATACTTGAAGATTTATACACTTTGGCTTGAAGATTTATACACTTTGGTTGTGTTATTATTATCTGAACCATGTTTAAGGTTCTAAATAATGAATTAATGTTGAATTGTAATATCGTTTTGTGATGTAAATTATTGTAGTATTAAAATTATTCTGAGATATTTAGATGTAAAGGTTGAAGGTTTTGGGAACGAGGATAGTTTGTAATAGAAAATTTTAATTATTTCGCAAATTTCAATGGTTGTATTATCGATTAATGATGTAAAATTAGAGGTTGAATGTATTATTAATGACCGAAGTCGAGAATTAAATTATATGAATTTTGGGGTCGTTACACATAGTTCATTGAAATATGGTTATGTTCCACTTTTGTGCTCTTGTCTGGCTTTCCATAATAAATAATTAAACAAAACATAAGTCTTGCATTTTAGATGAAATATTAAATGATATTAGGATCCCATATTTCTCTAATTTGATTACCTCTTTTTAATAATATTTATTTATTGTGTTGATAATTAATCTAAATATAAATACATTTATTGATTGATAGTTTGACCATATAGAAATAGTGATTAAGTTGTTGCATGATAATTTGGATTTATCACCTTTTCTTCATGGGATCGATACTTTCTTACTATGTAGTACTTGTTGACCCATGTATACTTGCATGAGTTAGAGTCCATTTTGTTAAACCAAAAAGGAGGCAACAATGAATAAATGTTGTTAAAAATATTGAGAGAATTTTTATGAAGTATTTGTTGTAAATTTGGCTTATTATTTGGACCCCCACTTACCCATTTTCCAAAACTGTTGGTAGAAGTTATCTCAGTTTTGTTTTATATACATATATACATATATATATAGCGAGGATCAAGTGCATACCCCTTATCTTACTCACCCGTGCTCACCCCCCTTTAGCGACGGACCCGGCGACGATTTCGATCATACAACTGTCGTCTATACTTTTAGCGACAGACAACATATAGCATTCCTAAAAGTATAGACGACGGTTGTGTGACCGAACCGTCACCGAGTCCGTCGCTAATGGGGGGTGAGCACGGGTAAGTAAGATAAGGGGTATGCACTTGATCCGGACCGTGTGTATATATATATATATATATATATATATATATATATATATATATATATATATATATATATATAGGCCTGATCCTGTCCGAACTCCCGGACAGGTTTAAAATCCGGACCATTTTTTACTTTTTTTTAAAACAACTAAAAAATAAATAAATAAAAAAATTATGGAATTGAAATTTTTTTTATAATATAGTATTTTGGGAGTGATTTGGGTACGTATAACAAAACATTTCTGTACAGTCTGGGCAAACTGTACATACATTGGTTGGTATAGGTATTAAAAATACACCCAAAACACTGTATTATAGAAAAATTTCAGTTCCATAATTTTTTTTAGTAGTTCTACAAAAAAAAATTGGGGTCCATTTTTGATCAGTTCCGGGAGTCCAGACCTGATCAGGTGTGTGTGTGTGTATATATATATATATATATATATATATATATATATATATATATATATATATATATTAAGTTCAATTTTTTATGAAAAATAGAATATATTATATTTTATTATGCATAGGGATTGCATAGTGGCTGTATAGTATTTGCATAGTAAAATCAGAAAATTTCAGCCGATTCTCGTGACTAGTACTGTGCAGTCCATGATTTTTTTTCTTTACTGTGCATCCAAATAGTATCCTGTCATTCTCCTATAAATAGAATGCTTAGTTTATAATTGAAAATCACACCAGAATCAGAGAATTCTTCTTCTATAATATTGAGCTTATTTCTTTAGAGTTTAAGAAAGCTTTGAGCATAGAAAATAGTATAAGTTTTCTTCAAGAATTAATATCCTCGCTATATCAGTTGGAATACTCTCCTTTTTAAAGTAAGGGATATTATTTTTGTTCAATATTCGTAATAAATAATATTTTATTCCATACTCTGTAGTATGTAAGTAATATTATTTTGTTTCAGATTCTGAATTCTACACTCATTTTGTTAATGTATTGCTTCTATAGTACTCCTTTAAATTAGTAGAATATCCTTAAAATTTGCACTTCATCTAGTATCTTTTCATGAAAATATTATTCTGAACATTCTTGATAATTTTTAATCTTTTCATGCCGGGGTACTATTCCCCAGGTACTATTCTCAAAGTATTATTCATGGTATACTATTCACTCGGGTATTATTCACCTGGGTACTATTCATGAGAAAAATTGATTTCATTTCGGTCCAAATCATTTTTGATACAATTTTATCCTTGAATTTTACTCCACAAAGAAGTATCATGTTCACAATTTGGACATTATTGAATTCTGGATAAATTAAATTATAAATCTTTAAAATTTATCATTGCTCTTATTTAATTAAATTTTTATATCATTGTCATCATCCTCATGCTTATATTGTGATGAAAGTTATATTTGGCCCATAGTGCATAGATGGACTGTTGATTGGTATGATTATGACCATGGATTTTTTGGTATAATCATAACCTATAATGTTACAAATGATGTAGTAAAAGTCCTCATTGGCCCGTAGTGCAATGATGGACAGTTGTTGGCATGATCATGACCATTGGTGATAACACACATATCCTTGGCCCGTAGTGCATGGATAATTCGTGGATGTGATACTAATGAATATTCATGGCCTTGTAGTGCATGGATAATTCAGTGATGTGGATTATTTATTGAGCCGAGTCTCAGCGATAAAATTGATGATAAACTTTTTAAATCATAGAAAATAGTAGATATCATGCTCTACTTGACTCTTCTAATGGATTGCTTGTTCCGCTGTAGTTAAACTTGTTTTTTATTAGTTTAACACTGTTGAAGGCTAACGATAATTTATTTTGCATTATCTTAGTCATAATATTTCTTATTGGGCTAGTTGAGCTCACCCTTTTGCTTCCATTGTTCTCTTCAGGAAATGAGAATGTAGTCGGGACTAGTCGGGGAATGGAGTGACGGTCCGAGATGCTGGCTATAATAGTCCTCAATATTTTATAAAATAGTGTGATAATAATTATAATGAGGACTCCATTTGAGTTTGGATATTGTCTAGAAGACAATATTCGTGTTAAAACTCTCAGCTATGTTTTGTCGTATTTTACACAAAAGTTGTATAATTAAATAGTATTTCAATTATGTACCATATATTTGGCGACTCAGAATGGGTGATGTATACCTCTTTTGGAGGTATCACAGTTGGTATCAGAGTTTAGGGATATGATCTCTGGCTGAGATGTGAGACTAGAACTAGGAGGGGAGAGATGCGTAAATCATGCGCTAGTATGACCTACCTAACATTATTTGTTATTTAATTGGTCGGTCAGAATATAGGGATAATATATGGCATGTCAATTAACCCTTGTTTTGTGGCAGTGTTTGAAAATGACATCCGAAAATGTTTAGATAAGCAATGGAGCACATGAGACCGCCGAGTCGCCGATGATCAATTACCAGTATAATGTGCATCAGGAAGGCAATAATCATCATGTACACAATAAAACTGACCAAATGATGAACGAAGAAATGTGATGGAGCTTTCTGTAATTCGTGCAACATCAGGCAAGCGAGACTCCTAATCAAAATATAGGTGGAAACACTGGTAACTCTCGGACAGTCACTGCTAAGTAGTTCAAGGAGCTGGGACCACCGGAGTTTTTGGGAAAGCCAGAACCAATTAAGACAAAGACGTGGATAAAGCATATCACCACGATATTTGATGTCTTGGGATGCTACGAGGAGCAAAAGGTTCCAATTTCCACCTTCATGTTGCGAGGAGAGGCAGATTACTGGTGGAAATCTGTAAAACTTACTCAACCTGCCGCACTAAAGATGTCTTGGGAGAAATTCCAAGAATTGTTCAATGACAAGTACTTTCCCAAAAGTATTGGTCACATGAAGGAGGTGGAGTTCATCACGCTGGAGCAAAACAATATGATTGTATCGTAGTACGAGGCTAAGTTTTCTGAGTTATCCCGGTTTGCATCCTATTTGGTAGATAATGAGGAGAGAATGATGTGAATGCTTCTGCGAGGTTTAAAACCCAAAATACGTCAATATCTTATTTCTAACAAACTTTTCTTGTTTTCAGATGTTGTGAATAGGGCTCAGTTATTGGAGCGTGATAATGAGTCAACCCAACCAAGAGAGAGCAGGCGACAAATTGATAATACCAGTGGTAGTAGTCATCGAAGCGGTGACAACAAACGTGGAGGGAATCAACATGCCAGAAATGGTAACCACTTCAGTGATAATCATGGATAAAACAATAAAAGTAGAAATTTCAAGAAGAGGAGATTCAATAATGATAGAAAGGGGTCAACACCAGCATCCATTGTTAAGGAAGAAGAACGACCACCGATCATACACTTCAAATGCGGAGGGAAGGGACACATCATTCCAAACTACATGATGAAATCCAAAGTGTGTTATAATTGCCGAAGAGAAGGTCACCTAGCTCAATTTTGTCATGCAGTGAAGCCAAGTCCAACTGGGACGGAGGCACCAAAGGCCGTCCCAGAGAAGTCAAAGTCGATAGTTCAAGGGAGAGCATTTTTTGTGACCTCCCAAAAAGCAAGGAACCCGAACGAGGTCATCACGGGTAAGCTAATCATAAACTCTTGCGAAGTCTATACCTTATTTGATACCAGTTCTACCCATTCTTTTATTTCTCTTACTTGCGCTCAATGTTTGAATTTAACTCCGAAGAAATTAGACTTTGACTTATCTGTTGAAACTCTGTTTGGAGAAACCTTCATTACATCCACTGTTTATAAGTCTTGTTTGATTCAAATCGGAAACCACACAATACCTGTCGATCTTATCTCTTTGAAAATACTTGCATTTGATGTGATTTTAGGGATTTATTAGTTAACTACTCATCATGCTAAAATTGATTTTTCTCGTAAGGTTGTTAGTTTTCATATTCGTAACCAACCTATTATGCGAATTCAACCAACCAAACCACTAAAGTCAATCACTATCAAATCAAGCCATAAAGTCATTCGTTTATTAAAAAATGGATGTCAAGCTTTCTTAGCCCATGTCACAGATTTAAACAGAAATACATCAGATTTGAATGATATTTATATTGTTAGTAAATTTCCTGACGTATACCCCGAAGAACTTCCTGGCCTACCCCCAGAGCGTGAAATCGAGTTTTGTATTGACCTTGAACACGATACAAAACCCATTTCCAAAGCCCCATATCGAATGGCTCCTATTGAACTTCAGGAGTTAAAACCCCAACTGCAGGAATTGTTATATATCAGTTTCATTCGTCCTAGTACGTCTCCTTGGGGTGCTCCTGTTCTATTCGTAAAGAAGAAAGATGGAAGTATGTGACTTTGTATTGATTATCAGAAGTTGAATCATGTCACCATCAAAAATAGGTACCCGTTGCCTCGCATTGATGACCTTTTTGACCTATTGCAAGGTGCCAAATTCTTTTCAAAGATCGATCTGAATATCATCAGTTGAAGATTAAAACTAATGACATTCCAAATACTGCTTTCAGAACTCGGTACGGGCATTACGAATTCCTAGTCATGTCTTTTGGTTTGATCAATACTCATGCTGCCTTCATGGATATGATGAACCGAGTATTCAATGAATATTTGAATCATTTTGTGGTTGTCTTTATTGATGAAATCCTCATATACTCCAAAAGCTGTGAAGATTATGAGCAACACTTGAGGCTAATACTTCAAAAGTTTCGTGAAAATAAGCTTTACGCCAAGTTAAAGAAATGTGAGTTCTGGCTTTAGGAAGTAGCATTCCTTGGGCACGTGATATCAAATCATGGAATATCTGTTGACCCGACAAAGATACAAGCAATACAAAGCTGGGAGCAACCTAAGTCAGTGACCGAAATACGTAGCTTTATGGGCTTAGGTGGTTATTATCGGAGATTCATGGAAGGATTTTCTCGAATCGCAACTCCGTTAACTCAACTGACTCGAAAATATACAAAATTCGGTTGGAGTGAGAAATATTAGAAGAGTTTTCAAGAACTCAAGAGGAGACTCATTTCAGCACCTGTTCTGACAATACCATTTGGTTTGGAGGGATTTGTGACACCCTTAAAATAGGTATACATCACCCATCTTGGGTCGCCAAATACATGGTACAAAATTCAAATACAAATTAATTATACAACTGTCGTGTAACATACGACAAAACATATGCTGGGAGTTTTAAAACAAATATTGTCTTCTAGACAATATCCACACTCAATGGAGTCCTCATTACAATTATTATCACACTATTTCACAGAATAGTTAGGACTACTAATGCACCATCTCGGACCATCACTCCGTTTCCCGACTAGTCCCAGCTATATATTCTCATTTCCTGAAGAGAACAGTGAAAGAAAAGGGTGAGCTCAACTATCCCAGTAAGAAATATTATGCCTAAGATAATGTATAATAAGTTATCTTTAGCCTTCAACAATGTTAAACTGATAGAATATAATAAACAACAAGTTTAACTGCAGCGGAACAAGCAATCCATTAGAAGAGTCAAGTAGAGCAAGATATCTACTATCTTCTATGATTTAAAAAGTTTTTCAACAGTTTTATCGTTGAGACTCAGCTTAATAAATAAACCACATCTGTAGACACTCAAAATTTTTTGCACACCTATTACTAACAATGCAGGAGGGCAGATTCGTCTTTCAGAGATAACCCTGGAAGATAGCTTACATCCATTCTGGATATTACCAGAAGATCAAGTTCAAAACCCAGGACACACACCAGGAACATCATTTCCAAACTCAGAACACACACCGGAAGGATCATTTCCAACCTCGGAGATAACCTCGAGTTTCGTCCTTAGCGATAACTCCAAGGAATGCTGTTGGAGTTCCGGCGATAACTCCGAAAATGCTTGTTTCAAACACATGTTATCAGCTTCAAGATCAAACCTCCTATCGAGGTACTCATCCCTCTGACCCGAAGCTAACAACGGGTAGACAGACACACTCATAAGATGACCTTCCAGCATTCAAACACTTGCAGTCGTCCAATCTCTGATGTAACCCTGAGCAACGTCTGCTTTCAACTCAAACCGGCGATAACCCCTGCGAAGAGTCAAACATCATCTTGCCACATCAACACCTGTGCGTCGTCTCAACACTTCATACATACATACATATAACAATGTCCCACAAGAACCGAGGATTTACAATCCCGAGTGACTATTACGCGTGGAAGTACACCGGATAGAATTTGAAGCTTGAAGACTATGGGCATGGTCCCCTCTTCCTGACTTTGTACAACTTCTAATCCATGTCATTGCGTAACTCTTGACACAAGCGGACAGAAGTCGGTAACATATACCTCGTTCGGATGCTCAAATTGAAGTTCTGCAAGTTCGAGCGGACATTACAATGCACAAGTGCAAGTACTTCGAGGTGACAGGACCCGCGAAGCCTGGGGACACCTCGACCAGCCGCAAGTACACCTGCGACCATCAGTTTATAAATATAGACCTTGGGGTCAGCCATTTGGAGTATAGAAGAGAGAGAAAAGGCGAGGAAGCCCTGTCCAATTTACTATGTACACACCCATATTGAGTGTTTCCTAAGTTTAAACATCTGTTAACTCACATATAGCTATACTTTTATCCGGCGGGAGCTGAGTGTTTATCCACATAAAGTCATAGAAGTCTACATTGGCAGCCCACTGTAAGCCTTCTTATATTCTATAAAGCCTTTCTTTTCATATTAGCACACATTGTTATACACATTTAGAGTCCTGTTGTGTGTGCTTGCCCAGACTTCGGTCCATGGTTTTCATTTCTGTTTGTATATATATACTTATATATATGTATATATTTTATATATGGACTAACATTATCGAGTTATGCCTCGATTGAGCCTAGACTTATGTCTGGAGGGTTTACTTGCTTTATATATATATATATATATATATATATATATATATATATATATATATATATATATATATATATATATATATATACATTTCATCCTGCCTAGAGTTTACTTCGTGGCAGTTGATCGCTTTTACAGCTTTATTTACATTTTGTCCTGCCTAGAGTTTACTTCGTGGCAGTTGATTGCTTTTACAGTTTTATTTATATTTCGTCCTGCCTGGAGTTTATCTCGTGGCAATTGATCGCTTTTACAGCTTTATTTACATTTCGCCCCACCTAGAGTTTAATTCATGGTGGTTGATCATGTCCATATATATATATATATATATATATATATATATATATATATACAGACATGATCAACCACCACGAAGGAACTTCATGGGGGATCAGAAATATAAATATATAAAAGCGGTAAATATATATATATATATATAGCCTTTATATATATAACTGCTTACTGTGTTCCATACAAACTGCAGTATAATGTGAGCCTAGGAATCATGTGATCACAGATTAAGCCCATTAAATCTAGATTCAGTTCCTGTGATGGACATTTTTCAGCTGTAAGCAGCTTGTACATTATTTACAGTGTCTGAATTTCATTGGATGGCTATCATGCCCATGAGGAGTTTGGCATTGCTGTATATTATTTTCTCGAAGATGCCTCGCATCTCGAGAATAAAAGCAAACAATCCAAACATTTAATAATAAAATAGAAGTATTAAAGGCCTCAATTACTATTGAGCACAGGGTTTGAAAAACCTCTTTTTACAAAACTGAATTTTTCTATAAATTCAAACCCTTTGTATATAGATGCGAATGAGGCATAGCACTACTTCTAAATAATTGCACATTGATCCACACACACACACACACACTCATATAACAGTTTCTTTGAAAAGTGGTGGTCACCATGGCAACACGGATGTCGGGGGGTGCCTAACACATTTCCTCTGCATAATCAAGCCCCCGAACTCAATTGAATCTCGGTTTCACAGACCCGTTTAGTAATGTCACATCACTGGGTCAATGTGCAAACCTTTTTGGTTGCGTTGGTGCAACCAGTTAAATACACCAACTGGCGACTCTTAAAGTCAAATCGTTGACATTATACATGTCGGACCTTTTTCACTTATTTTTTCAAACAAATCTCACATTAACATGAGAACACCAAAGAACAAGTAACGAAAAGAGACATTAAAAAATCCTGACGTCGACAGGTGGTGACTCTGTTGGGGACTCCATTAAGAGGGCTTAAGCCGATATTACAAGCTTTTGAAAACTGTTATATGCTTGTGTGTGAATATTGCATTTACATTTATGATGAATGTGTACTAATGCATCTTACTAACTGCACTGCTAAATATTTATATGTGATATTAGTGCTTCGTACATGTCATCATTTTGCATAAACGGTGAGACACGTTGTATGTGAATGTATGTTGTGTGGTTCTTCCACCAGGAGGCTATCCTATCGATGTTTGATTACTGGACTCGTATGAAGAATAATTCCAACGGGGCTCAGGAAAGGCACCACCCAGATTCGCTCCAGTTGAAAGACCGGATTAACTTCCCGTCAAGTAGATTGTGATGATCTAGGAACCTTCATGTCAAAAATCCACGAGAGTAACCATAAGATAGGTCAACCTCTGATAAACCAAACGCGAAGGAGAGTCTTTTCATGCTTTCCATTTTCAATTACTTGTAAAAGCATTTACTTGTAATTTTATTCCATGTTCATCTTTATGTAAAGGAAAATATGAAGATTATCTGTGCATGCATGTTATCAATGAACACCCAGTTTTGCAGGAAAATATTCCTCAAATGGACATGTTATGATAACATTTACATTATCCCTAAGACTAAACTATATAAGTCTTTTGTAGGGAAATCATTGGGCCTGTTACCCGCTAAAAATCCAAAAAGGCCACGAGCCTACAGCCAATCATGTCTTCTTCTAACCAGTCTAATACTTTTTCCCGAGAAGAGTTTGACGGATTGAGTAAACAAATTATAGATTTGGTTGTTCTACTGAAAGAATTGCATCAGTCTACTCAAGGTACAAAGATACCTACATATACAGAATCCTCTGCACAAGGGGGAGCTCAAGGTTTGGAAAAAAAAATTCTAGAACCTCAGTTGGATACAACCAACAAAGACCCTGAAAACACTCATCTCAAAGGAGATCCAGACACAGGTGATATCCGGAAGAAGGTCCTCCAAATGGAGGAAACTATCTGTGTTCTCAAAGGGATTGGAATACATGGAAGTGTTTCATATGCTTACATTTGCATCTTCCCTAGTGTTCATTATCCAGAGAAATTCAAAACCCCTAATTTTGAAAAGTATGATGGATTAGGGGATCCTTATACCCATTTAAAGGTATTCATTGGAGAACTTGGATCTTACGCGGAAAATGAAAAGCTCAGAATGCAGCTGTTTCAGAAAAGTCTGACTGAAGAAGCCCGTTCATGGTACACCAGATTAGACAACTTAAAGATCCATAGTTGCGAAGAGCTGGTTCATGCCTTCCTCACTCAATACAATTTTCAGTCTTAGATGGCTCTTGACCGGTACCAAATTGTCAAGTTCAAGAAACAATCTAATGAGTCTTTCAGAGAGTATGCTCAAAGGTGGAGGCGCCTTGCTGCTCAAGTTAATCCTTCTATGACAGAATCAGAAATGGTCATGACATTCATAGATATACAGGAATGGTTTGCCAATACTAGCTAAGACTCTCTCATAGAAAGGAGCTTCCTGTATACCTTTAAATGACTTTTCTGAAACAGCTGCATTCTGAGCTTTTCATTTTCCGCGTAAGATCCAAGTTCTCCAATGAATACCTTTAAATGGGTATAAGGATCCCCTAATCCATCATACTTTTCAAAATTAGGGGTTTTGAATTTCTCTGGATAATGAACACTAGGGAAGATGCAAATGTCAGCATATGAAACACTTCCATGTATTCCAATCCCTTTGAGAACACAGATAGTTTCCTCCATTTGGAGGACCTTCTTCCGGATATCACCTGTGTCTGGATCTCCTTTGAGATGAGTGTTTTCAGGGTCTTTGTTGGTTGTATCTCTGAAATGGCTGAGATGGGATTGAAGTCTGGAAAAATTCAAGACCTAGTCGCTCTTAAAGCTGTTGCTGAGAACATCCAGTCCAGATCTTATGGAAACAACCCCCAGAGGGTCCATAAAAAGAAAGATGAGGATGTTTCCTTGATACTACAAGGTCAAAAAGGCAATCAAAGCGTTCCTATACAGAGGAGAAACTACTCCCCTTTTCAAGCACAATCTTCAAACCCTCCATTGCCTAAAAGTGGAGAAATAAAACGACTTCGGACGTTCACACCCTTAGGGGACTCGCTCAAGAATATTCTTGCTCTTCTGACTACTCAGAAGAAAATTACACATCTTCTTCCACCAGCCAGCCCTAATGGGAGGGGTTTTAATGCTACTCGGAAGTGTGTTTATCATGCCGGAGCACCTGGACATGATACTCAAGATTGTTGGGCCTTGAAACACAAGATCCAAGATTTAATAGACAACGGTGAGATCGTGATCACCAAACTAGATCAACCTCATGTGCAAGATAATCCCTTCCTCAACACAAAGAAGAAGAGGTCAACATGATCAGTTGGAGCACTGGACAGAGTTCCAGTTTCAATAATGAATCATCCTTGATCATCAAAGATGGTGTTAACAAATAGGATTATGCAAAGTTCCAATTTACTATTGAATGAAAGAGGAAAGCTATTTGCAAACAAATTGAGCAATTGGCAGAACTGGTGACCCACCATCATCAAGTCACACGTTAATTAATCAGGCAGGAGCATGCCTATCTCCTTCCATTTGTTATGAATGCTCCATCACCACCTTCAGAAAGCGAAGCAATGGAAGATAAGGTTGCAAAGAGAGTAAATGCTAAAGCTCGTCGGGATTTTGAAATCAGAGAGAAATTACATATATGGGCCAATCTATGGAGGAGATACTGTAAATGTTAATCAACGAAGGAAGAATTACCTTCCTTCTGCCTCCAATCAATCCCCGCTCAGGACGGTTCAATTCTGATGAAGTGTGTCAATATCATTCACACTCTCGCGGTCATAGCACAGAAGAATGATGGGCACTCCGCCATCTCATTCAGAATCTTATTGATATCGGTGTCATGCAACTAGCAGATGATTACACTGTGCAACTCAAGAGTGGGAATGTATGTCCTACCAAATATAAGGGATCAGTAGCAGTTATCTCCAAAGTGGATAATGAGACTGTCAAAGCATTTCCCATACAACTAATTCAACTCAAAGGAGATGACAATCCTTTGAAAGTGGCCGCACCAATTTCTTTACAGTTTAGACGACAACATCCTTTTGTCATGTTCTCATACTACTGCTACAGTGTCGAAGGAAAATCCACTGTATCTTCCTCAACGGGTTATGAAACATATTTTCGAAACAAAGGGGAAGATTCCCATGGAGAAGATTGAAAAATTAACATTTGGTTGATCATATTTTCAACAACAATGTGATATCCTTCACTGATGACGACATACCACCCGAAGGGATCGGTCATTGCAAGCCATTGCACATTGCAATTTTGTCTTTCGGGTACATGCTAGCTGGAGTTTTGATAGATGGAAGCTTGTCTCTAAATATTTGTCCTTATGCCACCTTGGTGAAGATGAATGTCAATCTCAAGTGGATCCAAAGTAGCCATACGATTATCAAAGCTTTTGATGGATCCCGATGAAATGTAGTCAAAAAGATTGAGTTGCCAATTGAGAATGATCCAAACACATTCAATGTATCCTTCCATGTCCTCAAGATAGATTCAGGATACAACCTGCTATTGGGGAGACCATGGATACACATGGCTGGAGCTGTTCCCTCCACACTACATCAACAACTCAAATACATTGTCAACAACAGTCTAGTCACTGTCAATGCTGATCCAGAGTATCCTAAACAAGGAGATCTGCCAATCATCAATTTCAACTCTGAAGTTGAGCATGCCAGTTTTCATACTCTGGAAGTGAGTACCACGCAGTACCATTCTATTGGAATGCCACTTCCTGTACCCAATATTTTTGCCGAGGTTATATCGGCCACCCGAGAAATGATGTCATTGGGTCATCAACCTAGACAAGGGCTTGGTAAAGATAAGCAGGGTATTAAGAACCCTATTCAAATGTCCAGTCAAATTGGAACAGCCGGACTAGGATATTCTACTAGTTCCAATCACAGGAATCCCCATAAACACAAGCTGGTTCCTCAAGTTTCTGCCTCACAGCAATTTTCTATACCTTTACCTCATTAGTTGATATAATCTCCAGTAAAGAAAAAGAGTCACTGATTCTTAATCCTGAAATGGAAGAAAAGGAACGAAAACGTAAACATGACATTGCCTTGATGATGGCAGGCGTATGTGTCATTGTTTATGATGAACATACAAACAAATACACCCCAGACGATGATTGCCCAGATGTCATGGTTATCATTCGGGAGAAGGAGGACATTGATGATCCTTCCATCACTGCAGTGCATCAGTACTTTGCCCTCGATAATTGGAGCAACACTCCATGAATTGGTCGACGAGGGTAAAATGAGCAGAAAATCCCTCTGCCATGTAGATAACTTTAATTGCTTACTTTTCTTTACAGTACTAGGAGTTATTTTATCAAGTACATACTAACACTTTTGTATGATCAAACAGTTGCATATATTAAGTGAAAGCATATTCTGTTTCAGGACTCTAAATTTAGATGTGTCTGTACTTGCTGATGAGGTGCCTTCTCTCCACAAGGGCAGTAACTTTGATGCAAAGTTAGACTAACACTTGATGGATATACAAGAGGACATTGAGACACCTCAGGAGATTAAGGAATGGGTCGCAGAAAAACCCAAACCCAACCTTGACTAAACCACTTCTTTCAATCTTGGAACCTTAGAACCCTAAGCTAATCCAAATTGGTTCAAACCTTACCCCAAACCATCGAAATGACATGGTTGCACTATTAACCCAATTCCAAGATGCGTTTGCATGGTCTCATGAAGACATGGTGAGTTTGTCCACTGACATTGTTCTTCATCGCCTTCCCATCAAAGAAGGATTCAAGCAAGTTAGGCAAAAACTCAGGCGATTGAAACCTAAGTGGAGTTTAAAAGTTAAAGAAGAAATTGTGAAACAATTTCAAGCTGGCATTATCATGGTGTCTACATATCCGGAGTGGATATCCAACATTGTTCCCGTGCCTAAACCAGGAGGAAAGATGCGAGTCTGCGTGGATTACCGATATTTGAACAAAGTTTGCCTTAAAAATAGCTTTCCCGTGCCCTTTATCCACATTCTTATTGACAACACTGCTCAATACGGCATGTACTCCTTTACTGATTGCTTTGTGGGGGTACCATCAAATTATGGTCGCTGAGGAGGACCGTGAGAAAACTGCTGTCATCACGCCTTGGTGAACTTTTTGCTAAAGACGGTTGTCATTCGGCCTCATCAATGCCAGGGCAACTTATTAGCGAGCTATGATGACTCTTTTCCACGATTTAATGCATAAGGAGATAGAGATCTATGTGGATGACATCATTGTCAAATCCCGAAGGGAGGAGGACCACCTAGACCATCTCAAAAGGCTTTTCAACAGGTTGCGTAAGTAAAACTTGAAGTTGAATCCAGTCAAGTGCGCCTTTGGTGTTAAGTCAGACAAGTTGCTAGGTTTATCTTAGTCAGCCACAAAGGGATTGAGCTGAATCCTATCAAAATTTAGGCCATCAAGGAAATGCCCATTCCTCAGACAGAGAAGGAAATACGGGGATTTTTGGGAAGAATCAACTTCATTAGCAGGTTCATTTCTCAACTCACAGGAACCTGTGAGATAATCTTCAAGTTGTTAAGGAAAAACTCCTTCATGAAATAGAATTATGAGTGTCAAAAAGCCTTCCTCACAATCAAAGAGCAGTTGGTTAATGCTCCTGTTTTGGTACCACCTAGTGATGATGTTCCCCTGTTCATGTACCTGTCCATTAATGACAATGCCATGCGCTGTATGCTGGGGCAAAAAGACGATAGAGGCCAAGAACGAGCTATCTATTACCTCAGCAAAAGATTCAGCACCAGTGAACACAAGTACACTCTAATTGAGAAGACTTGTTATGCTTTAGGATGGGCTTCCATGAGGTTACAGCATTACCTCCATGGTCATACAACCCATCTCATATCCCGCGTAGATCCTCTCAAGTATGTGTTCAGTAAGCCCATACTGAATTATCGACTATCTAGATGGCAGTTGATCCTACAGCAATTTGACATCGTCTATGTGACGCAGAAGTCTGTCAAAGGTCAAGGAATTGCGGATCAACTGGCCATCGCACCTGTAGGGGACTACAAATCCTTGGAAACATACTTCCTCAATAAAGGGGTAATGACAGTTCAGCAACAACATCAGTATGATACATGTCGTACGTGGAAAATGTATTTTGATGGAGCTGTTAACACAGGTGGCTCTGGAGCTGGAGCAGTCCTAGTATCTGGTACAGGGGAGCAGTATCCCGTCGCTGTCAAATTGTAGTTTGTCAGCACCAACAACACAGCTGAGTATGAAGGCTGTATCATGGGGCTAAAACTTGTCCGTTCAATGGGCATCGGGCGGTTAACTATCTTTGGGGATTTCAAATTGGTAATCAGACAATCCACGGGAATATATCAAACCAAAGAATTACATTTGCTGCCTTACCATCGGTAAGTTCTACAGATGGCTTTGGAGTTCGAAGAAATCTCCTTTCTACACATTCCTCATAATTGGAATGATTTTGCGGATGCATTAGCAACGTTGGCCTCCTTGGTTCACATACTCGACAAGGAAAACACGCCAAGCATTACAATTGCAATGTAAAAAGCCCCAGTCTATGGGAATTATGTTGGAGAAGTATCAGATGAACTACCTCCCATCCACAACCTTTGGTATCAGCACATTAAGGAGTATCTATGAGAAGGATCTACACCCGCTGAGGCGAGCCTAACTGAGAAGAGGCGGATCCATCGGCTTGCTATGAAATTCAACCTGAGCAGAGATGCACTCTATAAAAGAAATGCAGGAATAGGTCTCCTTAGATGTCTGGATAATACCAAGCTCAGAGACTCATGGATGAGATCCATGGTGGAGTATGCGGCCCTCACATGAGCGGACCCCTACTTGTCAAGAAGATCCTTAGAACAGGGCATTATTGTCTTACACTCAAAGCTGATTATGATGATCACATCAAGAGGTGCTATCATTGCTAGATTCATGGGAATGCTATACATGCCCCTCCAAGGGAACTCCACAATATAAGTTTGTCATGGCCCTTCTCAATATGGGGAATGGACGTGATCGGGCCCATCGAGCCCAAAGCAAGTAATGGACATCGATTCATATTCACCATGATCGACTACTTTACCAAATGGGTTGAAGTAGCATCCTTCCCCAGGGTTACTAAAGAAGTCATCATTGCTTTCATCAAAAATAATGTCGTATGTCGATATAGACAACCTGAGGTCATTGTGTCAGACAATTCTAAGAACCTCAACAACAAAATGATGGAGGAGTTATTGAAAAAATTCCACATCAAACACCTTAACTCCGTCATCTACCGTCCAAAAATGAATGGTGCTATTAAAGCGGCTAATAAAAACATCAAAAATATCATGAAGAAAATGTCCGCCCATCACAAAGGATGGCCTGACCTCTTACCTTTGACTTTATTAGCCTACAGAACTTCCGTGCGTACTTCCACTGGGACAAACCCCTATTCATTAGCCTATGGGATGGAAGTAGTGCTCTCCATAGAGGTGGAAATGGAATCCCTCAGAGTGTTGATAGATGCTCAGTTAGATGAAGATCAATGGGTACAAGACAGGTATCACCAATTATCTCTAATAGACGAAAGGTGAACCGCGGCTATCTTCCATGGTCAGTTATATCAGCAAAGGATCGCACAATCCTATAACAGAAAAGTCTGACTACGGCAGTTCAAACAACATGACTTGGTTTTAAAAAAGATCATTGACAACCAAGATCAATCTAAGGGAAAATTCGCTCCTAATTAGGAAGGCACATTTATTATCAAGGAGGTATTGACAAGAGGTGCTCTAAGATTGCAGGAAATAGATGGCGATGAATTTCTACAGCTTATCAACTCGGACACTGTGAAACGGTACTATGTCTAAAATTACCATCAAAAAAACATAATGGTTTTGATCATCAAATCACCAGTCATTCCAGTTTTGAACCCTCTCCTTTTTACATACTCTTCAAACCAGCAGCATGGTTTCACCTCATTTCAAATCTTGCATACAATTTTAGTTATCCTGAAGATGAAATTGAACCTTTCACACCTGCAGTTTATCCTGAAGACGGGATTAAACTTTTATATGCTTCCAGTTTGTCCTGAAGACGGGATCAAACTTTTTCCACACCTACAGTTTATCCCCATTATGGGATCAAACTTTCTTTTCCCCGCAGTATAGTCTGCACATGGGATTCACACTTTTCTTTGGCTGCGATTCATCCTGAGGGGTGAACTATGTCGACCTGATCTCCCTAATACCCAGGGTTACGTAGGCAACCATATTCTATATGGCCAGGTCACAATAAAAAAAATAAGAAAAACATTTCTTCCCTTCCTCCATAAAAACAAAAAAACAAAAATACTTATACACCCTTCGTCACCAATAAAGCTTATGCCTTTCACATTCAGCGTTGAACCTCTTACACCAGGTTCAAACTACGCAGACTTGATCTCCTCTTCAATAGGAGTACGTAGGCAACCATTTATGGTTCAGTTTAACCCCTACCAGAACAAAAATACTTGTCACACGGTACTGGGATCAACCTTCAATTCACCACATTTCATCAGTTTCAGATCAAAGGGATGGAATTACCCAACCTCTTCTCACAAACAGAAGATTCGGTGACCATCTAAGCTGTGATCATGCCTCAACGAGCAATACCAACCCATAAGAGATATCATTAACTAGGCTTCTCACAAATAGAAGTACTTGCGACCATCTATGGTACGGTAAATCTCAGAGAGGAAAAACCACCCTCCTCTCCACTTTTTCATACAGATACCAATCTCAAGACACCAAAGATGGTAGGGATACATACATATCAATGATCTGTTCTGAGAGATCTTGTGATGTCTTAATGTCCACCTATCGAGGATAAGTTCGGAATGCATCAAGATAACAAGGCCCTGAAGAAACAGGCAAATATCAAGCAATTATCAAGGCATAACTAAAAGGGAAGTGAATCAAAATATATTTCCCTACCATACATAATACTGTTTAATATATATTTATATATGCGTTGTACATGACAAAATGGCTAAGCTAGTCTATGCAGGAAAATACAAAGCTATCTAAAGATCTGTATATATGCGGACTATCAGATCTAACATGGCATCCCTCTCTGAAGACGGAGGTAACGCTACAAGCTCTTACCCAATGGTATCTACACGAGCTAGCAGATCAGAGACTAGCTGCATGGTGGCATAATGCTCATCAATATAAGCACTCATATCGGCAAGACTGACAGCCATCTGGGATCTCATTGAAGTACTATCTATAATGGCCACATCCCTAGCAGATAAGGCGGCATCCCGCTCCACAATCAACGCACCCCTGGCTGATCTAGCCTCATCCCTCTCTAACAAAGCGGTGTCTCTCCCATCAAGAATTGTTAACATCGCGGCCCTAGCCTGATCTCTATCATAGGTCATCAGATGTAAGATTTGCTCCAAATGCTGTGTCAAATACTGAGTAAAAGTGGCACTTGGGGTGGGAGAATCCATCACAAATGATGGCAGCCACGCAATCAAATAATCGGTGGGAATGTCAGCCTCCTCTATAGGCTCTTCATCGTCAGAATCAACACCCTGCACTGTGGATACTACCGCAGCCAATGCAGTCTCTGTCTCCATCCATGCAGAACAACCCGGATGAGTGACAGAAAACTCAGCCAGCTTTCGCTGATCCCAACAGGCATACAACCTAGATCTATCCTCCGCTAATAAATGGTGTGAAGCGAAGCCCTGACTCACTGCCCCCTCATAAGGGTGAAAATTCTAAAACTGGTCAAACTGACACATCACGGACCGTGGATGGTAAGTAATCATGCCCCTCAATCCATCCAGAGGGAGATAATCCATGCCCGGAGCATGAGTAATGAAGCTGTAGGGTGAGCTCAGCCCTAAACACGGTAATATAGTAAACGGATCCCTAATCCCTGCCAGGAAAGTTGACCACGATGCAGCATTTGTACACTCTGCAAGATGAAAGGAGTATAACATGACTATATCATGGGTGAAGTAAAACCCCTGCATTTTGAATGTACCAATCAGTCTCAAGTGTGATATAAACTACACATACAGCATGACCGAGCTACCTGTGAACACTTCTGTCGGATAAGTGTAGCAGTATGTAGCTGACCTCAAAGTCTCTGCAATAATCATCGGTATAATGGTATGACCCTCCCTGAGAGCTCTCACTGCCGTAATGATGCCGATATCCTGCTCATCTATATATCGTGGCATGAAGATGTATGACAATACGCACAATAACAGTACATCCACTCTGGCTGAACATCAATGATCCTCTGGTGTGGTGAAATCCCCGAAATGTCGTGCATAACTATCCTCGGAGCAAAATCTATCAAACATAAAATGCTGGGATATCACGTGGTCGGATGTAATCTCGTCCTGTACCACTCTACATCTCAATCTGGTGAGGGTCATAAACTGTCTGCTCATGTCTTCGATAGCCATATGCATGCAAGGTCTGTCCAACCGTGCATAATCCTCCAAAGTAGGAGTTAACTCCTGGGTCCCAAATCGGAAAACCTGCATCTCCGATACCCAGTGCTCTAGCATACCCTCTACAAATCTTGTGGGAACCTGAAACATCAACAAGGTCATAGTATGCTGTAGCAAATCATCTATGATCACCATGTCTGATGGTGATATACTATCATACCATGAGCGCATACCAGATACCACCAAAAATGGTGGGATATGATCAATACGGCTAACTGTTAAAGAAGACATCTATACGGGCCATGTCATAAGACCATCCAGGGATCAATACTGAATATCTTTGGACATACATACATATGCATAACATAATAACATGCATGATACAATAGATGGCAATATGATATAGGGAATGGAAAATTATACATGCATTCCTAATTATATCATCATCTAATACATCTCTGTACAGCTAAAATATAGGAAAATGGGACGAAGCTACCCAACATCCAACAGAGGCCTATCAAAAGATATAGCGAGAATGGGGCGAAGCTACCCAACAGTTAACAGAGGCCTATCAAAAGAGATAACAAGAAATATATCAAAAAAAAGTCAATGGTGTCGATGTCTACATCATCAATCCTATCCACCTGATGTAACTCCTCCTAAGTCACTGGATCTCTATCTACAAGGATGTCAGGCTGATACAATGGACGATTTACACCGGAAAAGCCATATGGGTCACCTAAGCGGCCAGCGCCAGAGCTGGAAAGATTAAAAGTATCCACCTCTAAAGGATCTCTGCCTAAATGCCGAATGAAAAGATGTGTCCAATCCAGCTGCCAGGTCAATTTGTCAATATGTGTCACATGAGTTGGATCTCTGACACAGGCTAGCTAATCCGTCATCATCACTGATCCTGGAACCATATCCCCCATTAACTGTGTGGTGCGGGTCTGAGCTCCAATGGTACGAGGGGCCTACTAATGCTGGAACATTTCCTGAGTCCAGGGGCCCTCTGATAAAGTATAACCGTCAATCCCCAACAATGGGATGTCAATGACCGGTGACTGCAAAACAGGCCAATAACGCCTGGCAGGAGGCAAGATCGGCATGTGAATCTCTCCTGTAGTGCTCCTGATAACACGCTCTCCTAAATAGAGCTCTCGTCCTCCATCTGTGTAGAGAGGAATCCTGTTGGTTGAAATAACGTACTCAACTCCAGTTGGGTATCCATCCTCAAATCCAACTCCCAAATGCTCCCCAGAGTAGGGAACCCATGTGATGACATCCGCTGTCAACAACTCCAGCTGTAGGCGACAATGAGTGAAACCCTCATCTACAGGGACCTCCATCAGTATGGAATGATGCCATTTTCGTCTTCAAGGATAGGTGTCTAAACCTAACACGCTCACAGGATGCAAACATGGAAGCCTCTCATAGGCCCAAAACTGCCAACACAAAGGCAACATCTGTTGTCAGTCAACACTCTTAACCTATATATGGGAAAAGACAAGAGAAATACTCACCAGTAGAAACGGGTAGAATCCTAACCACGCCTCAGTCAAGCCCTACGATCGCATGTGCATTCCCCTAAGGAAGTAAGCAAAGGTGTAGGAACCCCAATCATACTCTCCTATACGGTCCACGTGTCTAGTGGCGCTGATCAAAGCGAAGGACACTGTAGAGGAATTATCTGCTATGAAGAAGCCCCTAATGATCATTAAGAACAATCGCTAAAGAATGTGATCCCTGACTCTCACATCATCGGGTATGGGCTCACTCAACAGCCCGCTCATAGTATCTAAGCTCAAAGGACCTGTACGAACAGTTCTACCCTTGAACGCCTCTGTCAAAACTCCCAATAAGGATCTGACGGTGGCAGTGGTAATATTCGCTGGGAAAGGCACTGGATCCCCTCCAAACTCCATACCTGTGAAAAACCACCAATCCATTGGCGTCATCATCACCTCACAGTCCAGCAAATAGAGTGACTGAGTCTGATGAAACCACAGCTCAAACAATGCCCTGAGGTAACCCCGGGGACAGCGATGGGGAAGAATGGAAAAGAACATCCCAAATCCCCAAAGATGTACAATCTTTCTGTAGTCATCATGCAAAGCCTGATACATAGAGTGGATGTTAAACTAATTCCCTCGAGGCTGTGTGAAGCCGGGAACCTACATCAAATGCAGATCAACATCAGAATCCTTGACTCCTCATCAATAGGAAATAAGGAAGATTAAAGATCTAACTTCATACCTCGTTTGCGTGCAGGTATGCTGAAGGATGCCTACTCAAGTCACCCAGAAGATCTGGGTTCGCCACTTGAATACCTGGCAATTCCCTACGGGGAACACGTACACCAGGAGCAGGAACCTCAATCAGTATGTACTCCATCTCGTCCTCGATATTCAGCACTTCAACCCGGATAGAAAGTATCACCACCTCCACCAAACGACAAGGCTATCTGACAGACCGGCGCTGAGGCTCTTCAGAAGCCCTCCTCTGTACACCTGAAGTGGTCCTACGGGAACTACTTGGCTGATCCGAATCCATAATATTTGGACAATAAGTCTCCAAATTATGTGCATCTCATGATTACATCTCATGAGATTACATGCATGCATGCATTTTTACCTGGAGCTTTTCAAAATGTATCTCATGATTACATGTATGCATCCATTTTTTTAACATACGTCTACAATAGAGTTAAAAATGCATGGCTACTCAATTCCTATATTTTGGAAAAATTTTCCATAGGCCCCTTTGTAAATGGGACTATCCACATGCACATAGGCATGACTAGGTGGCCATTCAGTAGCACACCTGTACACAGTCATATACATCCTACATGCATTATCACATCACAGTAAAAAATCTGTAAGTGTAGTTTAATTACCAAGATTATTTTACTTTTTCTACCTTTACTCATTTATCCTCGGATAGGACAAGAAATGACAGTAAAAGGTGCTAATTTGACTATTTCAAAAGTCAAATTTTTTCACATCATTATGTTCAGCATGGTTTAATACTAACATTTGCTATGTTGAATATTTTTTATTAAGTCATATCAGCATGCATATTCACTACTATGTGTCTAAATGCATTTCATGTGATAAGTCATTTTCCAACAGATAGAAATTGGAAAAAATACATGCATATGTTACCAGGACAGTGAAAAATGCTTGTAAGGTGGCAGAATATGCAGAAAGTTGCCCGAACTCAGCAAATCTGAAGAAGATCTCTCAGATTTCCTTCGCAGCGCAGCTTGAAAATGACATATGAAAGCAACCTTTGGGCTTTATATAGTCACAGTTGGCCACAGGTCCACCTGCGGCTACTGCAGATAGACTTACAGCACTCCTACGTGGGTCCCACACCTCCGGCTCGCTCCAGTTAGAGTTGCAAATGAGGTCTCACAAGCTAAAAAGGCCAAATCAGGAACAAAAATGCTACGCGATTGAGCAGAATAGCCAGGAATCCTGGTTTTGTACAGGTCAGAATTGAACTCCCGTCATCTCATTGGTATTCACCTGAATGTAGGGTATACTATATCGATGAGCTCAGCTTTCACAAATATGCTCAGCAATACCCCCACAAAGGTCTGATGTCATCATTGCAGGGTCTCAACCCTAAACCTCCCCAGCGGGGGTTAAAACGTCGAAGTTACAAATTGATGAAGTATCCCTAGCGGGGGTCACAACGCACGTCTTTCAAGCATCTAAATATCATCGGCGGGGGTTACAACACATTCTCAACCATTGACACACACATCAATGAGGGTCAAGAAGCCTTGATGTCATTTCAGTCGATGGCAAGTAAACCCATCGAAGCAACTTATCCACGTATCCCCGGCGGGGGTTTACAATACAGTGCAACCATTGACACATACATCAATGAAGGTCAAGCAACCTTGACAATGCACCCAGCAGGGATTTACACACATCAGCGAAGGTCAGGCAACCATGACAACAATAGACTGTTGGCATTAACTCCAATAAAATTAGGAAATATGTTATACACATCCTCAAAAAGACAAAGCTTTATCCCCACAGATCCCTTTCACACAAGAGGCGCCTCTATGGAATATAAGCCAGTGTCTATGATTCGAGACTTTTGTGATAGCCCCAATGTCAACATCCTTAAGACTTGGATCGCATGTCCAAGCCATCACTGATTATCATCCCAACAGGATTACCTGACAATCATGCATCATACATTTGCATCATGTTGCTGCACAGAGAATCATGTTTACTTTACTTGCATTTCAAGTGTCTAGGATTCTTTATCCTATCCATGCCTTGCATTGCATGAATATGATAAAGAGGGGTATCTATAGACACTCAAAATTTTCTGCACACCTGTTACTAACATTGCAGGAGGGTAGATTCGTCTTTCAGAGATAACCCTGGAAGACAGCTTACATCCATTCCGGATATTACCGGAAGTTCAAGTTCAAAACCCGGGACATACACCGGGAACATCATTTCCAAACCCAGAACACACACCGGAAGGATCATTTCTAACCTCGGAGATAACCCCGAGTTTCGTCCTTGGCGATAACCCCAAGGAATGATGTTGCAGTTCCGACGATAACTCCGGAAATGCTTGTTTCAAACATATGTTATCTGCTTCAAGCTCAAAACTTCTGTCGAGGCACTCATCCCTCAGACCCGGAGCTAACAACGGGTAGACGGGCACACTCACAAGATGACCTTGCGGCATTCAAACACTTGCAGCAGTCCAATCTCAGATGTAACCCTGAGCAACGTCTTCTTTCAACTCAAACTGGCAATAACCCCGCCGAACAGTCAAAAGTCATCTTTCCACATCAACACATGTACGTCGTCTCAACATTTCATACATACATATATACAATAATGTCCACAAGAACTGAGGATTTATAATCTTGAGTGACTATTACGTGTGGCAGTACACCGGATAGAATTTGAAGCTTGAAGACTATGGGCATGGTCCCCTCTTCTTGAATTTGTACAACCTCTAATCCATGTCATTGCGTAACTCTCGACACAAACGGTCCAAAGAAGGTCACATATACCTTGTTCGGATGCTCGGATTGAAGTTCTGCAAGTTCGAGCGGACATTATAGTGCATGAGTGCACGTACATCGAGACGACAGGACCAGCGAAGCCTGGGGACACCTCGACCAGCCACAGGTGTAACTGCGGCTGTCGCAGGTACACCTGCGGCCATCAGTCTATAAATAAATACCTTGGGGTCAGCCATTTGGAGGAGAGAATAGAGAGAAAAGGCGAGGAAGCCCTGTCTAATTTACTCTATACACACCCATATTGAGTGTTTCCTCAGTTTAAACATCTGTTAGCTCACATATAGCTATACTTTTATCCAGCGAGAGCTGAGTGTTTATCCACATAGAGTCATAGAAGTCTACATTGGCAGCCCACTGTAAGCCTTTCTTTTCATATTAGCACACACTGTTATACACATTGAGAGTCGTGTTGTGTGTGTTTTTCCGAACTTTGGTACATGGTTTTCATTCCTGTCTGTATATATATACTTATATATATGTATATATTTTATATATGGACTAACATTATCGAGTTATGCCTCGATTGAGCCTAGACTTATGTCTAGAGCGTTTACTTGCTTATATATATATATATATATATATATATAAAAGCAGGTAAATGCTCCGGATATAAAATCCAGGCTCATCAGACATGTCTAACAACAGTTATATATATATATATATATATAATTGTTGTTAGACATATCCGATGAGCCTGTATTTATATCCGGTGCGTTTACTGCTTTTATATATATATATATATAAGCAATTGATTGCTTTTACAGCTTTATTTACATTTCGTCCCACCTGGAGTTTACTTCGTGGTGGTTGATCATGTCCATATATATATATATATTTACTGCTTTTATATATTTACATTTTCGATCCCCCATGGAGTTGCTTCGTGGTGGTTGATCATGTCTGTATATATATATTTACAGTTTTTATATATATAACTGCTTACTACTTTTTATACAAACTGCAGTATCATGTTAGCCTAGGAATCATGTGATCACAGATTCAGGTCATAAGTAGCATGCAGTATCATGCAGTATCATGGACATTTTTCAGCTGTAAGTAGCATGTACATTATTTACAGTGTCTGAATTTCCTTGGATGGCTGTCATGCCCATGAGGAGTTTGGCACTGCTGTATATTATTTTCTCAAAGATGCCTCGCATCTCAAATATAAAAGCAAACAAGCCGAACATTTAATAATAAAATGGAAGTATCAAAGGCCTCAATTACTATTGAGCACAGGGTTTGAAAAACCTCTTTTTACAAAACTTCATTGATATATCTGGTTAAAGCTGAATTTTTCTCTAAATTCAAACCCTTTGTATATAGGTGCGAACGAGACATAGCACTACTTCCAAATAATTGCACATTGATCCACACACACACATTCATATAATAGTTTCTTTGAAAAGTGGCGGTCACCGTGGCAACACGGATGTCGGAGGGTGCCTAACACCTTCCCTCCGCATAATCAAGCCCCCGAACTCAAATGAATCTCGGTTTCACAGACCCGTTTAGCAGTGTCACATCACTGGGTCAATGTGCAAACCTTTTCGGTTGCGTTGGTGCAACTAGTTAAATACACCAATTGGCGACTCTTAAAGTTAAATCATCGACATTATACACGTCAGACCTTTTTCACTTGTTTTTTCAAACAAATCTCACATTAACATGAGAACACCAAAGAACAAGTAACAAAAAGGGACATTAAAAAATCCCGACGTTAACAACATCGTCGAATAATCCATGCACTACGGGCCAAGGATATTCATTAGTATCACATCCATAAATTATTCATGCACTACGGGCTAAGAATATTCGTGTAATCATCAATGGTCATGATCATACCAAATTATCCCTGGTCATAATCATACCAATCAACAGTCCATTTATGCACGTAAGCCAAAGATGACTTTCATCATAATATAAGCATGAGGATGATGACAATGATATAAGAATTCAATTGAATGAAAGCAAGGGATAAATTTTAAAGATTTATAATTTAATTTATTCAGAATTCAATAATATCCAAATTGTCAACATGATACTGCTTTGTGGAGTAAAATTCAAGAATAATATCCATGTACCAAAAATAATTTGGACATAAAAGAAATAAATTTTTTAGTGAATAGTACCCCGTGAATAGTACCCTATGAATAGTACTTCAGGAATAGTACCCCGTGAATAGTACCCCAGCATGAAAAGTTCCCCAAATACCCGAGTGAATAATATTTGAGTGAATAGTAACTCGAGAATAGTAACCCGACATGAAAACTGCACCGAATACCCAAGTGAATAATATTCTAGTGAATAGTAACTAGGTGAATAGTAACCCATAAATAGTACCCTGGGTGAAAATATTAATATTTAATAAGAAATTTCAGATCAATATTCCAATGAAATGATACTAGATGAAGCGCAAAACTCAAGAATATTTCACTAATTTCAAGGATTATAGAATCAATACTTACTATAGTAAGTTTAGATTTAAGAATATGAAAAGAAATAACATACAAAACTGCAAATGGATTTTCACCTGTCATACGGTATGTAATCCGCGTAGACAGGTTATTCCGATATATTAAAGGATGAATACGAAAAATAGTATTCCTTATGAATATGAAAGAAATAATACCCCTTACGAATACAACAAATAATATCCCTTACGAATACAACAAATAATATCCCTTACCTTAGTAGAAGGCTATATACTGCAATAATGAAGTAACAGAATACTCTTCTTCTTGGTCTTTATAGTTTCTCTCTCTATAGCTTCTCTTGTGAATCTCAGTGAATTGGTGAGAATAAAAGAAGAATTAAGCTTCTATTTATAGGAGAATGGACTAAATAGTAACTAATTCATGAATGGTCCAGATTGATTTACTATTAGAACAGACGGTCTAGATTGATTACTATTAAAACCACAACCGACGGTCCAAATTGATTTACTTTTAAAACCACCACCGATGGTCCAAATTGCTTACTTTTAAAACCACCACCGACGGTCCAGATTGATTTACTTTTAAAACCACCACTGACGGTCCAGATTGATTTACTATTAAAACCACCATCAATGGTCCAGATTGATTTACTATTAAAACCACCATCAATGGTCCAAATTGATTTACTATTAAAACCACAACTAATGGTCCAGATTGATTTAACTTATTACACTTTAGTACCCCTAAAGTTTTCCAACTTTGCATTATTCCCCTCTAACTTTTGTAATTCACTTATCTTCAATAAATACATTCTTAATACTTCAACAATTATTCATCATTAATATTATAACTCACAATATTTAACAACCAAATCATTCCCTGGAAAGAAGGGGCTTTCCAATAAGGATTTTTCCCTATTGGCGCGTAATTAGGTGACCAAACCTCTCCTCGACACAACTTTTTAAACATCGCCAATATTGCAAATAATAATATGAATAATTGTGTTGTCTCAATTATTGATTTAATAATATAAATATTATGCAGATGATACTGTGACAATAATTGAATCAAATAACATGAGATACTATGCAGCAATTACTGTTGCAATAATTGAGTATAACTAGGTGACTTCTCACGTAAGTATCAATAATCAATACCGTGTGCTACTATTCAACCATGCGTATTATTGTACTTTTACCACCGGGTAGTTCAACAGTTTAACGGTAAAACTTTTGCCGTTATTTTTATAAAAGATATTTCTGTCGTTTTCTAACTACGACAATACTTCTGTTGTGGGGTCCACCAATGATTGTGTCGTCGAACGAATATTTCCTGACAAAAGAATATTCCCCGACCAAACGAATATTTTATATCAACTTGCTTACTTTGTAAAAATTTCCACATATCACCCTTAACTTTAACCTTTTATCAATTAAACCATTTATTAAATAGAATAATAATTATAAGAAAATCAAATACTTTTATTTCATAAAATCCGGGGTCTTACAGGATTTGTCATCTACAGCTATGCTTCAGGCAGAGGGTTAGGATGTGTTTACATGAAACATGGGAAAGATATAGCCTATGCCTCATAAAAACTCAAAGAATATGAGAGAAATTATCCTACTCATGATCTAGAGTTAGTAGCAGTCATTTTCGCGCTTAAAATCTGGAGGCACTACATATATGGGGAGAAAGTGGAGATCTATACAAATCATAAAAGCCTCAAATATTTCTTCACCCAAAAGGAACTCGACATGCGGCAATGATATTGGCTCGAGCTGTTGAAAGATTACGATCATACCATTCAATATCATCTTGGAAAAGTGAACATGGTAGCTAACGCATTGAATAGAAGATCATATGCGGATACGAGTACGATATTGTCAATGCAAAGCCCCATTTGGTATGACTTACAAAGGATGGAGATAGAGTTAAAGACCTCAGGGACCCATGTGATGATATCAAATATACGAGTAGAACCTACTTTAATCAATAAAGTTAAAGCTGCTCAAACTACGGACTTGGAGCTGGTGCGTATGAAGAAGAAACTACAAGAAGGTGCTATTTTGGAAGCAAGAATCGATGAAGAAGGAATACTTCGAGTCAACTCCAGACTTTGTATTTCTAACAACCCTGATTTAAAGTATAAAATCATGATGGATGTGCATAACACACCGTTTGCAATCCATCCTGGGAGTACCAAAATGTATCGTGATCTTCGACATACATTTTGGTGGAGCAATATGAAGAGAGAGAGATAGCGGAGTTTATCTCAAGGTGTCTAACTTGTCAACGAGTTAAGGCGGAGCATCAAGTACCAAAAAGCCCATTGCAACCACTTGAAATTCCAA
Source organism: Panax japonicus (assembly GCA_020205505.1). NCBI lineage: Eukaryota > Viridiplantae > Streptophyta > Magnoliopsida > Apiales > Araliaceae > Panax > Panax japonicus. The sequence continues at coordinate 37,281,396 of CM035106.1, read as the reverse complement.
AATGGAAGTGGGAGCACATTACCATGGACTTCGTTACTGGTCTTCCCAAGGTTTCTCAAGGCATAGATATAATTTGGGTCATTGTCGATAGATTAACAAAGTTTGCTCATTTCTTACCTATACGAGAAACTTATTCACTTGAACGTCTATCTCGTATATACATAAATGAGATTGTAAGACTGCATAGTATGCTAGTATCCATAGTTTCTGATCGAGACCCAAGATTTACCTCATGATTTTGGGTTAGTTTGCAAAAAACTATGGGCACGAATTTACAATTCAGTTCAGCATATCATCCTCAAACGGATGGGCTGTCGAAGAGGACTATTCAAACTCTTGAAGATATATTAAGACTCTATGTCCTTGAATTCAAAGGAAGTTGGGACAAGTTCTCCATTGCTGGAATTCTCCTACAACAACAATTATCAAGCAAGTATAGGCATGGCTCTATTCGAGGCATTGTATAGACGCAAGTGTCGTTCTCCAGTATGCTGGGATGAGGTGGGAGAAGCAACGTTATTGGGACTGGAATTGTTACGCATGACAACAGAAAAGATTCAAATGATCCGACAACGTATAAAAACCTCACAAGATCGACAAAAAAGTTATGTTGATCTTCATCGAAAGGATGTGGAATTCAATGTTGGAGATCTTGTGTTGTTACGTGTTGCTTCATGGAAAGGAGTTACAAGATTTAGAAAAAGAGGAAAGCTCAATCCTCGATTCATTGGAACATTTGAAATCCTCGATTGAGTAGGAACTGTGGCCTATAGACTCGCCTTACCGCCAAGTATGTCTCGTGTTCATAATGTTTTTCACATATCTATGTTACGTAAATATGTGGAAGACCCAAACCAAATTATTGAATTAGAACCAGACAAGATAGCGGAAGATTTAACGTATGAAGAGGTACATGTTAAAATCTTAGATAAGAATGAACATATTCTACGCTCCAAGGTTATACCTCAAGTCAAAGTTTTATGGAGAAACCACGATGTTGAGGAAATGACATGGGAGTTAGAATCTAAAATGAAATTAAGGTATCCTCATCTCTTCGACATACCAGGTATGTACACCAATTTCGAGTACAAAATTTCATAAGAAGGGGAGGTTGTAAGACCCCAATTTTTATGAATATTTAGGTGAATTTGTTATAATGTTATAGTAATGGGTAATATTTATAAATTTTGTGAAGTAAGCAAGTTGTCATAAAATATTTGATTAATTGGAGAATATTTGTTTTAACAGAGAATATTCGTACGACGACATAATTATCGGTGGATCCCACAACAGAATTATTGTCAGAATTAGAAAACGATAGAAATATCTTTTTATAAAAATAACGACGAAAGTTTTACCGTTAATTGTTGAAATACCCAGTGATAAAAGTACAGTAATACGTGTGGTTGCATAGTAGCACACGGTATTGATTATTGATGCTTACGTGAGAAGTCACTCAGTTTATTTCAATTATTGTCACAATAATTGATGCATAGTATCTCACGTTATTAATTCAATTATTGTTACAATATTTTATATTATTAAATCAATAATTGAGATGACAAGTTATTCGTATTATTATTTGCATTATTGACAATGTCTAGAAAATTCTGTCGAGAAAAGAAGTTTGGTCACCTAATTACGCACCAATAGGGAGAAATCCTTATCGGAAAGCCCCCTCCTTCCTGGGAATGATCTGGTTGTTAATATTTCAAGTTATATTATTGATGAATAAATGTTGTTAAAAATATTAATGGGATTTTTATGAAATATTTGTTGTAAATTTGACTTTTTATTTGGACCCCCACTTACCTATTTTCAAAACTTTCGGTAGAAGTTATCTCAGTTTTGTTATATATATATATATATATATATATATATATATATATATATATATATATTGGTGGGGGGTCACGAGAAAACAAAATGAAATGGAATGGCTTGGAAGGTAAGGAGTATATATATATTTTATAAGTTTTGTTTTTTTATAAAAAATAGAATATATTATATTTTATCAAGAATAAACATGTGAATGATATTCCTATTTATATATGATTTGATTATGATATATATATATATATATATATATGAATGAATATGCAAGTATGCTTGCATTAAGAAAAGCTGTAAAATCCTTTGATAGATAATAGAAACATATGTACAAGGACTTAAAATGAATTGATCAAATGTGTAAGGTTAATCCTACACAAGCAAAACAGCTTTGTAAAGTCCTTAAAAAGAAATGATGTACAAGGACTATAAATATAGAAAGATCAAACATGTTAGGTTGATCTTATGTTATAATAGATAGGCTTGTCTGATCGTCGAGCACTTGCACCAGAAATCGTAGTCTACCGGGAGAGTCAAGGATAACTCGAGGGCTATCAAGGTAGAATCGTAGTCTACAAGATAGTAGATCTCGGAATTCGTAGACTGCCAGGAGAGACGAGGAAGGATCGTAGTGTGTATAGTAAAGCTTCCTTAGGGCCGTAGTCTGCTGAGGAAGTCATGTGCAGAATCGTAGAGACAGCCTGGCTACGACCCGACCGAGTATCTGCCAAAGCCAAGTTAAGAATCGTAGACTACCAAAGGCAGAGATCGTAGTCGAGCAAGATCAGATGAAGACAACAAGCACAACGACAGAAATCGTAGTGTCAAGATCTGATCTCAAAGTCGTAGTGTCTATACAACCAAAGCTGAATCGTAGAGTACAGAACTAAGACCTCACGGATGTGCTCACAATGTCAAAGCAGAATCGTAGAGCAAATACTCCCTGAATATCCAAAGGAAAGAAACCTCTTGTTGGCACTGCATAGATAGACCCACCTGAAGGAAATCAGAGAGCACTCAACGAATGGCATGCAAGCTAACAAAAGACCTAAGCAACAACCCAATCAACATCCATATTGAGTTATGAAGCCATTTGAGATGAAGTCTTCCACAAAGAGATCAGAGGAAGACTTCTGTAACTGACTAAGGAAAGTCAGCATATGCAGTAGCTGCCAAGTGGAAAGATAACAACGATCTTGGAAGTAATCAGGATCGTAGTGTTTTCCAAATAAAGAAGGAACTGATGGAGTACACACACAGATATTGGACAGCTTCTGAAGAACAAGGCTAAAGTGATAAAGCATGGGTCAGTCCATTGATGATAAGTGAACGGGAGATCACAAGGAGAAAGCGAACTGAGCATGCTACAAATCTGAGATGTCTTGCTATTCAAAAGGGACCATAACAAAGAGTCAAGTCATCAGTATCTGAGAGCAGTCGAGGCAAACAGAAGTATTAAAGCACTGCACAAGAGATGGAAGAGGTGTTCCAGATTGGAAATCTAATGAACACTCTTCAAAGATAATAGTGTTAATTCTACACATCAAAAAGCAAGTCAACAAGACACTACGATCAAGTCCATAAAGACATGCATCAGAATCGTAGAGTTTTAATAACTGAAGACTGAAGCATTGACAACGGTTCAATCTGAAGGGTAATATTTGGACAAGAGCTTATTGAGAGCATCGATGCAAGGACAACATCTAATCGAGAAATCAGAAGGGTGAAATAAAGTCGTCGACCTGCCCAAGATATCAAAGTGTCATATCTGACCGGGTTGGTGAAACAGTAGACTGCAGTGTCAGAAAGTCAGAAAAAAATGTTATGTCACATCTACAGTCTGCACCAAATAACTTGAGATCTTCGAAGAAATTTAAATAGCTTTCAATGGCTACTTTCCAATGGGAAGATTGGGAAGCAGTATAAATCAACAGAGCTTCAAAGATCAAGAGCTGCTGATGATTGTAAAGTTGTAGAATCGTTAAGTAGGTAAATGCTATAGTTCACTCTACGAGTTCCACCAAAGATCAACAGAACAAGTCTCAGTGACAGTGAGACAACCAAGGTGGAAGTGAAGCAACTTTGAAGAAGAACTCAATCAGATCAGAGCTTCACTCAACAAAGATGAAAATGCCACTGAAAATGGCAGCCAAGCTGAGAGCCGAGAAGGTCAAAAAGATAGTATTCAAAAAAGTGGCTGAGTACAAAGAAGATCAAGAGAACCACTCTACAGATCACCAAGAACCGAAAGCTGAAACTGAACAAGTGCAGAACCATATCTGTAAAGTATTCAAGAAGGGTTCAGGGATTAGCAAACCCAGATCGTGATGGTGCACAGCTGACATCAGATGAAGATAAGCTAAAGAGAGTAAAGATTAGCTACACCAAGGAAGATGTGGTCCGGACTCAAAGCTGAAAGCAAAGAGGATTATACTACACTACTAAGTACAAAAGATGTTCAAAGCTTAATTATATCTTAGCAGCTCAGCACCAACAACAACAATAACTACAACAACAAGAAGCCAGGGCCTGAGGGGTCCTTGTCCGAAGGGACTAAATGAAGTTTCAAACCTACTGGCCTTGAAGAGTTCCTAGGGAACTAGAGAAGTTCCAAGGTTGCTGGCCTTGAAGATTTCTTAGTGAACTGAAGTCCCAAGGTTGTTGGCCTTGAAGGAATCTTAGTGATTCAGGGTGTTTCCCTTCCTTAGTGAAAATCCTGCTAGTTGAAAACAGAAGAGTGGATTAGGAGCTTGAGTCTCTGAACCACTTAAAACCCCTTATGTCTTTTACTTTATATCATTTACATTATGTACATTAACTGCTATAACTGCTATGTATGTTATAACTACTTACCACTGAACTAACTCTACGAACAATGTATGTATGATTATAAATATATCAATGAAGGGGATCTTTTACTTATCCCGTTGTGCTTGAAAAGATTCTTATGTTTGTCACATGTTAAATTATTAGCAATACAAAATAAATCAGAAAAGTATTGAAATTAAAAAGGATATATTCAACCCACCTTCTAGATCTATTGTGCCTACTTGTAACTAACAATTGGTATTAGAGCATGTTCTCATGCTATATTCAAAAGCTAATCGCTTTGAGTCTGATCCTAGGCAAAAACATTATTCTAAACTTAGTTTAGTAGTAAGTCACTTGTTATATGCAGATGAGCTAACACGTTGGAAATATTGTGTATAGGTAAATGTGCATATACACCTGAAGCTGCTCAGATTGGTCCATATCTTTGATTATCATATTAACAAAATCAATCCTTGCTCAATGTCAATCTTGTTGACTGAAGATCAAGCTAGAAAGCTCAAGAGATGTCAACAGGAAAGATTCAAACATCCACCAGCCTGAAAAGATAAAAAGGCCATACTTGCTAAGTAATGCTTATCCAGAGAAGAAAGAAGAACTTCTCAACCACAGGCTTGGTTAAACTGCAGCTGGACGTAAATCTTATGAACTCAAGGATGTCAAAGAATTAGAGATACTGATACTCTCTTAGCTTGTATCTTCAAGACCATGACTGATTGACTGAAGATCAACTGGAACAACTAGTTGTCAGAAGTAAATGAGAAAACATGCACATCAATGCCTAAACTTAGTCTATCTAAGATAAATGACTGTTAAGAAATCAATAGCAAAAAGGTACGGTTCCTCGCTAATGTAGATATGAACATCATATTTGCATCTTACTCATGAACTATAACAGTTTTCCTTCAAATATTCATAATCTATCTAAAAAGGTGAAGAGAGAAAGTATACTAATGATAGAAACTCAAATGTCTATAAACTTTCTCTCCATCCAAGTCTTAGGTTGAAGATGATAACTTGAAAGAGATTTGAAATAGTTTCAAGAGCCTCACAGGTCGATTGAATGTGAAGAAATCTTTGCTGATGCGTTAATGTGCTTTGTACATCCTATGGTCTAAGTGTTTAATGACACACAGAGCATGATCAGATCTACAAGAGAATCTTGAAGATTCATAAAAACTGATCACCTCCATGAATCAACCAGATACAAATAATTCGTAGAGTTGATTCTCACTCTGAGAACATTTAAACTCTGTGAACATAACCAAGCAAATGATGAAACCATCAAAGAAAAATAGTGTTTTATTAAAATAACAAATCTTACACACACTCACCTTCATGCATCTCAAAATGTATTATCTAAATGAGTTACATGCATGAATATTACTGTTAGTGATCAATATTGATTATCTAAATATATGAGGAATATGGGTTTAGAAAACTAACCTAGCAGGACCCCCTTAACCATGGGTACTAAAAATAGAAATTTATAACCTGCAGTGAATTGGTCTATCTTACCACACTAAGGAATGCTGAAGCAGAAAACATCAGTTAAGAAAGATTCAACCAGCAGAAGGCTTAAAACTATTCAAAAATGATTTTGATAAAATTCCTATATGTCAAAGCCTATTCTTGAAGACCTGCTGAGCTAATCTGAATAAAGCTCACATGGCTGTTGATCTTTGTATGAATGCAGACCATTCAACAAAAGAAGAAAAGGGTCTTATATGCTCAATCATGCAAAGCATGTCATAATAGAAGAATCCTCACGAAGATTACCACAGAGGATCATCGAGCATCAAACATAAGGAACTCATTACGGGAGCAAAACTCCACAAGTACAAACAGTAAAAGAAGACTACATTCGTAGTGCTGTCAAATGATCGTAGAATGATCAGTCCTGGAGATATCCTTGTCTACAATGTCAACAGATTTGACTGTCAGTGGTAATTCCAGTCAAAAGGAGATATGCATGGATGTTTCTTAATGCACATGAAGAAAAAGAAATCAAATCACTAAGAAGATAGTATAAACATGGGGAAGCAGTGATCTGATAAGAACAACAGAACTGAGATATACTATGAAACAGTGTACCAGCTATAGAGTCTTAAAACTTTGTGGCTGATGAACCAAATGAAGATCCATAGTCAGTAGGAACGTCTCAAAACGTACTACTGATAACCTTTCAGCCACCCAACTCAAAACTGTGGAGAGCCTACGATCAAACATCTGATAATAGTGTAAGAGCAGGAGGACACCACGATTACAGCAAATGCAATTGTTTAAAGTTAGTAGAGGACCTCACCACCAGAAAAGGTCAAATGAGATATCAGTGCAAATCACTTCTAAAGTATTTCATCTGGAAAGTGCCTCGGGGATAAACCTAACCCTTAGCTCACTCTAAGAGGTTGGCCCTTCCTGAACTACCTTAACCCAGAAGGATTACTTGATCAAATTCATCTCCAGGATCAAAGCAGTCAATGATCGTAAAATAAAGCTTCAAGAGAACTCAACGATTGTAATGCAACCTCAACGATCATGAAGAAACCTCAACGATCGTAGAAGAAGACTCGACGATCGCAGTCTTATATGAGGATACTCTAGCTCATGAGAAGCTTGGAAGAACGAGATAACTGCTCAGATTATGAGGAGATAAGTTCGAATGATGGTTAGAAAGATGTCATGCGAAAGAGAAATGCCCAAGGTTTCATGAAGAACATCAGTGACTGAGGCATGCAGCTTCAAAGTAAAAAGTAACACCAAAACCATCCACTGCAATCATCTCTCAAAAGTTAATTATTGAGTCAACAAAGAAAATTGTAGAGTCCATAGCTGCCCTATCATACTACTCTACGAACCAAAAAGGTGTCAACGGTCAATCCACGTCAATTAAACGTCTACTCTTCTAAAAGAGACATCTAACTGAAAAGTTATTGGGGAGTTACAACTTGTTGATGGGCGTCGTGAAACCAATGGCTAGTTGACACGTCATAACATATGCAGTGTGAGAAGGAACTATCATAAAGACAAATTCAAAATCTGCAAACAGTTACCAGAACTCATTGAACCTCTCTCTCCCTCCCTTTTTCAAACCCTAGAATCCTCTTCAAAGCCAAACCAATCAAACTTCCAGAGATTAAAACAAACTCATTTAAATCTCTCCGAATCACATACCTTATATTTTGAACTCCTAAAATGGCAGAATGGAAAGTTATAACGGGTATTCAACTCGGCTTTACAAAATTTGAAGAATCAGAGACAAAGTTCAAAGACATACTTGAACTTGTAAAGGAAGCTGGGTTCTCTGAGTGCCTGGAGGCCAACACTCCAGTTTATATAGAACTAGTAAAGTAGTTCTACTCAAATGCTTCAACGAACTCTGGGCTTCTGACTACTAAGGTGAAAGGATCTAGTCTGAAGATAAGAGCATCAGGCATCAATCAATGTCTAGGGTTTCCAAATCAAGGTCTCATAAATCTGGATGAAGTCGACATTGAAGAAGGCAAGAGGCTTATGCGATATCAAAGAAACCCTAGTCTGAAGGATATAAAGAAGAAGGAATTTCCTGAGGAATTTGAATTCCTTGCTGAGATAGTGGGAAAATGCATATTGTGTAAAGATACTGCACACGACACTGTACTCGACCAGCAGTTGAAAATTATGTTTGTCAAAGTTATGAAGAAGTAAATCAACTTTGGAGTTATCCTGCTCGATCAAATCTCCAAATGGATAGAAAAAGCTGAGTTGAAGAAATCCACAGACAAAGCACTTACAAAAGTGTTCCATGGAAGACTGTTAAGCATAATAATGAAGAAGAAGTTAGGAAGCAAGATCAAGGATAATGAGGGAGAACCTCTGAATGTGCATAAAATAATGTCTTCACAATTGTTTGTGAATTGGAAAAAGAACCCTAAAGAAAATAGGAGGCTGACAACTGGAAGCAGCAACAAATCATCTGCAAATAAGAGAAAGAAAAAGGAGGTAGAAAACTGATAACTCTGTACCAGTAGAAACCACACCAGCCAGAAGGAAATCTAAAGGTGTGAGGAAAACTGAGGCTCCACCAAGAAGTCTCTCAATTGATAATTTGGAAGAAGAGGAAGAAAAGGACTCAACTGCAAAAATCACAAAGAGAAGAAGTAACAGATTACTTCAAAGGCCACCCAGAAAGAAAGCAAAGGTGATGAATAGGCCATCCCCAGTTCCCCAAGAATGCCTATCTTCAAAAGACGAGAACGTAGAGACAGGGAAAGAGAAGGAAACTGAAAGCCCCAACAATGTGTCTCCAAAGAACGAATCTAGCAATAAAGCTGAGGCAGTATTCATGGAAGAAAATGCAGAATCTGACAATAAAGAAAAGCTACAAAATGACCCATCTGAATCTCCAAGTGCAAATGTTCAAATAAGCTCTCATTATGAATTAAAAGATGATGAGATCGAAAAGGAAATACATGCCCCTACTGTTGCTAAACATCAAGCTAGCTTGTCTGGTGATATAAATGAAGATGATTCTGAAGAAGAAGGACATGCCCCCATCAATGATGAAAATCAAGAAAGTTTGCCCGATGATTCAAAGGCTTCAGAGTCTGAAGAGGAAGAAGAGTATGACTCTCCTATAGCTGAACCTCCAGGAAGAAGGAGGACCCACTGATTAATAGCTCAATTTGCTTCCAAAAGGAGAAGTGATCACTCTAATGCAGTCATTGAATTAAGTGATAATGAAACTGAATCTGATGAAGAAAATGATTAAGATGGAATTAGTGATGAATCCAAGGAAGATACTGCTGAAGAAGGTTCTAAAAATGAAATTCATCAAGAAGACTTTACTGAAGAATTTGATGAAGGAAGTCAGCAAGATTCTGGATCAAAAAGGGAAGAAATAGGGAAAGAGTCTAATTCTGCACCTCAGGAATTAGAGGAACCGGAATATTACCCCATTCTCTCTCCAGCTAGAATTACCAGAAGAATTATAGTGGAAGTCTTTGATGAGCCACCAGCAGAACCACCAGCAAGATGGATAAATCAGGGAAATGAACAACTTCGAGTTGTAAGGATGACTACAGATGAAGTGCTCCATAACTAGAAAAATATGGAGTTAGATTGCACAACTATACTGTACAACTCTGAAGATCTTCTGATGAGGTGGTTCTTCCCATGGATGCCATGGTTAAAGGCACACACTGATATAGATGAAAGTTACTTCAGTTGGTGCTACTCTTAGTTTCAAAATTTGGAACTAGTGTCACAAAATTTCCCCAGGGTTAAGAAGTTTGCAACCATAATCATCAATGACAAGCCCTACTATAAGATTTATCGACATGCTGAAAATCATTATATTCCTTATGATCGTAAAGTGGACTCTGATGGAAAAAGGAATATGGCAAAGACATTGACAGTAGAGTCTGTTCACTCTACCACTGATAATGATCAAATCCAGATTTAGATGTCTCTACATGACCAAGCACAACTATCTGGAATTCCTACATCAACCCATGATTGGAACTCAACAATTCTTCAGATTCTCAACACCTTCAAACATCTATCCAAAGAAGCAGATCGTAGAGTCCAATCTGGTGTTCAGTAAGAGACTGCCCAACCAAATGACGAAGTCTCTATGGAGCAAGAGCTAATGAAAAACTCTGATGAACTGATTGAGAAGATATCTCTAATCCATGAAGAATCAAAGAGGGTGACAGCAGCTGGAGATGATTTAGTTCAAGATAGATTCCAAGCAACTATGGCTGATGTATCCCTCAAAATCAGAGAAAGAGATCGTATCTATCTCAAGGCTCTACATGATCAAAAGGATGAGGCTCTACGAACACAAAAGACAAATGAAGAGAAACTCCAAGTCCTCTCTGACAAGATTGATAACATGAATCAGTCTTTCTCTATGCAACTTAAGTTAAGTCAACTTGAACTCAAAATTGAAGTTGGTAACTCCTCTTATCTGATGGAGAAGCTTATGTCCAACATGGAACAGCTCTCCCAAGTGATTAATGACAAAAGGGGGAGAAAAAGAGGCATAAAGAGAGGCAGAGTAAGAGGCACTCAAGAAAAGGAAAGAAGAGCAGAAAGAAAGAAGAGAAAAAAAACAACACAAGAAGTAGCTGAATCATCATCTAAGGGGGAGTCAAAAGATGATGAGCCTAAGGCTGAGGGGGAGCCAGAACCAGAAGAATAAGAAGAAAGGAATAGCTCCACATCCCAAGGGGAGCAGGATCAAAGGAATCAAACCGATGAATAGCTGGTCAACCGACATCCTGGAAGCATACATGGAGCTAAAAGAGGTACATCTCTAACTAGTTAGGTATGTTCTGGATCCAGGATGTAAAATGTCAGTATATTAAATTTCACATCATTATAAATGACATTCATGATTATCTGTTTTAGAAATACAGCTGCTCACTGTATATAAGATTTATTCATAACATGCATATGCATTTATTATGTTTGTCATAATCAAATAGTGAGAGATTGTCTGGAATAAACATGTGAATGATATTCCTATTTATATATGATTTGATTATGATATATATATATATATGAATGAATATGCAAGTATGCTTGCATTAAGAAAAGCTGTAAAGTCCTTTGATAGATAATAGAAACATATGTACAAGGACTTAGAATGAATTGATCAAATGTGTAAGGTTAATCCTACACAAGAAAAATAGCTTTGTAAAGTCCTTAAAAAGAAATGATGTACAAGGACTATAAACATAGAAAGATCAAACATATTAGGTTGATCTTATGTTGTAATAGATAGGCTTGTCTGATCGTCCAGCACTGCACCAGAAATCGTAGTCTGCCGGGAGAGTCAATGATAACTCGAGAGCTATCAAGGCAGAATCGTAGCCTACAAGATAGTAGATCTCAAAGTTCATAGACTTCCAGGAGAGACGAGGAAGGATCGTAGTGTGTCGAGTAAAGCTTCCTCATGGCCGTAGTCTACTAAAGAAGTCATGTTCAGAATCATAGAGACAGCCTGCCTACGAGCCGACCGAGTATCTGCCAAAACCAAGTCAAGAATCATAGACTACACTCAGAGTTGTAGAGTCTACTAATCATACCAAAGGTAGAGATCGTAGTCAAGCAAGATCATATGAAGACAACAAGCACAACGACAAAAATTGTAGTGTCAAGATCTGATCTCAAAGTCGTAGTGTCTGCACAGCCAAAGCTGAATCGTAGAGTGCAGAACTAAGACCTCAACAGATGTGCTCACAATGTCAAAGCAGAATCGTAGAGTAAATACTCCCTGAATATCCAAAGGAATGAAACCTCTTGTTGGCACTGCATAAATACGTCCCACCTGAAGGAAACCAGAGAGCACTCAACGAATGGCATGCAAGCTAACAGAACACCTAAGAAATAACCCAATCAACATCCAGATTGAGTTATGAAGCCATTTGAGATGAAGTCTTCCACAAAGAGATCAGAGGAAGACTTTTGTAACTGACTAAGGAAAGTTAGCATATTCAGTAGCTGCCAAGTGGAAAGATAACAATGATCTTGGAAGTAATCAGGATCGTAGTGTTTTCCAAACAAAGAAGGAACTGATGGAGTACACATAGAGATACTGGACAGCTTCTGAAGAACAAGGCTAAAGTGATTAAACATGGGTCAGTCCATTGATGATAAGTGAACGGGAGATCACAAGGAGAAAGCGAACTGAGCATGCTACAAATCTGAGATGTATTGCTATTCAGAAGGGACCATAACAAAGAGTCAAGTTATCAGTATCTGAGAGTAGTCAAGGCAAACAGAAGTATCGAAGCACTGCACAAGAGAAGGAAGAGGTGTTCCAGATTGGAAATCTAATGAACACTCTTCAAAGATCGTAGTGTTAATTCTACACATCAAAAAGCAAGTCAAAAAGATACTACGATCAAGTCCATGAAGACATGCATCAGAATCATAGAGTTCGAATAACTTAAGACTAAAGCATTGGCAACGGTTCAATCTGAAGGGTAATATTTGGACAAGAGCTTATTGAGAGCATCGATGCAAGGACAACATCTGATCGAGAAATCAGAAGGGTAAAATAAAGTCGTCGACCTACCCAAGATATCAAAGTGTCATATTTGACCGGGTTGGTGAAACAGTAGACCGCAGTGTCAGAAAGTCAAAAAAAGATGCCATGTCACATCTGCAGTCTACACCAAATAACTTGAGATCTGCGAAGAAATTTAAATAACTTTCAATGACTACTTTCCAACGGGAATATTGGGAAGCAGCATAAATCAACAGAGCTTCAAAGATTAAGAGCTGCTAATGATTGTGAAGTTGTAAAATCGTTAAGTTGGTAAATGTTATATTTGACTCTACGAGTTCCACCAAAGATCAACAGAACAAGTCTCAGTGATAGTGAGACTACCAAGGTGGAAGTGAAGAAGCTTTGAAGAAGAACTCAATCAAATTAAAGCTTCAATCAACAAAGATTAGAATGCCACTAAAAATGGAAGCCAAGCTGAGAGCCAAGAAGGTCAAAAAAATAGCATTCAAAAAAGTGGCTGAGTACAAAGAAGATCAAGAGAGCCACTCTACAGATCACCAAAAACTGAAAGCTAAAACTGAACAAGTGCAGAACCATATCTGCAAAGTATTCAAGAAGGGTTCAGGGATTGCTAAGTGCCAGACGAAGACAACTAAAAGCACAGAGACTTAGTAAACCCAGATGGTGATGGAGCACAGCTGACATCAGATGAAGATAAGCTGAAGAGAGTAAAGATCAGCTGCACCAAAGAAGATGTGATCCGGACTCGAAGCTAAAAGTAAAGAGGATCACACTAAGCTACTAAGTACAAAAGATGTTCAGAGCTTAATGACATCTTAGCAGCTCAGCACCAACAACAACAACAACTACAACAATAAGAAGCCAAGGCCTGAGGGGTCCTTGTCCGAAGGGACTAAATGAAGTTCCAAGCCTGCTGGGCTTGAAGAGTTTCTAGGGAACTAGAGAAGCTTCAAGGCTGTTGGCCTTGAAGATTTCTTAGTGAAGTGAAGTCTCAAGGCTGTTGGCCTTGAAGGAATCTTAGTGATTCAGGGTGCTGCCCTTCCTTAGTGAAAATCCTGCTAGTTGAAAGCAGAAGAGTGGATTAGGAGCTTGAGTCTCTGAACCACTTAAAACCCCTTGTGTCTTTTACTTTATGTCATTTACATTATGTACATTAACTGCTATAACTGCTTACCACTAAACTAACTCTACGAATAATGTATGTATGATTATGAATATATCAATAAAGGGGATCTTTTACTTATTCCGCTGTACTTGAAAAGATTCTTATGTTTGTCACATACTAAATTATTAGCAATACAAAATAAATCAGAAAAGTATTGAAATTAAAAAGGATCTATTCAACCCCCCCTTCTAGATTTATTGTGCCTACTGGGAATTAACATATTTTATTATGCATAGTGTTTGCATAGTGGCTACATGGTATTTATATAGTAAAATTAAAAAAATTCAGCTGATTCTCGTGACTAGTACTATGCAGTCCGTGATTTTTTTCCCTTACTGTGCATTCAAATAGTATCTTTCCAATCTCCTATAAATAGGATGCTTAGTTTAAAATTAAAAATCACACCAGAATAAGAGAATTCTTCTTCTATAATATTAAGCGTATTTCTTTAGATTTTAAGGAAGCTTTGAGCGTAGAAAACAGTATAAGTTTTGTTCAAGAATATCCCCGCTATACCAGTTGGAATACTCTCTTTTTTAAGGTAAGGGATATTATTTTTGTTCAATATTTATAAGAAATAATATTTTCTTCCATACTCTGTAGTATGTAAGTAATATTATTTCATTTCAGATTCCAACTTCTACACTCATTTTGTTAAAGTATTGCTTCTATACTCCTTGAAATTAGTAGAATATCCTTGAAATTTGCGCTTCATCTAGTATCTTTTCATGGAAATATTATTCTGAGCATTCTTGATAATTTTTAATCTTTTCATGCCGGGGTACTATTCACTCAGGTACTATTTACCTAGGGTACTATTAATGACAAAAATTGATTTTTTTTCCGGTCTAAATCATTTTTGATACAATATTATTCTTGAATTTTACTCCACAAAGTAGTATCATGTTGACAATTTGGATATTATTGAATTCTGGATAAATTAAATTATAAATCTTTAAAATTTATCCTTACTCTCATTTAATTGAATTCTTATATCATTGTCATCATCATCATGCTTATATTATGATGAAAGTCGTCTTTGGTCCGTAGTGCATAGATGGACTGTTGATTGGTATGATTATGACCATGGATTACTAGGTATAATAATGACCTGTAATGTTACAAATGATGTGGTAAAAGTCCTCATTAGCCCGTAGTGCATTGATGGACAGTTGTTGGCATGATCATGACCATTGGTGATAACATGAATATATTTGGCTCGTAGTGCCTGGATAATTCAGGGATGTGATACTAATTAATATCCTTGGCCCGTATTGCATGGATAATTCAGTGATGTAGATTATTTATTGAGCTGAGTCTCAACGATAAAATTGATGATCAACTTTTTAAATCATAGAAGATAGTAGATATCATGCTCTACTTAACTATTCTAATAGATTGTTTGTTCTGCTACAGTTAAACTTGTTGTTTATTAGTTTAACACAGTTGAAGGCTAATGATAATTTATTCTGCATTATCTTAGTCATAATATTTTTTATTGGGCTAGTTGAGCTCACCTTTTTGCTTTCGTTGTTCTCTTCAGGAAATGAGAACGTAGTCGGGACTAGTCGAGAAATGGAGTGATGATCCGAGATGGTGGTTGTAGTAGTTCTCACTATTTTATAAAATAGTGTGATAATAATTATAATGAGGACTCCATTTGAATTCGGATATTGTCTAGAAGACAATATTCGTGTTAAAACTCTCAGTTATATTTTGTCGTATTTTACACGACAGTTGTATAATTAAATTGTATTTGAATTCTGTACCATGTATTTGACGACTCATAATGGGTGATGTATACCTATTTTGGGGGCGCCACAGAAATTGGACAAGTCAAGAAAAAAATGAAGAAAATAAAAGAAAAAAAGAATGAAAAAATAGAAAAAGAAAAATGAGTTTGCTTAGTTTTCATGGTAAAATCTCGACTAAGAGTTACATCACATACACATTCATGCATCACTTGAAATTAATTTTATGAAGAATGATGTCTGAAATTAAGATTGAATATTTTTTATTAGGAGGTTTAATTTTTAATTTAATCTTACTTATGTATAATGTCTATGTATACTTAAAAGTTTTCTTTCGATTTCATATTTAGTTAAACCGAAAAATATTTTATTTAGAATTTTGTGAGTATATTCACTACAAACCCTCACGAGACGCAACTCGTCCACTTGGGGTAATCTTGGAGTTTAAAGACTTGTTGAACATGCTAAGCCTGTTTCCAACAAAAAATAGTTAGTTATAGGTTTATTTTATTTTACTCGAGTACGAGCAAAAGTTAAGTATGAGAGTATTTGATAAACACATTAATTATACATTTTAATATTTCCATATTTATTATTTTATATGTTTATTTTATTTAACTAATACATTTTATTTGTTTTGTAGGATTTAATTATCTTATTTATCGAGGTGAATAAAGAAAATATAATTGTTCCAACTTTTAAAGATAAAAAAAGACTCTTAGGAGATTACCATGTACAGATTGAAGTCAAGAGAAAAAGAAGAGGATAAAGGAAACAAAAGAGACCAAATTCAATGTATTAGTACTAGGTTACAATTCATATGTGCCTATAAATAGGTCTTCTTCTTTATTTTAGTTTTTATTTATTTTCATATCTAGTTAATTTCTTTAATCTAGGAAGAAGCTGAAATTAAATAATTATTCATGATAATATTTTCTATCTCTTCTATTGTTTGTGCTTTTGCGTTTAATTGATTTCGCCTTCATATTTCGTTATCGAAATAACTTCGTTTTATAGTTTTAATGTGATTTTAAATTAATTAAGAAGTTTTGATAGATTATTGTTAAGATAAGAATTTTATAATTCATGCTTGCTCGAAAAAGTTTTGATAGATTATAGTTAATTCTTAAATTTTCATAGTCTATGAATCGCTCACGTTAATTGTAAAATTACTAAATTAACGGGAAAAGAGATCAACATCATAATTAAGTTATAAAAATAGAAGAGATTGAATTATTTATTATGTTTATTGTTTAACGGATTCGGATTCCTAGATTATTTTCTTATTATTAGTTAGTTTAATTATAATTAATCGATTCTCCACTTTTATTTCTAATTCTCCTAAAATAAATATTAAGGATATTTTAAAATTAATCTAGTGTCTATAAGTTCGACCTGTACTTAATTACTATTTCTTTAATTTGACATTGTGCACTTACAATTACATATTTTTATCACATCACTTGCTTGCTTAAATTTACTAAGATAAACGAGTTGAAAGAATTTTTAACTTCGTGATCCTAATTATAACTCGATGTAAAATTGGAAATCACTTATATTATTATCCAATTCAAAGAGTCACATGCAACTATCTTGAATGTGTGAAAATTATCGAAAAACTTGTGTTATATTTCAAGAGTCCGTATTCATTTAACTCATAGGTCCCCTAAATGGTTCCTTTCACCACAAATGTATTAACTCTACTTCGTTTTAATATATTTCTACAAAAAGAAAGTGAATGTATTAACTCTACTTAGTTTTAATATATTTCTACAAAAAAAATGCAATACACTTGCTGCAGAATAAAGGATATCTACTTTCTCTCCTCCTCCATAACTACACCGATACAGAAACTAGTTCTTTTGGTTGAGAAAAGGAAAAGAAAAAGGCAAAAAGCATTTTTGATCACTGTGGTTATAGTGTTTTAAGTAATTAGTCACTGTGTTTTTAAAATATTCAATTAGCCCACTGTACTTTTAAAAATGTTCAATCAACCTATTCCGTCTAATTTCTTGGACGAACGTCAAATAATTACACACGTGGCAGTTCAAAAGTAAAATAAAAATAAAAGAAATAATATGTAAATGCTGATATGGCTCATCTTCTTCCTCAATTGGATCAACCTGACCCGTGCACCTTCTAAAAAGGTCAAATGTCATAACTCTTATTTTAATTCTAAATAATATATCAAAAATGTTGTATTTACAACATCTTATTAATTTCAGAAAAGAAAGTCAAAAATCAATCAGATCTGGTTGCTTATTTGGCTAATCAGACTCAAAATAAAAAAAATGAGAAACCAAATCAGAGTGTTGTGGAGATGAAGAAGAAGAATCAGTATTACAACAATTTCTCAACTCCTCCTTGCCGAAAAGTATGTCAGCCTCCTCGTTCATGCAAGCTCTTAACTCACCAGATCCATTCATCATGTCAGCCTCCTCCAACGCCATCGACATCGCCTTGAACGCTAGAATTTTTAGGTTCAGGTCTTTGAAAATTATGATCTCTGGCATTGATGGATAGGCGATTTCAATTTGGCCTGTCGAAATCGAATTTGGAGACCCTGTTAACTTTACAGCTTTTGCTTTGACACCCCTATTAAGCTACTGTCTCTCTGTCATTAGAATCTTTCTCTCTCTACTTTCTTCAAACTCCACCATTTAGGTGAGAGAGTGATACTTGAGGCCAGTTGGTAAAAGCTTCATCTTCAGATCTGCTTTGAGAGTAGGAACGAATTGGAGAAATTTGTCTGATAATCGTAAATTTGGAAAAATTGAGTGTAGGAACGAATTGGGTTTTGTTGAAAATGCATATATTGTTTGTATTATTTGGAATGTTGGGTAATGTAATTTGGAATTATTGAGAGTAGGAACGAATTGAGTAAAGTTGTAATAGATGTCATTGATATATTATTTGTATTATTTGGAAATAATTTTTAAAATAAAAATAATTATTAAAAGAAAGGAAAAGAAAAAATTATTAAAAATAAATTAAATTATTTATTTTAATTTTATTATTATTTTAATTATTTTTTTTACCACATAATGATTTTATTTTTTTATTTTTTTTGTTTGAGAAAAAAAAATTATAAAGAAAATTCATTAAAAATTTTGAATATTTTGATTATTTGTATTATTTAGAATTAAAATAATTAAAAGAAAGGAAAAGAAAAAATTAATGAGGTATTGATTGTATAAAATATACATATTATAAATATTATAATATTAATTTTTATTAATACTATACATATTATAAATATTTAGGTAAAGAAAAAGAAAGAAAATAAAACATAAAAATATTTTTATTTTTAAAAAATTTATAAGTATTTGAAAACATAAAAGCTTTTTATTTTTAAAATAAAACATACATATTATAAATATTATAATATTAATTTTTATTAATATTATAAATATTATAAATATTTAAGTACAGAAAAAGAAAGAAAATAAAACATAAATTTTTTTTAATTTTAAAAATTTTATAAGTATTTGAAAACATAAAAATATTTTTAAAACCACAGTGGGCCAATTGCATTTTTTTTAAGTGCAGTAGCTCAATAGTATTAAGAATTTGGCTGACTGACTTGCCAAGTAGGAAATAATGACTTTTTAATTTTTTTTCAATGCCACGTGTGTAATTATCTGACGTCCGTCCAAAAAATTGGACGAAATGAGTTGATTGAACATTTTTAAAAAGTACAGTGGGCTAATTGAATATTTTAAAAGTACAGTGGTTAATTGCTTAAAACACTATAACCACAGTGAGAAAAAAAGTGCTTTTTGCCAAAATAAAAAGAACAGATCAATAATTTGGGGAGAAATTTTATTACATCCTTTTACAATCTATACTGTCATATGTACTCTACAAGCAAAGTCATTAAAAACTAATTGGGGATAAATTATCCTTTTTTCAATAAAAAAAAAATTACAATAATATGTTCCCACTTAGTTGGTGCTAAAATGAGACATGAATTTACAATAATATTCTATAAATAACCTTTAAAGACCTCGGCGGCTGATCAAATAATTTAATTTTCTACAAATAATTATATTACTTCCATGTGTATGCAATAAAATAACAAACATGCTGATCCCCTGAAATAGTCCTGCCATAGTTTAATACCACACTAAACGCATGACACTCCCATATGATTTAAGATGTGGTGAGTACTTAACACACACACACACACACATACACATATAACTAATATGTATATATAGTCTTTATAATTTTACCTTTTAATTGAATAGTAATAAGATGAAAAAAAAATTCTCACAAAATTCTTTATTGACAGTAGTATAAAACGACACAATATTTTTAAGTTTATTATTTTAATTTTATTTTCACGACATCATTACTAAACTAACCGATTATTATTTTAGGAGTAAAATTAAACTAAATGTATCATTAATATTTAAAATTTTGGAACTAGAAAGTCTATGAAACTTAGAGAGTACTATAATATAGACCTTGTGACATTATGTATGTATGTATGTTGTTGTGCCTGGTCTTCTTGCCTGTTTTTCCTGGTCAAGAGAAAGCGTTTAAGGTAATGCTATTATTATAAAACAACCAAAGTTCTACCCATGTGAAGCATTTTCATTAATATATAAGGAAATGTCTCTTACTTCATTGACTTTATGTATTGTCTGCCAAATTTATTTGGTACAATGATTAAAACTTTTGTAGTCCACATTATTATTTATGGTAAAAAAATTAAACACAATTTCTAAAACCATTAAATTGAATTGGGCACATGAATAAGAAATAGTAAGCATTCTTAGTCCTTCTCAACTCAAAAATTGAGGATCTTAATCGATGTTCTTTCACTGATTGCTGCCAAATTACATTAATTAATTTTTAAGATTTCGGTTAACTTGAAATTTTGTTATATATTCTCCATGTATGAGGATCTCCCCTAAGAAAATCCGTAGCTGAATTGTACCTTAAAACCCTACAATAATTCATACATATTACTCCCTCTGTACCCAAAAAAAAAAGAAAAAAAAAGGAAAATGATTATATTGTAACAAAAATAGCGTATATTTTTGTTGTGGGTAAATAAATCAATCTTTAACAATGTTTTTGTATAATTAAAAAGAAAAAAAATATTATTTTAATAAATCAATTAAAAAAATCAACTTCAAACTTTTTTTTATTTGAAAGAGAAACAAAAAAATAAAAAGTCTCACTTAAACTTTAAGAAATCAATTATTAAGAACTTAAAACTAAAAATTGATCTGGTTGATTTTATATTTTGAAAACAGTCAAGTTTGTTATTAGTATTACATGTTAGATAGTTTACGAATATCAAAAGTGTATTGATTGATGAATTTCTATCAACTTTGTAAAATGTTTCAATGACTCTTTTTCTTCCTTTTCTTTTTTTTTTCTTCCTTTTTTTGTTTTCTTTTTTTCTTTATTTACCATGTTAGATGATTAAAAGTGAAACTGCATGGGTTCAAGCTGGTGCAACCCTTGGTGAGCTTTATTATAAAATTGCTGAGAAAAGTGAAACCCTTGGATTCCCGGCTGGTCTTATTTCTACTGTGGGTGTTAGTGGATTCATCAGTGGAGGAGGGTATGGTATGATGAAACGGAAATATGGTCTTGCTGCTGATAATACACTTGATGCTCGATTGATTGATGTTAATGGAAGAATTCTTAATAGAAAATCAATGGGTGAAGATCTCTTTTGGGCCATTAGAGGAGGTGGTGCTTCTAGCTTTGGAGTTGTTCTTTCGTGGAAGATAAAGTTGGTTCCAGTTCCGAAAATTGTGACAATTTTTGGGGTCATAAGAACTTTAGAACAAAATGGATCCAAGCTTTTTCAGAAGTGGCAATCTATTGCTCCCAATGAATTTCCAACAGATCTAGATGTCCGGTGTGTAGTAGATACTATATTGAGCAATTCAAGTACTCGTGAAGATAAGAAGACTGTGAGATTTTTATTTCAATCATTGTTCCTCGGAAGAATTGATAATCTTCTGCCAGTTATGCAAAAAAACTTTCCTGAATTAGGTTTGGTCAGAGAAGATTGTTCGGAAGTAAGTTGGATCCAATCCGCACCATTTTTCTCCAATTTTTCAATTGGTACATCTCCTGATATATTATTGAACAGAACATCCATTCGTAAAACTGCTTTTAAAGGAAAATCAAGTTTTGTTATAGAGCCACTTTCTGAACAAGTCCTAAATGGGATATGGGAAATGTGGCTAAACCAACCCGTACAAACAACACTCATACAGTATACACCATTTGGGGGATGGATGAATGAGTTTTCAGAATCAGCACTTCCATTTCCACATAGACCTGGAGTCTTATATATGATCAACATCGGAGTAACTTTGAATACGGATGCGACAAAACGACTTCAATGGATCAATGATTTATTTAGCTATTATGCTCCTTATGTCACTAAGAACCCAAGAACTTCATATATGAATTATCTTGATCTTGATCTTGGACAAGGTACAACCTATGAAGAAGCAAGAATATGGGGGAATAAATATTACAAAAATAATTTTGATAGATTGGTCAAAATTAAGTATGTGGTTGACCCAGGAAACTTCTTCAAACATGGGCAAAGTATCCCACCTCTTCTATAAAGATTGATATTATGCTATGTTACTTTTTGGTTTCTTTAGTAAACTATGCATAGTCTTCCTAGAATGGTTTAACAAAGAATGCCTTCTACAAATGTTCTGCTATTGTATTATTCTTTCTTTAATAAATTATGTAAGTTATTCATTGTATGGTAATTTTATTACATATATCTTTTGAATATGATCCTCTGTCTGTCTGTGTGTGTCTCTCTCTCTCTCTCTATATGTGGAATATGTTTTACGTGAACTCAAGTACAGAAGGGGAAACCAAGTATAAGTACCTTTCTTCTAACAAACAGTTTTAAAGGGAGATTTTCATCAAATTGGAATTGAGAAATTATGAAGGACTCAACCAAAATGGAATGAGGTACAAAAAGTGGATAACAAGCCAGAACATATGTTACCTAAATGGCTAAATCTATGAACTGCAAAGTTATCAGCTTAATTAGAATGATCCTTCAATTGTACTGGAAATTGACTTGAAACTTAGAAATGGAGCTTTAGAAGCCTTTAATTAAAAGTAATTAAGCATCTTTAAAGTAAAAGTGCCTGCAATTAATGTATGGGCATGTCCAAGATATGCTGGTTTAAGGCAGAAAATGAAGCAAACTAACACTCAACAAGTAGAAGTCTAGATTTCCAGCCATCAACTCTTTTATTATAGAAACATCTGAATCTATGCATTGAAATACGCCTTGCCCTGAGAAAAAGAACACCAATATATTTTATAGGCATCTGCTTGTACTGGAAACCAGTCCAGGAGTGACTTTAAATGTGTTCTTGCAAAATTAAATTAGCAAAAATGTGAAGAGAGCTCCTGTTCATTGTTATAAATTCTGTTCCGGCTCTAAATTTCATTAACCTACTAATTCGTAAAAAATTGGTTATGCCTATCAGTTAATATTTAATTATCTTTAGATAGTTATTATAGATAATTATCATTAATGCATGATAAGCATAATCCAAACCTTAATCAGTTAGGGTGAGGACTTTATGATTATATTGGGGAAAATGCTTGAGATATATACAACATAACTCGTATATAAAATTACACATATTTCAGCTCTAGTTCTCTCAAGCTAGCGACTAATTAATTAAGCTTCAAAGTCTCTCCACCGGATATCAACTTTTATGTGCTAGATGTTCATTTGTTTACAGGTAACAAGCAGCGATTTAGAGGTACTCAAACGGCTCCCGGGGTGCATGTTCTAGTGAAATTTATCTTAGACATATCAGATTGGCGTCCTATATGGGAACAACACACTAAGTTGTGTTCCTTCAAACCAATCACGTTGTATGCCTCTGGGTGAAAGATGTTCAAATCTGATTCGTGAGCTCCCTAATCTTCACCTCGTGGCTACTTGCCCGTGGTCTTTGTTAATTTTTTCTCTTCTTTTGTGGGGAGAGTTGCTGTCGAATTTGGTTCTATTGTAGCGACCGACTTTTTGCAAAAATATTAAAATAAGAATTAAATAAATAAAATTGATATGCTATGTGATTGTTCGGAGTATTTTTCCGACCTTCATGTGGGCCGAAGGCCTGACATTAGAAGGGCTTTGGGAGTCCACTGGGCCGAAGCCCAGGGAGAAATTGGAGGTGTTCGGGTCGGCGTCCGAGTCCTTCTGGGCCGGAGCCTCATCTCAGTGGATGTATTCGGGTTCGGCATCCGAGCCCCTTGGGCCGGAGCCTTACTTTGTTGTGGGGTGTTCGAGGTCGGGCCTTCGAGTCCTCTGGGCCGAAGCCCATACCTGATGGCGAGATTGTTTGGGTCTGCACAGTGGGCTTTCCTGCGTGCAGAGTTCAGGATTCTAACCATAATTGAATAAAGTAACTCCAAAAGTAGTGGTTGGATTGGATTCCACTTGCACCTTTCAAGGAGATTGTGTTGGACCCAAGTTATGGTAACTTCCTTGACTAGGAGTCCTAATCCGACTCAGAAGAGGATTCAAGGGTGGAGGGAGTACTATAAATATAAGGCCAATGTTACAATTAACAGGTACTACCTACTTTTGAACACTAAACACTTAGCCTCCATTGTTAAACCTTGTAACGGCCTGTACTTATTCTCACACCAGAGCTATCCCCCGGCGGCACAAGCCGTCAAGCTTCTGTGTGATCTTTTATTGCGCAGGTTATAGCGCGTGGATTCAGTGATTGGACGCGCCGGCGAAACTTGGCGTTAACATTGGCGCTAGAAGGAGGGCTTTTTTAGTGTTCTTACAATCATAGTTAAACTTTTCCGGTGAGAGGCCATGGCGAGCATGGAGTATGCAGTTTCTGACCGTGAAAAGGCCAAGACGCACCAGACCACTCAGGTGAGGGGGTCGGTAAAAGACAGACTAGGTTCCAATATCCAGGGAGATCAGGTGGAACCGGCTGGCTCCCCCAGAAGAAGGCTCTTCCATGACAGCCAGCTTACCCCTAACCAGGCTAGTCGGGCAGACGAGAACCACTCAAGGGCCCTGGAGGTGCATGGAAAGAGCCGTGGTGGAGACAGTCGAGATCAAAGAGAGTTTATCCTGCAGAAGAAGATGCAGCAGAACAAGGATGCCATGATGGCCCTGCGTCTTCAGCAGGACGAACTCGAGCGGCAGATGGCTAATATGGCTGGAGAACATGAGGTATCCTCGAAAAGGCGTTGGCATCAGAGCTGGTCTTGGTCACCCCGACGGGGAGAGGCGGATAGGGAAAGGAGTAGGTATCGAAGCCGCTCGAGGGAGGGCCGGAGTCAGAGGAGGAGCCGATCGGCAGAGCGACGATCAGAGCACCCATGCAGGTCGGGACAGAGGAGGAGGGACACGACTCCTGAATATGAGAAGGACATAACCCGATCATCCCCCCACAAAGAAGTAGTCGACTCCCTCGCTCGAAGGGTAGCTGAATTGGAGAAGTTACTATTGACAAAGAATTCAACGGGGATGCCTTCAGCCTGCATAGGGTCGCCTTTCTCGCCGACGATTAATCAGGAGACAGCCAACCCCAAAAAGAAGATGCCCCCAATGGAGACCTATGATGGGTTGGGGGATCCGTATGACCATTCGGATGGGTACGATAGGCTGATGACGTATTACGGCCATTCCGATGCGGCCAAGTGTTACATGTTCGCAACCACTCTGAAGAAGAGCACCCGAGAGTGGATGGGGACCTTGGCGGTGGGATCAATTACCTCATGGAATGATCTTCGGGAAAAATTACATGCCCGATTCGGCAGCAACAAGAGGAGGGGAAAGATCACTGCTTCGCTCATGCAGGTTCGCCAGAAATCTAACGAGAGTCTGGGACAGTATGTGAAGAGGTTCCGAGAGGCTGTGGGGTCGGTAGCAGAGTTGAATTCCCCGCAAGCCCTGGGCTTCTTCACGACCGGGTTAGATATTGGGAAGTCGAAGAAGTTAATGAAGGATCTGGTGATCAACCCCCCGACCGATTTAACAGAGGCCTTCCACCGAGCCGAAGGCCACATAGCGATTGAAGAGGCAATGGGGAATTTCAAACCGCAATCCCAGTCTTGTGAGAAGTCCAGGGATCGAGATAAATAAAGTTATCAAAAGTTGGATAATCAGGGGAGGTCAGACAGTTATAATAAGAAAAGCTACAATGGGGGAGGGTCGGGCAGTGGAAGACCACCTTTCCCAAGCAAAAATATCAGCAAAGTCTACACCGCTCTCAACACAGATCGGGCTAAAATACTGGAGGAGATACAGAACAAGCCCTTTTTCGAACCATGCCAAATGATCCCAAAGCCTGGGAAGAGGGGTCGAAACAAATAGTGTGCATATCATCAGAGTCGGGGGCATACGACGGAGCATTGCAACAACTTGAAAGATCTGATAGAAAAGAACGTCCAGAACGGGTAGCTGGTGCAATATGTGGTTGGTCTAGAAGGCTCAGAAGCCCCCCGGGAGGAGAATAGGGAACCGGCCCGGGAAACACAGTCGCAACCGCACCCACAAGCCCGAAGAGTTATTAATGTGATTTCAGGCGGATCGGTAGGGCGTGTAACCGGAAGGAAGAGGAGTGGGCATCTCGAGGCCGTGTTGGCAGTAGCTGGTTTATCGCCCAGAAAGGATAGGGCATACCCAGGGGTATCAATCTCCTTCTCAGACGAAGACTATCCTACAGATCATATCGAACCACGTGATGGGGCGTTGGTGATAACTGCACAGGTCGGGCCAGTCGATATGAAAAGGATGATGATCGATAACGAGTCCTCGGTTGATATAGTCGGTTGATATAGTCTACCCGCATGCCTATCAGAGAATGGATCTGGGAGGAAAGAAAATGGAATTGGGAGGAGAAGGTCCGTTATACGGCTTCAGTGGCGACCAGTGCATGTGACAGGAACGATAGAGCTACCGGTCAGGTTCGGGACGGCCCCTCAGTAGGCAGAGATAATGGTAAAAAAATTTGTTGTACAAGTGGATTCGGCCTACAACGCCATATTGGGGAGACCGATGTTAGCATCATTACAGGCAGTGACTTCTATACCTCACTTCAAAATCAAGTTTCCGACACCGAACGAGACCGGGGAGGTAAAAGGAGATTTGGATATCGCCCGAAGGTGTTATCGGAATACTTTGATTTCTTCAGGGGTCGGGGTCAGCAAACAGAAACAAACAATGGTCATCCAGATAGAGCCATTCACTAAGAGCAGCACTGAACCCATGGCACTGCCGGCAGAAGAGACAGAAGATATGGAATTGATACTAGGGAATCCGGAAAAACATATAAAAATTGGGGCAAGATTGACAGAACCACTTTGGACTGGATTGGTGGACTTGCTCCGGGTATATGCCGATATTTTTGCTTGGGAGCCTAGTGATATGACAGGGGTGAATGAATTGGTGGCGCTACACAGGCTACATACAGACCCGAAGAGAAAACCGGTGATACAGAAAAGAAGGACCTTCGCCCCGAAAAGACAGAAAATCATAGATGAAGAGGTTGCTAAATTGCTAGAGGCGGGGTTCATCTTCGAGATTGATTATCCCGAATGGCTGGCAAATGTGGTATTGGTTCAGAAGCAAAATGGGAAGTGAAGGATGTGCATCGACTACACGAATCTGAATAAGGCATGCCCAAGAGATTTCTACCCTTTAACCGACATAGACTAGCTGATTGATGCCACTTCGGGGTATAGAATGTTAAGTTTCATGGACGCTTTCTTGGGATATCATCAAATTCCGATGTGCAAGGATGACATCCCGAAGACAAGCTTCATCACTCATTGGGCTATATATGTGTATCGGAAGATGACATTCGGATTGCTGAACGCAGGGGCGACTTATCAACGGATGATGAATTTCGTATTCAGAAAGTAGTTGGGTCAAAGTATGGAAGTGTATGTGGACGACATGATTGTGAAAAGCATGTCAATCCGGGGTCATTTGGAAGACCTGGAAGACTGTTTCGCAACGGTAAGGAAGCGTAAACTGCGCCTGAACTTGACCAAATGTGCCTTTGGTTTGGTTTCAGGAAAATTCCTTGGATACTTAGTCAGTAAAAGGGGAATCGAGGAGAATCCGGAAAAAATTATAGCGATCTTAGATATGACATCTCCAAAGACATACAAAGATGTGCAGAGGTTGATGGGCCGGGTAGCTGCCCTTCGGAGATTCGTGTCAAGGTCAGCCGAAAGATGTCTACCCTTTTTTGACACTCTCAAGGGTCCGAAGAATGACAAGAACTTCCAGTGGACTTCAGAATGCGAAGACGCGTTCCAAGGGATCAAGAAATATCTGAGTTCGGCACCGCTATTGATGAAACCAATCCCTTCAGAACCTTTATATTTATATTTAGCCACGAGCCCGATGGCAGTAGGGGCGGCACTGGTAAGGGATCAGGGAGGAAAGAAGTTTCCGGTATACTATGCCAGCCATGTTCTTTGGGACGCAGAGACGAGATACCCAAACCTGGAAAAGTTTGCCTATGCCTTAATAATTGCTAGCAGGAAGCTCTGGCACTATTTCTATGGCCGGTTAGTAGTGGTATATACGGATCAGCCGTTAAAGAAGATCTTGCACATAAGTCAGAGGTATCAGGTCGGTTGGCCGCATGGGCAATGGAATCGACACAATTTGCCATAGAATATCATCCCCGAATGGCAATCAAAGGGCAGGACTTAGCAGACTTCATGGTAGAGTGTTCCTTTACCGAGTCGGAAGTGAGCACAATGGCCGAAACTCAACATAGACCGACCGCGTGGACGCTCTATGTGGATGGATCATCGACTGCGGACATCAGTGGAGCAAGAGTCATTCTGAAAAGTCCCGAAGGGTTTAAGGTACAACAGGCTATTCGATTTGGGTTCAAAGCCACGAACAACGAAGCAGGGCATGAGGCCATCCTAGCAGGAATACGGTTGGCCCGAAGCTTGGAGGTACAGAAGTTGGTCATCTACAGTGATTCACAGCTGGTAGTCAAGCAGTTGTCGGGTGAGTATGAGGCTCGGGGGGCAAGAATGTCAAAGTATCTGACCGAGGTAAAGGATAAACTTACGTACTTCACATCACACAGCTGTCAGGGGGTGGATCGTACAGATAATACAATAGCAGATGCCCTAGCGAGATTGGCAACCACCGAAGCAAGCTCCTTCAATGGGTCAGTATATTTGGAAGTTCTGGAAAGGCCCAGTGTTCCAAAGACAGAAGTGCTAGCTGTGGACCGACTTGACTGCTGGCTCACCCCTTACATCTCCTATCTATCAGATGGGACTCTCCCTTCGGACAGAATCCTAGCAAGACAGGTCAAACACTGAAGCTCAAACTTTGTCCTCATAGATGGAGACCTATACCGAAGGGCCTTTAGCTCTCCACTGCTCAAATGCTTAACTCCGTCAGAGGCAGACTATACACTTTGGGAGGTACATGAAGGGATCTGTGGGGATCACATGGGAGCAAAGTCACTGGCATATAAGATTTTAAGGCAAGGGTATTACTGGCCGACCATCTACACGGAAGCCAAAGAATTCGCCAAAAAATGTCCAAAGTGTCAGCTGAACAGCAACATTCCACATCAACCCTCCGAAGAGCTTTATTCGGTCCTATCCCCGATTCCCTTTGTTGTATGGGGAATCGACATCCTGGGGCCTCTACCGAAAGCCAAGGGATAAGTTAGCTTTGTGATTGTGGCTATAGACTATATGACGAAGTGGGTCAAAGCCAAACCACTACAGAAGATCACCGAATAAGAATGTCTGAAATTTTTCAAAGAAGGAGTGGTTTATCGCTTTGGTATCCCGATTGCAGTGGTTTCAGATAATGACAGACAGTTTATGGGATCAAAGTTTGAGGGTTTTCTGAAAGAGTTGGGGATCCAGCATCGCAAGACTTCGGTCGCTCATCCTCAATTGAATGGTCAAGTAGAAGTGACCAACCGAACCTTGCTCAACGGGATCAAAAGAAGGTTGGATGAATTAAAGGGTCGGTGGCCCGAAGAGCTGTTGTCTGTTTTGTAGGCATATCGGACTACTCTGAGGATGACAACCGGGGACTCTTCGTTCAGACTGGCATACGGGATCGATGCCCTCATACCAGTTAAGATTGGATCCCCCACCCTTTGAGTCATCCAGTACAAGGAGCTGTACAATGATGAAGGTTTAAGAATAAACTTGGATTTTTTGGAAGAAGTTCGGGATTCAGCTGTGATGAGGTTGGCTATCTATCAGCAGCGAACAGCCCGACACTATAATCAGAATGTGAAGCCGAGGAGGTTTGCAGTAGGCGATTTGGTCCTCCGGGAGTCGGAGGCACCCCCTAGAACACTGACAAGTTAATGCCTAACTGGGAGGGACCTTATGAGGTGGTAGAGGTGCCGAAGCCAGGTACATATCAGCTTCGAGCAATGGATGGTTCGGAAGTAAAGAATACATGGCATGCTGGAAGACTTAGAAAATTTTACCAGTAATAGTTATGTCATTCTTTTCTTTATCCATGTAACCCTTCCGTCTTAAATGAAATAAGTGAAAGTTTTCTTTGGAGATGCTTAACTTCATCTATATTCATATGATTCTTAATACTCGAATGGACAAACTTCGGACACAATCTGATCAAGAGGTTCGAAAAGACACCACTGATCGAGATACGTCACGAGTATAACTTATCGAGAAAACAGTTAATTTTTTAAATCAGACAAACTTCAAGCACAATCCGATCAAAAGGTTCGGGAAGAAATAACCGATCGAGATTAGTCACGAGTATAACTGATAACAAAAATTTAAGCAAGGATGTTCTAATTCATTCATACTTTAAATTTTTTACAAACCCGATCGCTTACGATTCGGGCGAAGTACAACAAATTTTTTTACAAGTCCTAACAATATCTATTCGGGAGGAAGATCATCTACGGAATCCGATTCTTCGATGGAAGAATCAAGGATAGAGGCGTCGAGCCCAGTAGTAGTTAATTTGGCCCGAGCCTTTTCACGATAAGCTTCATACCCATCACCAAACTGGGCCATGACCTTCTCGTTCAAGGCATCAGACTCTTCATATTCAGCGATAGCTCACTGCTGGGCCTCGACGATCTTTTCAAGAAATGCGTTGACAGTTGCGGTTAAAATGTTGTTCGACCCGATCACTTGCATCATCTTATCATTCATCTCAAAGAACTTCTTGGTGATGATGTCAACAGCATTCTCCCAGTCCTTGACCTCCTCGAGCAGATGATCCATTTCCATAAAAAGCGAGGCGTACTTCTTCTCAAGCTCGTCAGAATGGAGTTTGGCTTGGGATGCTTTATTTTGGGTTTCTGCATGGAGATCCCGTTCCTTCTTCAGGTCAGCTCGCAGGCCACCGACCTCAGCTTCGAGCAACTGCACGTCCGTTCTTAGTTGAACCTCCTTTTTTGTGGTTCGGGCAAAGGGAGGAATGGCTCGTGAAAGAATGGCGTTGGCCTACAACAAATACATGCATCAGCAATCAAAATAAAAACACAAGTTTACAAAAACAAAGTAAAGGTTTATTTTGAGTTACCTGACACTGAGCCCGAACGTAGGCTACTAGATACTCTTTGGAAGAGAAACCCTTAAACTGCTCGTCATCACCTGATAATTTGAAGTGATCGAAGAGGGTGAAGGGGAAGACTTCGGAAGGGCTCTTCGGCCAACAAGTGGTTGGTGATCTATGGGAAGAACTTGGTCGAGAAGAAGGGGTGGAGGTGGCGATAGGATCGACAGCAACGACTCGAAGTTGGGGAGGTTGCGGTTCGAGATCTTTGGTGAGTCGGGGCTTCTTGAATCGGGGCTCTAGGGGAACCTCTTCGGTATCCTCCGAATCCTCGATCACCGCAACCTTTTCTGGCAATGGAGGAGTAGGCTTTGGAATAGTTGGGGAGCTGGCCTTGGCAAGAACTTTGGGAAGAGACTTGGAAGACTTCTTGGTCTTCTTCAACAGAGCCATCCTTTCAGTCTTGCTCATCCTCAAGGCAACTTTGGTTGTTGGTTCGGCGTCGAAGGCTAAAGGGGGTGGTCCTGATGTGGAGCCGGTGGAGAGCTCCGCGATCGGAATTGTCATAATTGTGATTTTGTAATATTATTTACGAATAATTAATTATTGATTTATATGATAAGGAAATATTTATTTGACGCGAATATAAATGATGGATTTATTTATGTGGTTATAAATGAAGGAATTAATGTTGAGATGTTTTTGTCGGAATGGAGGTATTAAAAATCAAATCAGTATTTTTTACGATATATTGCGTAAGTTATAATTTTTAATCCGACCGTTGGATAGTTGTGATTTTTAGATATGTTAAACATATATAAGTTGAGTATATATCCACAAATTTTGAACCGTTAAAAATGAACGTATGATTTATTATGAATTTTAAGAGGTGACTGATTCGAAAATTAGGTTTATAAATGATTTTGGTGGAAAATTCTAGAATTGAGTGGACCCCATTTGTGGTTAGTAAAGAAATGTGCTGAATTTTATTTCAAATGTGGTGGGTGGCAATAGTAGCAGGTAAAGCCATCAGGTAGCAGGTCAAGTCTGCTTCGGCGTGCTAACATTTTCCTATAAATAGAGGGCTAAGTTAGAATTAAAAATCACACCAGAAACATAAGCTTTCTCTCTTTCTCTCTCTCTATTATTAAGCGTATTTTGTGAGTATTTAGATACTTTAAAAGTTATTATTCAGTGCAAAGTTCCTTCGACTTTACATTCTGGTCAGAAATACTGATCTTTCGAGGTAAGGGATTGTAAGGGATTTTAAGGGTTGTTATGTTTTTCATGTTTCATAACTTTTCCGACCTTCAAAAATTCTGGAAAAATTTGAAATAATATTTTGATGAGTTTTATTGATTGTGTCCAAAAATGACGATTTTTGGATGTATAGATTAGGAGTTATAGATTTTATGAGAAAAGACTATTTTAAAA
The DNA here is from genome assembly GCA_020205505.1 of Panax japonicus. Taxonomy (NCBI): domain Eukaryota; kingdom Viridiplantae; phylum Streptophyta; class Magnoliopsida; order Apiales; family Araliaceae; genus Panax; species Panax japonicus. The sequence continues at coordinate 37,248,820 of CM035106.1, read as the reverse complement.
GTAAACCCTTATAACTCCTTGTGGTTTACTCCAAAATTGGTGGAATTTTTATTGGGAGTACATCTATATAATATTAGTATACTCTGTAAATTTCGGAATTTTTGGACAAAAGTACAATTTATGATAAATCTCTAAATATTCGGCAGTTTTGGCCATATGAATAATAGTAAATGAATTTTAAAAATTCTGAGAAAAATATATGTTCAATATGGGACTATGTCCTGCTAAATCCCATAAAAGAAAATTTGTTTGTACTGATTTGGTATTTTTTTCATGAAAATGAACTAGTTATGAGTAGATGAATTAAATATGTTATGTGAAGTAACAAAATTGGAAAATATGATTTTATGGCTTGGAAATCCTATATAAGGTATATGCAGACTTTTGATGAGGGTTTTGGTTATTGGTGATGAAATTTATGATTTTGGCATTTTAGGATGATTAAATGCATTAATTGATAAAGTATAAACAATTAAAATAAATTGTTTATAAGTTTAAGAAATGATTAAGATATTGTGGTAATATTAACAATATTAGATTATGATATTATTAAGTGATTTATAACATTTGGATTAAGGTGTTATGAAATCATTGATTTATGAATCTTACTTTTAAAATTAAATGCAGTTGTTGATCATATTATTTTTATTATCAAATATAACATTTTTATAATCTCGGTGATGAAATTTCTCTTTGACTTAAGTGTAAAGATGGGTAGATTATTGGTATGATCGTGATTATGGGTTCTCTTTGGCTAGTAGTGCAAAGATGAATTGTTGACTGGTATGATCATGACCATTGAATTTGCAATTGAATATTTTTAGCTTAAGTGCAAAGGTGAATTGATCAACATGATTATAATTATGGTTTATATAAATTCTGAAATGATTGTATGTTTCTTTGAGATATGAATATCTTTGGCCTGTAGTGCAAAGATGAATTTATTGATGAATATCTTTAGCCCGTAGTGCAAAGATGAACTGTTGCTGAATATCTTTGGCATGTAGTGCAAAGATGAATTATTGATGAATATCTTTGGCCCATAGTGCAAAGATGACCTGTTGCTGAATATATTTGGCATGTAGTGCAAAGATGAACTGTTGATGAATATCTTTGGCCCGTAGTGCAAAGATGAATTTGTTAGTATGATTATGAACAGGAATTGTGATTTGGTATAACCATGAGCTTTGATATTTCAGGTAAAGACAGGTGATGTAAATTATCTTCGTCCTAGATGAGAAGATGAATTTAGAATCACAATTATGATCATGAATTGTTCATATGATTGTGGAAATGAACTGTTAATTGATGTTACAGGGTTAAAGCATTGTTGGTGGACTTTTAACATGGAGAAGATAATAGACTTTATGGTCTATTTGACTCTTCTAATGGATTTCTCGTTCCGCTGCAACTATGGTTGAAAAGTTTTATCATCTACCATATGTTCTAAATCTCTAATTTATTACTAATGAAGGCTATTGATAATTTAATTATCTTTAGTAATGATATTTTTTACTGAGCTAGTTGTACTCACCATTTTGCTTCACAATTCCTTTCAGATAATAAGAGTGTAGCTGGGTCGAGCGGGGATAACAGGGGAATAGTGTGGTGGTCCGAGACTGTCAAAGTTTCTCAACACATTATAAAATGGCATGACATATAATATATAATTGTATTGAGGACCTAAGATGTGTGTGTCGTATATTATACGTCACTTAATAATTGATTTTGGTGAACAACAATAGGGTGAGGTGAACCCAACTTTGGAAAGGTGTTTTGCCACTATCATACTAGATGTCTAATGACATATAATCTCGTGTTATCATAAGAAAGGGTTGTGAACATCCACTTGCTGAGTATATCTATGAGCACTACCTATATGATCTTGGAGTTGGGTTGAAACATAATGTTCAATCGCAGACGGTGGAGATAGTTATATGTCAAGAGAAGACTCACCATTGGAAAGAACATGATAGTAATCTTCTCTTTTTTCTTTGGGGTCTATTGGATCATCCAAGGATAATTCTCTGGACATATGATATCTATCATAACTTAGATTCATGGCCTTCTATGTACGAAGGTTTCCTTGAGCACTTCTCAAAGATTTTAATTTTTAAAACAGTTCTAAATTGTACCTTTATGTAAGGTATCACTGTAAGGTGCTGTCCATAGTTGGGACATGAGTCACAGTTGGAATTAAAACTCACAGTATATGTGTTGTTGTATTTTACACGACAATTGTAGTAATAAAGTTGTAGTTGTTTTCTGTACCATGTAATTGGTGACTCAGAATAGGTTGGATGGATTGGACCTATTTTGGGGGCGTCACAATAATGCTTCACTAATTAGATGAGTGGATAAGTGACAACACTGGTTCGTTATAAATTCTTATATTTAATGATAAAATATGCAATGGCGTCACATATTTATATGGAGACAAAAAATTTTCCAAACAAACTTGTATCCAAGCGACGTCACCGGTCTTTCTTTTATCATTGTACACTTTTGTTTTTAAAAACATTTGGTATAAAATGACATAATGTGCTTAAATTTTTTTTCACAATTCGATTATCATGATATTGTTACAAAGTTAGACAACCAATACATTATTTAGTACTACTAATACCCAAATTACTCTTTAGTTTTAGCGAAAATTCTAAATTTTAAAAGTGCAATTTCAATTACTTAGAAGTAAGGATGTAAATGAGCCCAATTGAACTAAACAAAGAGTTGGTCGGATTCGACTCGAAAAGTTAAATTCATACTCGAATTCGACTCAAATTTGAATTGCATTTAAAAAACTCAAATTTGAGTCTCTTCATACTAAATACTTTTATAATAGATATAATTATAAATTGAACTTATTATTTTACTTAGAAATTAAAAAATATATATTTATTATTACATTTTATAAATATTAAATCAATATTAAAATTAATAATAATTAATTAATTATTATAATTTTATTGAACTTTGTATATATTATAAAAGAATGTATCAAATATCTACTCGAATACGTGTCAATTGAATATGTATCGAATCACAATCGAAAATTCGATTAGTTTGAATTCTGAACGAGTCGACTATAACCTATAAATTATAATATAATTTTATTTAATTGTTGAAAATAAAATTTTTATTTTAAATAATAATTTTTATGTTATTTACAATACAAAATTTAAGATTTTTTTGTTGAATAGATCACAAATGCTAGAGTAACACTTCTTTGTTTTGCAATTTTTTTATTTAAATTTGTTCTTAGTTAATTTATGACATCTTAAAATTCAAATAATAATGTAAATTTATTTATTGTTTTCAAATATTAATTTTATTTTAAAAATACTTCTTAAATAATTTACAAATATTAATATCAATATCAATGTAAAAGGTTAAAACGATGTCGTGGGTTAGCAGTGGTGTGATACAAATGGTTTATTTTCCTTTTCAACAGTCCAAATCTGTCGTTTGCTTTTTTGTTTCAGATAGAAACACAAGTTCAGTCTCTTTTGATTCTTCAATCGATCCCACCGCCTAGCTTCGCTCGCCTCTCATGTCCTCCATCACAGGTTCATGTCCTCTTCTCTCTCCTCTCTATCCTCTCCTCTATCTCATACATCTATCCTCTGAAATTGATTTTCATTTTCTAGGGTAATTTTTTTCTTCTGCTGCTCTCTTTCAATTTAGTAAGACATCTAATATCAGTTTATTTATTTGTAATTTTTCACTTTATTCATCCATTTGTGCTCAATCAAATCTGATTTGGTTATATGTGGTGATTTTGGTACTCAATCAATTTTAATTTTGGATATATGTGCACCACCTGTTTAATGTATAGTCCATCTGTTGCACTAGCTTATCCATCTAAGTTTTATATTATGCACATTAAGTGTTAGATAAAATGGTTTAATGAGACTATTATGTTTAATCTTGATAATAGGCTAATATTTTGGGATTCAAAAGGAATGCGTTAGAGGGGCTGATAATTGAAGGAAAGTGGACAGATGAACCAGAAAATGTGAAATTGCAAGCATGGAAATACTTCAAATATATATTCTCAAAATGGAGGGTTATTTTAGCGGATTTTGGGATCAAGAACACGATTGCAACTGGTGTGATAATTCTAATCACTCTACTGAATGTCTCTGTGTATAAGCTAAGGCAACTTCACCAACATACCTTTGGTCAAGATATCAAGTCGTCATGCTTGGACAAACAGTGTCACCGCTTTTCAATTACTGAGATTCAATCTGCAACCCACAATTTTGATGATGCTTTAGTCATTGGGAAAGGCGGATTCGGAAAGGTTTACAAAGGTGTTTTGGATGATGGGAGTATCAGTACTGCTGTTGCTGTGAAGCGGTTGAATACCAAGTCGAGGCAGGGAGCCCGTGAGTTTTGGACTGAAATTAATATGCTCTCCAAATACCGTCATAGTCATCTTGTGTCTCTGATCGGGTATTGCAACAACTTCCATGAGATGATCCTTGTTTACGAATACATGCCTAATGGTACCCTTGCTGATCATCTGTACAAAATCAGAAGAAATAGCGGTACTACTAATATGTCTCGGCCTTTATCATGGGAGAAAAGGCGCAAGATATGCATTGGTGCTACACGTGGACTGGACTATCTTCATACTGATACATGGGTCCAGCATAGGGTGATTCACCGCGATGTGAAGAGCTCAAACATTTTGTTGGATGAGAATTTTGTAGCAAAAATTTCTGACTTTGGGTTGTCAAAAATAGGCCCTGCCAATCAGTCATGCTCCCATGTAAGCACTAACATGCACATTCGGATATTTGGATCCAGAGTACTTGCCGCGGAGACTTACTAGGAAATCCGATGTTTACTCCTTTGGGGTGGTATTGTTCGAAGTACTGTGCGGCAGGCCAGCGGTGCAAGTCATGTTTGGTGTATGAGTACATGTCCAATGGTTCCCTCCATGATCATCTTTATAGCAATGACCCCTTACCATGGAAGCAAGGGATCCAAATCTGCATTGGTGCTGCCAGAGGATTGAGCTACCTCCACACAGGTGTGGCGGGTCTAACAGTAGTCCACGGAGACGTGACGCCAACTGCAATTCTGCTGGACGAGAACTGGGTACCTAAAATATCAGGACTTGGGTATTGCAACTGCTCTGACTCCTACCATGCTGATAGTGAAAATGTCATTACAAGTACATATGTACATGGGAACTTTGATCTGGGGTACTTTATGTGGGGTCAATTCTCAAAAAAATCAGACGTCACTACAAGGATGTCTTCTATGACCTTAAATAGATGCTTATTTAGAGTAACAGTCCTGTGCCCCCTGAACTATCTAGGCACGAGGCTTCAAAATTCAAGCCTGGGTCAATTCCTGACAGACCAGCTAGACGCAATGACACAGTTTTTACTCATTGAAGCAGTGCTGTATCATGTTTTGGTGCTCTGCGATTTTCAAGTTTTTTTTTTTGCTGCAACAGGTAAAGTACTGAATTTAGTTAGGATTTGGATTTATCTTGGGACTTTATCCTTATGTTTTTTAATCTATGCATAAGTTCATAAAAGAGGTCTTCAGTTACTATATCCTTTAGTATATGTATACCCATATATGTTCTTTTTAAATACCTTTCCTATCATATTTTCTGTTCCGGTTACCTTCTATTGTTTGTTTGAGAGTAGTATTTCTTCTCCTTTACTGATTTGTAGAATGTATAACAATGAAAAATGGTTAGCATAAAGTAGTCCGAGAGATTTCTTTTATCTTTTCCTTTACTTGTTATTTTGCGGACGCGTGCCGCAGCCGGGAGCTGGAGATTGATATGATCAGTACATACAACTAAAAGATAGAAAGGTGAGTCAGGTAAGGTAGATTCAATGCTTATATTGGTGGGAGTAGAATGCTTCTCGATTTGGCATGTATCCCTTAAATTCTACTTTTCCTGTTAAATATTTGGGACTGCCTTTATGTTGCTTCGTTAACCTTAAAGCAGTTTGTGCCTCGCATTTGAGTAATTATGTTGAGGTTTGTTAAGCTTAAACATAGCTTGAGCTTAACCAATCAACGATAGGGTTTTAAGAGAAAAATAGGGCTTTAAGAAGAACTTGGATAAGAAGAGAAGGCTAGAGAGCTTAGGAATGGATATATATAATCACTGTTGAAGAGAAGGCTAGAGAGCTTAGGTTTGTTGATGTTTGCCTTATTGGTGGTTTCTAATGTGAATGGACTTATATAATCACTGTTTTGTAGTGGATAGCCTATTTTTTGTTGGGGTTCCTCTCTTCTAACATGATATACTGAACATTATTGATTTTATACTTCTGCAAGGAACAAAAGTTTGTTTCATATTCAGCAGTTACTCAAAAGATTCCCCCCTCCCAAACATTGTCGCTAAACATAACTGGAAAAATAGCATCCCCCCTTCAGTATCATGAAACAATATTGTTACCATCAAACCAGAAACATTTTCTTTTTTTCATTTCCTTTATTTATTTATTTATTTTGGGGGTGGGGGCGGGGAAGTTGTGTGGAACATGCCTTCTAAATTTGAAGCTTTTTGTGTGGTCTTTGGTTCTTAACCACTCAAAATGTGAAAAATTGTATCAAGTATTGTGTCATGACTAATATCATAAGGTACGGGAAAGAATGCAAAGCACAATAATTACATGGCTATACACATGTATGACTCAGTTTATTGTTTATTAAAGTATATTAGCTTAAAGTAGTCAAACAAGTGTCTAGTCACAAAGTGGAGTGCAAAGGTCAACTTCTAAAATTTGCAGTTATGACTCCATTTGAGAAAGAGAATAAAAAAAGAAAAGTGAGACAGAGTATGTAGAAGATAAGAAACTCCAGAAAGCATTTTATATCTTATTGTGTTGAACGAGTGAACTCTTCTGCTACTGGGAAAAAATCTTTATTGTGATGTTTTTACTCTTATAAACTCTGTCTCTGACTTATCAGTACTGTATCATATAGCGTCACGGTGTGTTGTACTCATTATAGGATACGATGCGCTATTTGTCACTTTCAAACATTAGAAACACAGATATCGACAATTATGCTTCTAAGCTTCTCTCTTCGAGTAGGCTAATATAATCTTCTTTCTTCACGTATCCATATTTTAACTGACTATTCCCATGTAATTTGTTTCTTCCTTGGTCTTTGGCAAAAGCCTTGTTACATTCCTAGTTTAGGACGTGGAGATATGCTGTTTGAATTTGAATAGCTTCATTGGGAAATCTTGTAGTGTTGTATGAGTTCTGTCATTCTTTAGAACACTAGGATTTTCTGAGCTTGTTATCCTCGTATTCACCTTGTATGAGATAGAATATTTCTTGTTTGGCTCTATTCATGTTCAACAATGGGAGCATTTGATATCGAAGTATCAGATGCAGGGATTTGCAAGCTATTCTGGTTTTTCCCACTTCTCGTTTCTCTTTGGAGGACTCGTTGTCCTCCCTTGCTTTGTATTCTTTTTTCCTTCTAATAAATTGCCTTATTTAATGAGAAAAATTATCTAATGCTTGTCTATCGGTGTCCAGACACATTCACATATAGCCATTATCCAGGACCTCAGCTAAACAACAAATGATGGAAAGGAATTGATTAATAAGGTGGACTATCAAATGTTTTAAAAAAGATGAACGTGATTGAATCCATATTGTGTGCTACCTTAAATCCACATCTCATATGAGCTACCAATTTGATAACTTTTTGTTCACCTAGTGTAATTCACCTCAAATATCCTACAGATCAGGGCCATTTTTTGATTTGTTCACTATTGCCCTGTGCAGGATGACCTTGTGCTGTATTGTATACTTGGAGTATCTCGTATTTGGTGTGATTGAAAGCTACATTTTTCCCAACGAAAGCATGATATTTGATCCCATCTATAATTTGACAGCAACTTCCTGATTTTGGAAATTGTTGAGATTTTTGTGGAATATCAACAGGGAAACAATTGCTTATTGATAAAGTTTGTTGATCTTTGCATTTTTTTTGACTTGTGAAAGGTGATTTGCTATTAGTTTCAATTTTTTCCTAACCATGATTTCCCTTTTGACTAAATGTCGGGGTAACAAGGTATCAAGCATTTCCACTGCAGCCGAGTTCTTGCAACTTTTGTTTATTTATCCTTATTTTTGCTGTGAACCAATTTTTTGGGTCCAGTTATACATATTACTTTTAATACCAAAATCTTGTGATACATATTTTACTATATTCTGGTTATGTAGAGGAGATGATCAGAGCTCTCACTCAAGTTCCTTGGGAACGTGTTAATCTTTGAATCTATGGAAATTTTTGAACCTCTCTTCCCTCTCTGTGTTTCGCTTCTAAATAGTTTCTTTAAGTGTCTCATGTTTTGTGGTTATTTTTCAGTATTTCATATTTTTTGGTTGTAGGAACAATTATGAAGACAAGTACAGAAGACAGAACTGTACAACTCAGGAATTCAGAACAAGTTGGCAAACAATCCAGAATGGTTGATTAAGGCAACAATAGCCCACGGACAGAAAGAGCCGAAAACAATTCCTGATCAGTTTGTCGACGTTCAAAACTTCTGAACTTTCGTTATGGTCATATTTAAAAAGTTGTTTTTTTAGAATGTTATACTTGATAAATTATTGATGTTAAGTAGAATGAACGATACTTTGGATTCTAATTTTTCTATTTTGATTAAATATGATGGAAAATGGAAATTTAGTTATTCTATTATTGGTGTTTTTTTTATAATTACAATCATTTTGGTTAAATATTATTGGTGTAATCTTTTTTCTTATTTCTAGATCTATAATTTTATATTTAGTCATATCAAATAATTGTCACTAGTAATAACTCTTTCTGTGACGAGATGTATCGTCACCATAAGCATTCAATTAGTGACATTGAAAAATGTGTTCTAGAAAGTAACTCTTTGGTGATAAATTTTTTTGTAATATTATTTAAAATATTAAATGACAACGATATAATTGTCATGTTAAATATATTATTAGGTGACGAAGTTCTGTCGTCATTTATTTTTTTATTTTTGGTGACGATAAATACAATAACATGACGAAAGAATAATCATAAATATGACAATATTGTTGTCATTAAAATTAGATGATTTAAATAGAGTAACATATTTTCGTCACTAAAACAATATCATTAAATGACGAAAAGTGATTTTCGTCATTTAATGCACCAAGTTTTGATGACGAAATATAATAGAGTGACGAAAGTTTCATTCAAATAGTGACGCTATTAACGTCACTAAAAGTAATTAATTATAGTGACAATGGTGTAGATCGTCACTATAAGTTAAAACATTTAGTGACGACATCAAATATTGTCAAATAAACCTAATACCACGCTCATACGGTTACGGTCTCTGTGACGAGTAACACTCGTCACCAAATATTTTAGTGACGAAAAATAAATTTTATGTAACAAATTTTAGCGTCATTTTTGTGTGATTTCTTTTAATTGGTCAATATAACCTCCAGACATCAATTATTATCGAAATAAATATCAATTTCCACTAACACTAATAATCCCAACACAATAGAACTATCAATTTCATCTTTAATCAACACAAACTTATTCATTATTAATATTATAACTCACAATATTTAACAACCAGATCATTCCCAAAAAAGAGGGGGCTTTCCAATAAGGATTTCTCCCTATTGGTGCGCAATTAGATGACCTAACCTCTCCTTGACAGAACTTCTAGACATCATTAATATTGCAAATAATAATATGAATAACTTTGTCATCTCAATTATTGATTTAATAATATAAAATATTATGCAGATGATTCTGTGACAATAATAGAATATAACTGAGTGACTTCTCACGTAAGTATCAATAGTCAATATCGTGTGTTACTATGCAACTACGCGTATTACTGTACTTTTACTACTGGGTAGTTCAATAATTTAATGGTAAAACTTTCACCTTTATTTTTATAAAAAGATAATTCTGTCGTTTTCTAACTACGACAATACTTCCGTTATGAGGTCCACCAATGATTGTTTCGTCGTACGAATATTACCTGTAAAAACGAATATTCCCCGACCAATCGAATATTTTATAACAACTTGCTTACTTTACAAAATTTATAAATATTACCCACAACTATAACTTTATATCATATGCACACCATAATATTCAAAAATATATTTCGAGAAAAATTAATCTTTATTCATAAAAGTTGGGGTCTTACAACCTCTCATTCTTATTAAATTTCGTCCTCGAAATTAGGGTGCGTACCTGGTATGTCGAAGAGGTGAGGATACCTTAATTTAATTTCAGATTCTAACTCCTAGGTCATTTCTTCCATATCGTGGTTTCTCTACAAAAATATGACTTTATGTGACAACCCGAGAATTTAAAATTTTTTTAAAATCATAATTAATTGATTTAAGGTTCAATATTAGAACCTAGACATAAAATAAGTGTATGCGTTTGATATTTTTGGAAAGGAAATTTGAGGATTTCAAAATTCTGTGAAGGATTTTGGTGAATTATTCATGTTTATGTGTATATGTGTATATGTTCTGTGTATATGGTCAATTATGTGTTTACACTATAAGAAATTACACAAAAAATGATGCTAAAATTTATCACATAAAAAAATTTATTTTTCGTCACTAAAATATTTGGTGACGATTGTTAGTTATCACAGAGACCGTCACCGTATGAGCGTGGTATTAGGTTTATTTGACATTATTTGATGTCGTCACTAAATGTTTTAACTTATGGTGACGATCTACACCATTGTCACTATAATTAATTACTTTTAGTGACGTTAATAACATCACTATTTGAATGAAACTTTCGTCACTTTATATTATGTTTCATCATCAAAAGTTGGTGCATTTAATGACAAAAATCATTTTTCGTCATTAAATGATATTATTTTAGTGACGAAAATATGTTACTCTATTTAAATCATCTAATTTTAATGACAACAATATTGTCATATTTATAATTATTCTTTCGTTATGTTATTATGTTTATCGTCACCAAAAATAAAAAAAATAAATGATGACAGAACAATTCGTCACCTAATAATATATTTAACATGACAATTATGTCATTTTCATTTCATATTTTAAATAATGTTACAAAATAATTTGTCACCAAAAAGATACTTTTTGGGACACATTTTTCAATGTCACTAATTGAATGCTTATGGTGACGATGCGTCTCGTCACAAAAAGAGTTACTAATAGTGACAAAATTAGTTGTTGTGACTAAATAAAAAATTAAATATAAAATTATAGATCTAGAAATAAGAAAAAAGATTACACTAATAATATTTAACCAAAATAATTGTAATGATAACAAACACCAATATTAGAATAACTAAATTTCCATTTTCCATCGTATTTAAACAAAATAAAAAAATTAGAATCCAAAGTATCATCCATTCTACTTAACATCAATAATTTATCAAGTATAACATTCTAAAAATGTTCATAACGAAAGTTCAGAAGTTTTGAACGTCGACAAGCTGATCAGGAATTGTTTTCGACTCGGGCTAGTGCTGCCTTAATCAACCATAGGAATTTTGGATTGTTTGCCAACTTTTTCTGAATTCCTGAATTGTACAGAACAACCAATGCAATGAATATAAAGCTCTCGGTTGTTTAGAAGATCATAATTAATCACCAGAGAAACCTAAAAGACAAAAAATGAAGAAAACAAATATGAGAACACAAAAATAGACTACCATGAAATCCATATCATGAAGGTGTACCATGCAGGGGAAAAGTTCACTATTTTTGAAGTTCCCCTTTTTTCTAGCAACTAGGCTAACACCCATTTGTAGTAAGGGGAAAAGTTATGATAGTTGAAGTATAAATGCAGTTCTCAAGTCACTCTATATATCATATAGTGCATAAAATCTTTGAAAAAAGAAAAAAGGATCCCATACATTACTATAAAGAGAAAAGGTCCTCAGTTCTTTAATCTAGTATAATTAATCAACAAATAGAACATTAAGAACAAGAAGATCATCTACTGGTGTGATCCAAATACGCGACTGAAATATAGCACTAGCATCAGTAAGATAATAGTTCACATTTAGCTGTCAAGTCACCATTATAATACTAAGTGATGAACATTTGCTTTGATTGTATTTAGAAAGGTAAATTTAGATTCTCAAAGATGCAACGTAAAAGTGTACTTTGGATAAGTAAGAAAATAAATTTCATATTCAAAATGGAGTATATGCTGAAAAATGTTAATTTTTAACTATCTAAAAATATGTTATTAGAAAAAAAAACACGTGCTGGACCATGTGTGGCTTGTTGATGGAGGCTACCCTTGGTTGCTTAAGCAATACAGCCAGAGTGACCAGGGTGGTGCAACTGGACTGCAGTGGCGAAATTAGTGGTACTGACACTTGCAAAAAGCAGATGTCAGGTGCATTGTCATTAGCAGGTTAAGATTATTCTGAAGGACCTGAAGTAAGTTTAGGAAAAAGAAGATACATCGTTTTCACCAATATGAAATGTTCTTTGTGTTTCAAATGAAAGCACAATCAGATACACTGCTAAACTCATTCAATTGTAAAAGCATGTGCATTTGTGTGTGAATGGGTGTACTTCAAATGAGACAACTCTGACCCAAAGGAGTCTCCAATATGAAAATGAAAATTATATATGAATGCTATCCTCACCTTCCTCTAGGTCTAATAAATGCATCCCATGATCTTCTAACCTGCATGGAAGGATAAAGTTACCTTAAGTAAACTGGACTATTCAGACTCAAGAAATTATCACAGATAATATATTTGAACAAAACAGTGAAGTGCATGTAAAACCTAAGCCTGTAAAGGCTTAAACAAGAAAACTGCAAGTTACCCAAGTGTATGCATATGCTATACTAGAAGGCAGTTGCAATTTTATATGAGTGCCAATAAAACACAAAAGCTGCCACTAAATATCCGGTGATCAAAATTGCTTTATTACAAGTAACAATCGTATGACCACATAGATTTTTAAGCAAAAAGGTAGTACCAAGCAAGATACCAAGAATTTAAGCACAACATTGCTAAAATCACCTCAATAAGAGTCCCCATATCAGTATTGCTGCCATGGTAATAGTGATAAAATTCTAGGGGCAAGCTTACTAGAGAATCACAAGCCCTGCCAGCACCTGGTCCTTCTGATCCCTGGTTTCCAGATTCCTTATCAGCGACTGCATCCAAACGTCCTCGATTTTCACTCTCAATTATCTAGTCCCTACTTTCCTTATCTCCACATTTATCTAAAATATTTATAGATACTTTAAAGCCCTCCAGGCTCTGACTATTGCATCAGTATAAATCCTCTAATTAGTCTAACACCAACAAAAACTAGACTGCATGGAGGTTGTTACTGTACTTTTGAACCATGTATAACCCAGACATTTCTTGTTTGCTAGTCAAGACCTAGACAGTTGTGTGAGTTTCCTCACCTTGCAAACAATCCTCGCCCAGAAGGTATTGTACTTTTTACAAGACTATTCTCCTTAAATAAAGCTCACAAATCCAAATTTTATTTCCAAACTTCCTACTCAACAGTTGTTAGTTCAATAATTCCTTAAGATATAAAAAGATTATGCAATTACAGCTTCCTAACCAATAGTAAATTAGCAAGTATGGGTCCTATGGGATACCTATAATTAACAATACATTAGCTTAAAAATTGCATGTTATAGAGAAACATAGCAAAAAAGAAGAAGAAAGACCTAGGAAAATAACAATGAAAGTACTTTCTCTATTTTCAAGAACTTTGAAGACTCCTGATGTCATTCCTAACTATCCCTTTGCGCCAAGCCACAGAGAAAAAAATATAGCATGAGATCCAAACATTTTAGAAATCACATCTAGTAAATAAAACAAAACAAAACAAAACTATTAGAATATAATTTTTTCCATCTTTACTTTGGGATTCCATAAAAATGTTGTAATTTATGGCATGAGATGCTGAAAACACCAAATTAGTATCAAAATATATTTTTTTCCATCTTAGAATCCAGTTAAGTTTTATTATGAAAAGCTTTGGATTTTACTTTTCAAAAGTGCAACACTATCTGATATTCAACATTTTTTACAAATATTTTTATTTTAAAAATATATATTTGTCTTACTGTAAGATGCAATTGATAATTATCATTATCACGGAGAGTTTTTAACAGTTGTATTTCTCTAAAGAAAATGTCAACCATATATCTGTACTCTTTGCCTCTTTGGAACATGGTTGAGTTGATGTAACAAGGTTAACTGAAACATTAGTAGATCAGACTGGACATTATTGTCACGGATCAGCTTTAATTTTGGTTACCTTATGATTGTCAACATAACAATGATGTTTATTGGGCATAGCTACAACATAGAATTGTAAAAGACATGAGATAAGGGAAAAAAATTAAAGGAACTGGGTATGCTACCTTGTTAGAGTTGAAAGCAAAGAGATAATTATTTGAGAAAATTTTTTAAAGAGCATCAATTGCATGAGCAGGGAAAATAAAGATCAAAGGAATAGAATAACGGTCTTCTATCTGCAATGAGCAAATGGTTTGTCAGACCAAACTATTCAAATTAACTGTACAAAACAAAGGAAAATTATTCCCTTGACAAATGCATATTAGAAAGTATAATGATATTGTAGCTCAATAAAAATCAATAGCAACCCGATTGAGTTCCAGAATTAGTATTTTAGGGTGTGCAAACCTTTAAGCAACCATCAATTTTCAGGTCTTGTGGATATACTTTATTTAGCAGGAAAAAAAATACATTGCAGGCATAGTGATTATTATCAAAATTAATAGCAAAAAAGACTGCAACTAATATCTGTTGAGATAACTTATTCTTCATTTGATAGGAATGAGATCACATAAATATTTTCTTGGGCAGCACATTTCAAATCAAGTTTAACAAATTAACAATGTCATTGTGAATTTAACCTTAAAGAAGCTCAGTACTTCCAGTTCAGGAATCGTATAAGAATTCAACACTAGATGACAAAAGGGGCTAATATTATTCACATTAAGTACTTCCAGTTTACATCTCATTAAGCTCCTGCTCGAGTTGAATATATACTACAAAACCCGCTACATGCCTATATAAAGAAATGAGGGAGCCCATATAATAGTTTATTAACATCACTTCCCAAGCTGGTATTTACATTAATAACCCCTATACACTATGTTTTGGACATTAAACAGCTAGTATTTACACTTATTACATAGCAATATCAGCTGGGCTATCTTAGAAATTTATCTGCACTAAATGAGAGCCCAAGGAAGCCCCCCACCTGATGCCATACATAGTCATGGCTGCTGCCGTGGGCAGCAGCCCTGTTCTTATTCCATGCAATTTTTGGCTTCCCATTTGGTAAGTTATTCACATCCTCTTATTAGAAATATTTAAATAATGCACTCACCTTTTAAAATAACTTACAATTTATAGTCATTACATATGATATGCAATCAAATTGATGCCAACTGACTGCCCAAAACAGTTAGTAAAGGTGCTTGCCAAGCTAAATTCTAGAACTTAGTTTTAGCTTAGATTTACCAATCTTTTGCACTTAAGATGTTAAAGCACTTTACTTAACATTATATAGGATGTACATATATAACCCCAACTTTAATTCCATCTAGAATTCCATTTTTAGCCAAAATAGTCCACTTGGGACTTTTAACAAACATATGATGTGCACAGTTTAAATTCACCATTTTCAAAGCCATTTACTTGTGTTATAAATCCATGTTAGCCTCCTTATAACACCACACAACTAAACTATCTCCTTGTGCCTAAACCAAGCAATAACAGTTCTATAAGCAACCAAAATTACACATTGCCATAACCTTAGTCACTAACTAGTTTCTCCCATTTCCAAAAGTTCAATTCTTTTGAAATTTAATTCATTTGATTAAGAAATATTTCAATTCCTTGTTAATTAGCATAGTTACCATCAACTGATAGCATTACCATAACTCATTCATGACTAAAAATCATTTTATAGTTAATTGTTTCATTCTAACACCCAATAAACCACCTTGTTTGCACTTTACATACATATAGATGACAAAGATAGATTATATTACCTTCTATCCGTTCACTTAAGCTTCCTTAATTGTAAAATTCAATCTCCTTAATCACATCGAAACCAAAAGAGTAATCGACCTTGTTCCTGAGAATGAGATAATAGCAGAGGAGTTGTTCATTGGAGGGAAAGAAACGACAGCCGGGTGGGAGGAGAGAGAAAGACGGCGGGTTTGGATTCTTCGGATCTCCCATTAATGGGAGAAAAAAATGAAATCAGTGATTTGTGTTTTACATGCGATTTTGGAAAAATGAGTTGAACAGGGGGCACAAAATTGAAACGCGTGTTCCTTTTAGGATTATTTACAGTTATTAGTAGGGGTGATCATTCGGTTATAACCGAACCGAATAGGCTATTCGGTTATAACTGAATACCGAATTATTCATAATTTTACTATCCGAAATACTAACCGAAATTTAGAACTAACCGAATTACCGAATTGTACATTCGGATATTCGGGTAATAACTGAACTACACCAGCTAACTAAAATCTAGCCAACATAAAAGCCCAACAAAATAAAACAAATTAGTCAGCAAACATCTCTACCCAACTTGAAATAACAGAATTTGAATAACCCAAATGACACTCAACCCATCATCAACATCAGCACATGATAGACTCCACGGCACGCTTGCGTGAGGTGGTCGCCGCCCCGATCGTTTCTAGCACAGTTGTTGGGTGAATTGCTTGCAACACCTTAACCCCTCGCCTATATGTAGACGGTAATCTTGGTACAATTGCTCGCGTTCGGAATTCTGCGTTGAATGGACACCAACGACACCTTGACCCCTCGCTTATATTGAAGCGGTAATCTTGGTACAATCGACGATTGATGCGGTAGAAGACGCCACACACAACTATAAATTATTGTATGATAAGTCAAATTGAATCTCAAAGAAATAACTAAGAAAAATACTTAGGAATTCTTTAAAGAACCAAAAGAAGAGAATAACCTCACAAATATATTGAATAATGAATAATGTATATTGTTTACATAACTTGGACCTCTATTTATACTACTCAAAACAATCCAAATCCTAATAGGAATTTATAAGCTATAACCCTAATTTCTATAAGGAAATAGAAATCAATTTGGAAAAGAATTCTAATTTAAAAAGAAATCCTAATTAGAATAGAATTTAGATTTAATTCTAGATGGCAAGAGAATTCCATGCTGCGTACGGAATGTGTAGAATGAATAATACTGATATTCCATTGCAAGGTGGCCCACGTGTACATGACTAATTATTATGCTCCAATTTTTGCTTGTTGATATGTAGCCCACAAAAGAAAATATATATAGTGAACAGGCCAAACTGATGACTTCTTGGACTTGAGTTGGACGCCTTGGAATCCGTGCATGTATCAATGTTGAGAAGCCCACGTGTATAATATGAAAAATTCTTTGCTAATCATGCTGAACCCATACATTACTTCATATATATATTAATGTTGACTTGCTGCCCAGTTTTGCTGCTAAATTGATTTGTTGAATTGGGCCGGTCCAATAATATTAAATTGTACTCCCTTTAATAATCTTTAGCCCAATTACTTGAAATTATTTGTTGAACACTTAATAGTCGAGTCGATAAATTGACGAAAAATTTTGACCCGATCAATTTGTCATCATTCCTCTCCTCTTCAAAAGGATTTGTCCTCAAATCTGGCATCCACTCTCCTTGAAAAGGATTTGTCCACAAATATGATTCTACATCAAAATAAACAAAGTTAGAATCACCAAACAAAACATAACCACAAGTCTCACCTGGTAATTTAAATGAATAAGCAATATCAGCAACGCAAGCAAGAAATTGAAAAGTTCCAACTCCTCCTGGATCAAATATCAAAATGAAAAACTCTTCATGTGATAGATTTTCCCAATGGCGAATTCCCGGATCAAACGGAAATCTTATGATCTCGATCATTTTCAAACAAAACCACGTCAATGATCCTGGGTCAAATATCAACTTTTGAAATTCATTAGGTCGCATAAGCCCATACACCTGAATCCCTGGATTAAACACAGAATAAAACAAATCAACAACTCCCTTTTGTCTAATCACCAAGAAATCAAATAAATCAAAATCACATGCATAGTCTACTAGAACAATATTCAAAACACTTCCCTCTAGACTCTCAATGCATTGATCGAATTGAATCGCACGATCCATGATTTCCTTGATGAATATGATCTTATCACGAATCTGCAAAACACAACCAACCTTTCTCCTTCCATTGACATTAACACAGTTAAAATCACATAATAGCACCAATGCAATAAAAAGGTCACAATCACAAGTTGAAAACTCAATAGCACATTTATCCGGATGACGCACAAACTCAACACATGCTAAAGAATTTTTCAAAGTGTTGACAACAACGGGAATATCACCAAAATAGATATTAACAAATTCTCCCATGAAAGAATGTAAACTATGATCCAACAATCCCATGGAATTATGCAATGTCTTAGCTAATCCAAGTGAACTGCCTAAACATGCAAATAACTTATATCTCAATCCATCTTGATGATAAACACTTTTCAAATCAATACCAGATGATAGCAAATCATGCAATGAAGATTGATCTAACGAAACAACATGATTACTACCATTGTCAACTAACGACAACTCATGTAAAGATTGATTAGCATGAAAACCTAACTCAACATATGGATAAGAAAACCTAGAATGAATTTCATGCAAGTAATAACGACGAGAATGAGAAAACATATCATGATCATAAACTAGCTCAACAAATATCAAATATCCCCCATAGTTTATGATAAAAATGATTCTACCCTCAAAATAGCTAACAACAAATTTTCCAACGGAAGCATGCAAAACATGTTTTAAATAACTCATGAAAACACTAGATGCATCAGTTAATCTAACAAAAATAACTAACCACCTATATAACTCACATGCTAAAATAATTTTCCATTTATCACAATATCTCATGCTAAATTGATTAGGCATTGTCATCACATGATTATTATCACATGTAGATAAAACATAAGAACTATGCAATTTATCAAACATATTATCTAAATAAAGAAAATAATAACGATACTTGTTTACCAATTCAAAATCGACGAACAAACTCGTTGTCTCATCCTCTTTAGATACTATGATCTCATAATCAACACATGAACTCATGTCTTCTCTCACGATACCCACTTTCACCAATTCTCCAACCCGCCTTGGTAACTCCGTCGTCTCCTCGGGAATACTATCAGCTGATCGGTACGGAATGATATTACGGGGTATTTCATCAACAACCTGTACAAGAGACAAAACAAAACTAGACAAAGAAGAATCATTAGTGTTAGTATTCAAAAGCGCCGTCTTGTACGAATGTACAGTCATTGGCTTTTCAAAATATAACTCACTTTTCAACTCACTCTCTTTTTCATAGTCACATATTTCTTCTACCTCTTCTTTATGCTCACCCTCTCGTTTGTTTTTCTCTTGTTTATTTTCAAGGTCACACTTTTCATTCTCTTTTTTCTCAATCTCTCTTTTCTTTTCATTCTCACTCTTTTCACTTTTTTCTTTTACATTATCAACCTTTTGAACAATTTCTTTTTGTCGATCTTTTCCACATGCATTTTCTTTTACAAACTCATCTCATTGATTACTTTCTTTCGGATGTTCACCATCTTGCTTTAGATCATGGATTTCATCTTGAACACTCGAACCCAATAACTCTCCTTGGACTGCATATTCTATAATTTCTTCCACCTCCCCCCGCTGATCTTGTTTCTTTTGCGCCTTAGAAGTATATTGTACCTGCATCCAATAATCTTCATTGTTTACTTGTGTACGAATACTCCTATCATTGTCTACTGTAAATTGCCTTGAAGGTTGCTCTGCATGTCTTTGAGATGTATACTCCTCCCTCCTGTCACGCTGTACTGGAGCAAAGCGTTTTCTCATTGCTGATTTTAATTCTGTCCATGTCTCGAACGGACGCTCCCCATGTTTTTGTTTGCTAAGCTGCCACCATATAATTGTATGATCGGAGAACTCTTGAACTGCCCGTCTGACCTTCCTCCGCTCGGAGTAATCATGACAGTCAAATTCTCGTTCCATTTTTCTCTCCCATCTCAGATATGCCTCTGTATCAATATTTCCTTTGAAAGTATTCCTTTGAAACCCATACGAACCTTCATACTTGTAGCCATACATGTTTGCTGCAAAACAAAGGTTAGTAGATAAAATTTTTCCTCACACACTCCCTTACGTGTTTCGCTCAAATAATGATGAATCACTCGTGTATCGCTCAAATTTGGCTTTTACCCTCTAATAATCTTACACTCTTGCCTTTTACCTCAAATATTCTCTCTAATAGGTTCTTATTGAATTCCCTAGCAAAATTCTTGGTTTTACTAATCAATTCAAAATTACTTATCACGAAACAAAATTATAGATGGTGTAACTATTAGAATATCACAAAATCACCGATCGATTGTCTTGTACTCTTCTTGTATGCCTCAGATTTGTAATTTGTAGCTCCGTTTCAGAATTGATTATGACGGAACGGTATGAAATTTTCGTTGGAATTTGATGGTGTGCTACAAGTTTGGTTAGCACAATGAAAATATGATTATTTTTTTCTTTTCCCTTTTTTTTTTCTTTTTTTTTTGTCTCTTTTTTTTTTTTTTTTTTTTTGCTTTTTTTTTTTACAATATATATTTCGACAGAAAATTAAAGATAAGTAACTTGCTAGAAAGGCTTAGCTTTGATACCAAATGATAGACTCCACGGCACGCTTGCGTGAGGTGGTCGCCGCCCCGATCGTTTCTAGCACAGTTGTTGGGTGAATTGCTTGCAACACCTTAACCCCTCGCCTATATGTAGACGGTAATCTTGGTACAATTGCTCGCGTTCGGAATTCTGCGTTGAATGGACACCAACGACACCTTGACCCCTCGCTTATATTGAAGCGGTAATCTTGGTACAATCGACTATTGATGCGGTAGAAGACGCCACACACAACTATAAATTATTGTATGATAAGTCAAATTGAATCTCAAAGAAATAACTAAGAAAAATACTTAGGAATTCTTTAAAGAACCAAAAGAAGAGAATAACCTCACAAATATATTGAATAATGAATAATGTATATTGTTTACATAACTTGGACCTCTATTTATACTACTCAAAACAATCCAAATCCTAATAGGAATTTATAAGCTATAACCCTAATTTCTATAAGGAAATAGAAATCAATTTGGAAAAGAATTCTAATTTAAAAAGAAATCCTAATTAGAATAGAATTTAGATTTAATTCTAGATGGCAAGAGAATTCCATGCTGCGTACGGAATGTGTAGAATGAATAATACTGATATTCCATTGCAAGGTGGCCCACGTGTACATGACTAATTATTATGCTCCAATTTTTGCTTGTTGATATGTAGCCCACAAAAGAAAATATATATAGTGAACAGGCCAAACTGATGACTTCTTGGACTTGAGTTGGACGCCTTGGAATCCGTGCATGTATCAATGTTGAGAAGCCCACGTGTATAATATGAAAAATTCTTTGCTAATCATGCTGAACCCATACATTACTTCATATATATATTAATGTTGACTTGCTGCCCAGTTTTGCTGCTAAATTGATTTGTTGAATTGGGCCGGTCCAATAATATTTAAATTGTACTCCCTTTAATAATCTTTAGCCCAATTACTTGAAATTATTTGTTGAACACTTAATAGTCGAGTTGATAAATTGACGAAAAATTTTGACCCGATCAATTTGTCATCAGCACACCATAAACCCATCATCAACATCAGCACACGCCCAGTGACAACAGCGGTAATCATCTCCGGCAAACCAGACCACCATGGTTGCCGAAATCAAACCATACCAATTCCCTGCACCAAAAAAATTAGTCTAGTTTTAACCAAATAAAATAACTACCCACCCATAATAAACACCTTCACATCAGATCCAAAGGGAAACCAACAAAAGGGGTCGAAACCCACGAGTGTAAAGAAAATCAGAACAATACAAACTGACTCATGGATTCAATCATTTAATAGACTCCATTCTTTTTTATCCTTCTTCATCTTCCAAACAATACTCTATTTTTTTTTGACAGTACACGAATGGACTACGTCGACACGTCGTATCGAATGAACGGGTTGCGTATAAGCTCGAAGGATACTTCGATTTTGCGTCGTATCCTTGAGGATTTCTTCCGAATTCTTATCCGTATTTCAAGGATTTTGTACTATAAGGGGGGAAGAAGAAAGGTGGGAGATAAGTATATGAAGAGAGATGTAAAGCCTAAATAAACTGAAAGGGAAAGAAGGGGGATCTCGTGATATAAAAGGAAGAAATGAAGAATGAAAATGAGTTGTTATACGAGAGAGAGATCTCGTGATTTTTTAAAGTAATAAATTCGGTAATTTGGATACCCAAATTATCTATTTTTTAAAATCGAATCCAAAACCGAATACCGAAGAATAAATCGGATATAACCGAAATTAGAAAAAAAACCGAAAAAGCGAAATAATTCGGTTAAAAAAATTCGGTTACGTTCGGTTATTCGATTTTATCTGCCTTTTGCTCACTCCTACTTAATAGGGAGTATTTATTTAGAGTTGAATGGAATTGACTGGTTGAATCGGTCAGTGTACTATTTGTATTTTTTTAAAGTATAGTCGCTCAATGCTTACAACTCGACGAACACAATGGGGTAAATGTATTTTTTTCCAATTTGCAAGTATTAGGAATTTGGCTGACTGGCTTGCCACGTAGGAAATAACTTGTTTCGTTTTTTTTTCAAAAGCCACGTAGGAAAATTGGTCCAATTTTTTAACGTCCGTGAGTAAAATTGGACGGAATGACTTGATTAACAATTTTTAAAGAACACAGTGGGTCAAATTTTTTTAAACTACATTGACTAATTGCTTAAAACACGACGACCACAGGGGTAAAGGTGATTTTTCCTGTTTTTTGTGTGATTTCGAAGGCGATTTTTGTTCTTTGCTCAGCCCTTGTCAAAACTTATATATGTAAAAAATGAGTTACAAGAAAAAATTCATATAAGTTATTTTAGAAATTAATTACTTTTAAAAAAAAATTATAAGTGAGAGAATATGGTCATTATAAATTACATTCAATTTATTACAAACTTTAATTTTTTAAAATTAGAAATTTTATCTATATGTGCTCAATTTTAATTTCAAAAATTATAAATCTGACCAAAAAAATAAAATTGAACACTTATTTTGAGACAGAGGAAGTGAAACATTTTACTGTATAAGTTTGCGTCCAAATAAATAATAATTTTGAAATAAAAAATGATGAGTTTTGGAAAAAAAGGTCGAAACATGCTTATTGGGTTTATCTTAATTTTAGGCAACAATTTACTAGTACGTCTTTGCAAAAAATTATACAAAAAGCGCAACGAAAAAAAATTATTGACAATAAATGTAGCCCATATTAGGATACGAAATATAGCAAAAAAATAATTTTTTGCCTAAGATGAGAAATAACATCGGCAAAAAAAATATTTAAATATGCAAAAGTTTATTTTTTTCCCACTAACAAATTGGCAACAAAATTTTGCAACAACCTATGAATTTCGTTATGAAAAATAAAAGCCTTTCAGAAACTGAAATGAATGAAAAATTTTGTTGCTAAATATATATGCATTTTGGGCAACGACTTTATAAGTCGTTGCCCGATAAATCGTTGCCAAATGTCCATTTTTTTGTAGTGAGATTAATAGAAGAGGAAGCGTCTACGTCGTAACCATTAGTGCGACTTAATCGGTGCGGTTGGTTGATTTTTGACTAAATGGAGGCTGTCAATGATAAAAGAAAGACCGATGACATCGCTTGGTTACAAGTTTGTTTGGAAAATTTTTTGCCTCCATATAAAAATGTGACGTCATTGTATACTTTGTCACTAAATAAAAGAATTTATGACAAACCAGTGTAGTCACTTATCCACTCATCTAATTAGTGACACATTATTATCTCGTCATATAAAATTGGTATTTGTGACAATAAAAATTGTCATAATTTATTAATTTTTCGTCTTTACAAAATTTGCCTCCAAAATTTCTTAATTTTTTTTGCCTCCAAATAAAATTATGACGATATTACGTACTTTGTCACTAAATATAAGAATTTACGACGAACCATTTTTGTCCTTTATCCACTCATCTAATTAGTGGCGAACTATTATCCCGTCATATAAAATTGATATTTACGACAATAAAAATTGTCATAAATTATTATTTTTTCTTCTTTAAAAAATTAAATCCAAAATTTTTCAGAAAATTTTTGCCTCCAAATAAGATTGTGACGATATTACGTACTTTGTCACTAAATATAAGAATTTATGACAAACCATTTTTGTCACTTATCCACTCAACTAATTAGTGACAAACTATTTTTTCATCATA
Source organism: Panax japonicus (assembly GCA_020205505.1). Lineage (NCBI taxonomy): Eukaryota > Viridiplantae > Streptophyta > Magnoliopsida > Apiales > Araliaceae > Panax > Panax japonicus. The sequence continues at coordinate 37,224,314 of CM035106.1, read as the reverse complement.
TAAAATTGGTATTTATGACAATACAAATTGTCATAAATTATTAGTTTTCCGTCTTTAAAAAATTTTCCTCCAAAAATAATTTTGCCTCCAAATTAAATTATGATGAATTTGTATTTGGCATCACTAAATGTGAACATTATTGACGAAAGCACATTGTCACTAAATTTTACAAATAATTAATGACAAACTATTATGTTGTCATCGAAAGAAATATTTAGTGACAATAAATATTGTCATCAATGATTACAAAATGTCACTAAAAGGTTTCCCTCCAAAATTTTGGTGCGAAATTCTACCTCCAAAATAACTTGTGACGAAATTTTCTTAATCGTCATCAAATGTATAAATTAGTGAATATAAATGATTAATAGTAACAAAATTAAAGGTTGTCACAAAAACAAAAGCTTTAGTGACGATTATGAATTTCGTAATTATTAATTAACAAATTGTGACAAAATTTTTTGCGTGGAAAAAAAATTCGTCATAAAATGTGTGATTTCTTGTAGTGTCAGAATGTGGTTAAGGGTCAAGGGTTGACCAGATAAATGTTATCACTGTCAAACCATAGTAGTATATTAAGAACGTCAACGTTCAGTTAGAAAATTAATATGATTTATAAGAAACCCTAAAATCGGTTCTGGAAACTCTAATTTCAGTTTCGGGAATACTAAACCCTAATTTGGGATATTAGAACCCTAATCTGGGAATTTAAAATTCTATGAATAAGGCTTTGTGTATTAATTTCAAACCTAATTAGGGATAACCCTAATTGATTAATTAAAAATTCTAATAATTAGAAACCCTAATTTGTAAATTTGAAACCCTAATCGGTAATTAGGCAATTTTAATGTTAATTAGGAAACATTAGTCCTAATTTTCAAGTTATAAGTAATTAGAAAACCCTAATCTAATTAGGAAATCTAATTTCTAAACACCAGTACAAAGTACCTAATAGACAACGCTTAATAGACAACGTTTTTTATAAAAACGTTGTGGTTTTTTTTTACAACGTTTTTAGAAAAAACGTTGTAGATATATATGCAAAAACGTTATCTATTTAGAAGGACATTATTTTTATTTTAATTAGATAACGTTTTTTAAAAAAAACGTTATCTATTAAGAAAAACACGGAGCATCAAATATTGAACTTAAAATTAAAACACGTCTTTTTCTTTCTCTCGCTCTGCGATGTTGGTTTTATGCAGATGAGTTCCTCTCTCCTTTTCCCTTCCATTTCTCCTCAAAATCTCGCCATTTTTGAAGTTTCAGAATCGTTGAGGAGCTTTAATTAGGTTTGTTTCATGGAATTCGAGGTTTTGGTTTGAGAAATTTGAATAAATCTAGGGCTTTTATGAGCCTCTCTGATAAATCTAGGGTTCACACCACAAATCTAGGGTTCTCAACTCTCAGCTACTCTTCTAGATCTTTATCTTCTGTCCAACAGCAGGTTTGTTATGGGTCATGCTTTGAGGATAACATCTGATTCCTGTCTCTCATGCTTCGGTCGCAGTGATGGCTCGGACCCTGGTGAGCCCGTCGGCAGTGATGGTGTACGGCAGGTTTTTTCTTTTGCTTCCTTTCTTAATCATGTTTACCATTTTGTCTCATCCCATTATTTAACTTCGCCATAATTCAATGTGAAAGACAAAGATGGGAGTTATAGATAACAATAATTTGGTGATAATATCACCCTGTTTCTGTTCTGTAACTGCATCAACTCTGCCCAAAGCTTTCTTATTTATTTTCCTATCCCTTGTTATTGATATATTGATCCTTAATTGAGTACACGTGTGCCGGCTTGCAATGGCAAGGCCAATGCTTGTTGTTGTCGCTCCACCATGTGACTAGGTTTCTACTACCAATTTGGAATTCCACCCTGCAGCCATGGCTGAGATTAGCTCGGCCACACTTGAATCTTTGAAAATTTCACACTGCATATTTATATATATATATATGTATAGAAATTCAGTTAAACAAACATGATCAGATATTCAAACAGAAAGCAAAAATAAGCTATGTCTGTCGACTCAATTCTATACTATGAAATTGTGATGGAAGGCATATCTACAATTACACAATTTCTTCTTCTTTTATTTTTTGTTGGGTACAATTTGTTGCAAAGTTGGTAGTAGTTGTAATATGTATTAGAAATTCCAACGTGTTGCACAAGGAGATGATATATTATCAAATGGATTAGCACTAATTAATTAATGCTTTATTCTTAATTTTTAATTTTTTTACTTGATAAAAGTCTCCAAACAGCTCATATCTGACTTCATTATATTTGGCTAAACACTTGAGGAAAAAGATTTAGTTGCGTAATTGATACTCAAGTCCAACAGTCAAACCAGAAAAGTAAACTATAGGCGGTTATTAGTTATTAGTTCCCATTTGGCTTGTTTCTAATTACTGCTCCTTATTAATGTACTCACAAGAATGTTTTTTTCAACTTATAATTTTTATTTTGGCATACCTAGATATTTTGAATAACATAAATGCAGGTGCTGTAAACTGTACAAAACACAAGTGTACTGCTGGGAAGATATAAAAAAATATTGGGGAGATCAATAGGTTTGGAGCCTGAAGGAAGTATAGGTTTAACTCATGAGCTTTGAGTGGCACAAAAAGTCCATGAATATTGAAATTTAATAGAAAGAAGAGTGAAAATATTACTCCTGTGCTTAATTAACCAGTGTATCTGAACTGGGAAGTGGGAACATGACACTCTGGTGGATAGGTCTCTGTTACTTGGGCAATGCTTAATGCGTTTGAGATATTTTATCCTTGACTGGTGGACAACTGCCATGGAGGTTGTGTTAAGAGTCCTGCTAATAGTAAGATTTAGTGGATCTGCCTATACAAAATGTTGTTATCACTGTTAATCTAAAACTTAAAAGAAGTTTATGAATTATGTTAAATTATGTCAAAGATGTTCTTTGTTGGTTCGTGTTTAGATAGTATATTATATTTTGTTGTTGTTTTGGTAAATTATGCTATAAAATTGAAACTTTTTTAAGCTTCTCCTTATCTACATGCTTTGGCAGGTGTATCTTCTCCATTATGCACAAATTTTTCCACTATCGTACTTGTCTAATTATTGGGTTGATTTATAGTTGAGAGAAGCTAGAGGGACTGCTGAATATGAGCTGTGCAACATGCTCGTAATGAATTTCTGAAGTTGGAGGTAATCATTCTCAAGTTCATCTGGTTACGAAAAGATTTGAACGGTTTGTGTTCAGTGCTTAATTGCTTATTGTTTTGTATGTTGGGAAGATGCATGTTATCACCGAAGAGGTCACATATCTCAGTTAGGATGTTGTTTTCACTATTAGCACCAACCACCTTAATTTGTGTCCTTTGAAGACTATCAGCTTCTTATAGTAATGAAACATGATGCTGTTTATTGGTTGTATATGTTAACTAAAGTATACTACTTTCTGTCTTGAACTTTCAATGCCTTCAAAAGCCACATTTGAGACTGTGAGCATGTAACCCATGGAATATCACTCTCACATGTAATTATGAATTCATTTACATTTTCCTTTGCGTGTGTAGTTTGTTCTTGAGTGGGGTCAGAGAGCGGAAGAGCCCTATAATGAAATTTGGAAAAGGCTAACGGAAGTGACCATTTTTTCTGACCGGAAGAAGTGGGTTTGCAATAGAATACAGATTAACAAATATAGAAACAGTGATGGTAGACCTGATGATGAAAGCAATGGGACCCACATTCATATGTTATTGCTTTTGCATTCAGTTTCATGTTTAGCATTTATGGTTGAAATAAAACTAAATTTTCATATGGCATAAGTTACGGCGTGGGTTAAATCTAACTGGTTAGTGGTTCCTTAGAATTGAAAGGCAGTGTTAGTTTATGTCCTGTATTATACTTGTATCTTTGTTACCATATATTTAACTTGTGATATGTTTTGGCGTGAATCTATTTGATCAGCAAGCGACACGCCCAAGGATGGATCCGAACTTGTCGAGGTATCTTGATCCCCTTTCTCTTGGCAAGCATGTGCTGACTGAACATTGAATCAGAACAAATTACATTTATCAGAACATTGAATCATAGCACGTAGTAACATCTGGCTGGAATTATATTTGATGGTCTAATGGAAGCATTCAAATATACTCTTATTCCTTGACGTTCCTGTTTAGAGACTAATATGTTTGTCTTTGATCAACTTTTAGAGAGTAGCTGTTTGCAATCCAGTTATGCTTCTCGATGAGATTGACAAGACTGGTTCTGATGTTCGGGGAGATCCAGCTTCAGCTTCAGCTCCTTCACAAAATGGTTCAGACTGCATTGGCAATTTAAGCATTGTAAATATGAAATCATTTGATCCTAGGTTTTTTTGCACATGCTTAGGTATAGTAACTTAATTTTATGGATAGTTTGGTTTATTTTGTGGATTGAAAAGTGAATTTGAGATGTATATATGGATAGTTTGGTATATATTTTGTGGATGTAGTAATTTGAAATTGTAAATGAATGGTATTATTTGTATGTATTTTGAATGGTTGATATATTTTGGCTCATTTGAATTTTAATTTGAAATTATAAATGAATGGTATTATATTTAATATTAATTTATTAATATATTTTTTTCTTTTTTTTCTTTATCTACAACATTTTAAAAACGTTGTATAAATTGGTTAAAAACGTTGTCTTATATACTAAATAACAACGTTTTTAACCAAAAAACGTTGTGGAATCATACTTTCTACAACGTTTTTAAGCATCTGTTAATTTTTTGAAAACAAATACACAACGTTTTTTCCTAAAAAACGTTGTGTATTGTGCTTAACTACAACGTTTTTAAAACGTTGTGTAAGGGTGTCAAATAGACAACACCCTTAACCACGATGTTTTTCTGACAGAAACCACAACGTTTTTTCCGCGTTGTCTATTTACTATTTTGTAGTAGTGAAATTAGAAAGATTATTTTTCTATTTAAAACCCTAATTCTTGGGTTATAAACCCTAATATACCATTATGACCCTAATTGCTAAATTAGAAAATTTTAATTAGGAAATATTAAATCCTAATTAGTAATCTTGAAATTATGATTAGGAAATCTTATTATAATTATAGAATCCTAATTATAATTTAGATATATTAAATTTCTATTTTTAAAACCTAAACTGGAAATTTTAGAAATCAAATTGCAAAACCTAAGGGTTAAACCCTAAACCCTAAGTGTTAAAACCTAAACCCTAAGGGTTGTAGCAAATGACAAGTATGCCATTAAATTGTGTGCAAAATGTCTAAAGTACCCTTTTTGTATTTTTTATTAGATAACTTGTCAATCTTGCCAAAATAAGAGTTGATGACCAAATAAAATTTGACCATGTGTTATATATCTAAGCCAAATATGATCTTGGAGGACACCTAGCAACATTAGTTTCAATGAATCATAAAATAAGAGATTTAAAGTAAGAAAATACTTACTTTATTTCTCATTATTGTCAAGCCCATTCTCTCTCTATATTTCGGGGTTGAGATTGAAAAGGGAGAGATAAGATAAGATTTTATCACTACTTAGCTTTCCTTTATCAACTGATCAAGATTAGAATCAAAGCTCAAGCTTCAAAGTGGTATAAACCCTAATTTTAGAAATCCTAAAAAATTTGTGTTAATGTTGTTGTTTAGATATGTGTTAGAGGGTGTCACTTGTTGATCTGAGTTGCTAGAACATGGATTCATAACATCAAAGAGCTCGAAATTGAAAATTTCTTAAATCTAGAAAATTTCTAAAACATCGTCTGACAAGCAAATGTCAGACCTCATAGAAAAGTGCCTGTTAATTATTTTTGTGTTTTAAATGTTTAAACGTGTAGTATGTTATGTGGTCTTTGTTCTGCAACTTGAATCAAGGTTGAATCGTGTCTAGATTTCATGTTATGATCAGTCAAACGGTGTTAACCGATCATGAAAGTGAGAATCTGGGCAGCCCAGATTTGTCCATATGGCTTATGACAAGTTTTGTTAGCCTTTGATCTTGCTGTGTTTGGTTATTTTGGCTAAGTTGTTTTTTATGTTGTAGACTGACATGTAGAGTACACATATATGTCTTTATATCACTTAGTTTTTACACTAGATCAAAGATATAAAGGGTCAAAGTAGCCTTGACCGTCTATTTTGCTAATTTCTGGAAAACCCAGAATTCACTAAGAACACGTTTCTGACAAGATTTTGACTGTCCTAAATCTTACTGTTATGATGTTGTTAAGTGTATCTGATGATTTGACGTTGTTCCTTGACACACGAACTGCACGATTGAACCTTTACAACACATTAATCAAGCCTGGAAATCAAGGATTCAAAGGCTCAAATAAAGTACCTCGACTGTTCTCCAATTTCAGGAAAACCCAGAAATTGAAGAACAGTGTCTGACAAGTTTTGTGGGGCTTGAATCTCACTGTTGTGATGTGTTTTAGCCATAAACTAAGTTGTGATATGTAGTATTACATGATTACTACATGTTTAACACCATTCCAAGTCCAGAAAATCTTAGGATAATAGATTAAATTGTGGTCAAAGTAAGCCCCTCGGCGACTGACAAGAATTCTGGAAAATGCTCAAGAACACCTATAACGACAGTTTCGTAGCTATAGGGCGCTTTAGCGACAATTTAATTAGGAAATTAATTATTTTTAATTAATAAATAGATAAAAATGGTTTTTAATTATTAAAAATACAAAATAAATTCCTAAAAATTATTTTTAAGTCTGAAAATTAGTTTTTAATTATTTTGAGTATATTTCATAAATATTTAATATTTTTAGAATATAGATGGTATTAATTTATTTAATTATAATATTAAATAAATTACTTAAAATTGATTTTAATACTTGAAAAATCATTTAAAAAAATATTATGGTGTTAGAAAATATTTTAAGTTATTTTTAATAACTTTTGATATTTTACAATGAATTTCATTAATAAATTATTATTAACGGTAATTGATTTATTTAATGAATATATTAAATAAATTATAGAAAACTAGAATTAATGTTTTAAAAATCATATAAAAATGATTTAAGGGTTAAAAAAATATTTGAAGTTATAAAATATAACTTTTGATATTTTGTCATGAAAATATTAATATTTTAATATTTATATCAATTATTGGATAATATATTTAAATGTTTAAAAATCATATAAATGTGATTTTATGGTAATAAAAATAGTTTGTAATAATATAAATATATTATAATATTATGTTATGGTTTTCATTAATATTTAACATTAAAAAGATATTAATGATAAAGAGAATAATGTGGTATTTATATTAATGACAGTTATTGAATAATGATTTTAATTACTTTAAAATCATTTAAAGGAAATAATAAAGTATTAAAAATACTTTGAGATATTATAAATATGTTATAATATTATGACATGTATTTCATTAATATTTAATAATATATAAATATTAATGATAATAGAATATTGTGGTATTTAAATTAGATAAATATGATATTAATGATTGGAAAATCATTTTAACTGATAATAATTATTTAAAAATTATTATGAGACTTGGAAAATTATTTTGATCGATAATATGATTATCTATGAAAATTGTTAAGTGTTAGGCATAGTTTAATTGAACTTAAACTCGTGAATTGTCTGAATAGATCATTGGGATGTCAAAATTGTAAGGGATTCAAGTCAGACTGATGAAATAGTTTGACTTGATACTAAGTCTTATATGCTGAATAGAATGATAAGGTTATGTGTTGTGTGTTTAGGTTATTCTATGCTTATATATAATAGTATTATTACCGTGATGATATTATTCTATTTTGTATATCGATATTTCTGACAAAGCTTATTAAAATGCGTAGCGATAATCAACGAAACAGGAAAGTTTTTCTTAACTTTACTTAGAGTTGTTTCATTCAGATATGCTTATGGTTAATCATTACTGATTGCCATGTCTAAGAATTATAGAATTGTACTCTGTACATATTGTATGTATAAGTCAGGTATGAAAGGCTGATCACCTTTTGTACCATTCGGTTCAGATATATTTGTTCATGTTCAATGTTTGTTCAGTAAAAAATTTATTCATGCTAGTTCTCAATTATATTGAAGAATTATAGCCAGGTTATTATTCAAACTCTTTCAATCATGATATATCCTCATATAAATTATACTTACTGGGCAAAATTATGCTCACCCTTGCTATATCATGATAAACATTGCAGATTAAGGCGAATACGTCAGATACAAGGAAAGGTTAAAGACAGTTCCATCTTTAAGATAATGTGTGCGATTAGATTTGTAATAGTATTGTATGATAATAATGTTATGTGTTAGACAAGTTATGAATTGTGTATAAGTTAAGGTTACTCGACCTTGGGGAAATAGTGTGTAAAGTTTAATGTATAAATAATTTATGTTTATATCTTCCGCAATAGTTATAGAATGATTATACCAGATCCGTGGTGATTTGGGACCCAGATTCGGGGCTTTCACACTTGAGGTATAACCTTGGAGCATAGAATATGATCCTTCTTATCCAAGATTTTAACAAGTACCTCTTTATACGTTAAATCTTCCGCTATGTCGTCCGGTTCTAATTCAATAATGTGGTTCGAATCTTTCACATATTTACGTAAAATAGATATGTGAAAAACATTATGAACACGAGACATACTTGGAGTTAAGGCTTGTCTATAAGCCACAATTCCTACTCGATCGAGGATTATAAATGGGCCAATGAATCGAGGATTGAGCTTTCCTCTCTTTCCAAATCTCGTAACTCCTTTCCATGGAGCAACACGTAATAACACATGATCTCCAATATTGAATTCCACGTCCTTTCGATGAAGATCAGCATAACTCTTTTGTCGATCTTGTGAGATTTTTATACGTTGTCGGATCATTTGAATCTTTTCTGTAGTCATACATACCAACTCCGGTCCCAACAACGTTGCTTCACCCACCTCATCCCAACATACTGGAGAATGACACTTGTGTCCATACAACGCCTCGAATGGAGCCATGCCAATACTTGCTTGATAACTATTGTTGTAGGAAAACTCCACCAATGGTAAGAACTTGTCCCAACTTCCCTTGAAGTCAAGGACACAGAGTTTTAAAAAATCTTCAAGAGTTTAAATAGTCCTCTCCGATTTCCCGTCCGTTTGAGGTTGATAAGCCAAACTAAATCGTAAATTCGTACCCATAGCTTTTTGCAAACTAACCCAAAATCTTGAAGTGAATCTTGGGTCTCGATCAGAAACTATGGATACTGACATACCATACAATCTTACAATCTCATTTATGTACATACGAGCAAGACATTCAAGTGTATAAGTTTCTCGTATCAGTAAGAAATGAGCAGACTTGGTTAATCTATCAACAATGACCAAAATAACATATATTCCTTGAGAAACCTTGGGAAGACCAGAAACAAAATCCATGGTAATGTGCTCCCACTTCCATTCTGGAATTTCAAGTGGTTGTAATGGACCTTTTGGCACTTAATGCTCCGCCTTGACTCGTTGACAAGTTAGACACCTTAAGATAAACGCCACTATCTCTCTCTTCATATTGCTCCACCAAAATATTTTTCAAAGATCACGATACATTTTGGTACTCCCAGGATGGATTGCAAACTGTGTGTTGTACGCCTCTGTCATGATTTTATACTTCAAGTCAGAATTGTTAGGAACACAAAGTCTGGAGTTGAATCAAAGTATTCCTTCTTCATCTATTCTTGTTTCCAGAATAGCACCTTCTTGTACTTTCTTCCTCATAAGCATCAGCTCCAGGTCTGTAGCTTGAGAAGCTTTAACTTTATTGTTTAAAGTCGGTTCTACTCGTATATTTGTCATCATCATATGGTTCCATGGAGTCTTTAACTCTATCTCCATCCTTTGTAAGTCATATAAAATGGGCCTTTGCGTTGACAATATCACACTCATACCCGTATATGATCTTCTACTCAATGCGTCAGCTACTACGTTCATTTATTGAATGGTATGATTGTAATCTTTCAACAGCTTAAGCCATCATTGTTGCCTCATGTTGAGTTCCTTTTGAGTGAAGAAATAATTGAGGCTTTTATGATCCGTATGGACCTCCACCTTTTCTCTATACAGGTAATGCCTCTATATCTTAAGCACAAAAATGACAATTGCCAACTCTAGATCATGAGTAGGATAATTCCTCTCATATTCTTTGAGCTTTCATGAGGTATAGGATATAAATTTCCTGAAGTATCACTGTATATGACAAATCCCTCTGACCTAGATGGTATTGTCAGAACAGGTCCTGAAATGAGTCTTCTCTTGAGTTCTTGAAAACTCTTCTCACATTCCTCGCTCCAACCAAATTTTGTATCTTTTCAAGTCAGCTGAGTTAATGGAGTAGTGATTCAAGAAAATCCTTCCATGAATCTCCGATAATAACCAGCTAAGCTCAGATAGCTACGTACTTCGGTCACTAACTTAGGTTGCTCCCAGCTTTGAATTACTTCAATCTTCACTAGGTCAACAGATATTCCGTGATTTAATATCACGTGCCCAAGGAATGCTACTTCCTCAAGCTAGAACTCGCATTTCTTTAACTCGTCATATAACTTGTTTTCACGAAGCTTTTGGAGTATCAGCCTCAAGTGTTGCGCATGATCTTCACGGCTTTTGGAGTATATGAGGATGTTATCAATAAAGACGACCATAAAGTTATCCAAATATTCTTTGAATACTTGGTTCATCACATCCATGAAGGCAGCATGAGCATTAGTCAATACAAACGACATAACTAGGAATTCGTAATGCCCGTACCGAGTTCTAAAAGTAGTCTTTAGAATGTTATCAGTTTTAATCTTTAATTGATGATATCCGAAACAAAAGTCGATCTTTAAAAAGAATTTGGTGCCTTGCAACTGGTCAAATAGATCATCAATATGAGGTAACGGGTACCTATTTTTGATGGTGACATGATTCAACTCCCGATAATCAATACAAAGTTGCATACTTCCATCTTTCTTCTTCCAGAATAGAACAAAAGCACCCCAAGGAGACGTACTAGGACGAATGAAACCGATGTCTAACAATTCCTATAGTTGGGTTTTTAACTCCTGAAGTTCAATAGGAGCCATTTGATATGTGGCTTTGAAAATGGGTTTTGTACCAGATTTAAGGTCGATACAAAATTCAATTTCACGCTCTGGGGGTAGGCCAGGAAGTTCTTCAGGGAATACGTCAGGAAATTTATTAATAATAGAAATATCATTCAAATCTGACATATTTTTATTTAAATCTGTGACATGGGCTAAGAAATCTTGACATCTATTTTTCAATAAATGAATAGTCTTATGGCTTGATATGACAGTGATTGACTTTAGTGGTTTGGTTGCTTGAAATCGTATAATAGGTTGGTTAGAAATATGAAAGCTAACAACCTTACAAAAACAATCGATGTTAGCATGATGAGTAGTTAACTAATCAATACCTAAAATCACATCAAATGCAAGTATTTTTAAAGAGATAAGATCAACAAGTAACGCGCAGTTACCAATTTGAATCAAACAAGACTTATAAACTGTGGATGTAATGAAGGTTTCTCCAAACAGAGTTTTAACAGATAAATCAAAGTCTAATTTATCTGGAGTTAAATTTAAACATTGAGCGCAAGTAGAAGAAATAAAAGAATGGGTAGAACCGGTATCAAATAAGGTATAGACTTCGCTAGAGTTTATGATTAGCTTACTCATGATCACCTCGTTTGGATTCCTCGCTTTTTAGGAGGTTACGACAAATGCTCTCCATTGAACTAGTGGTTTTGTCTTGTCTAGGACGGCCTTTGATGCCTCCATCCCAGCTGGACTTGACTTTGGTGCATGACAAAATCGGGACTTAGTGACCATTTCTTCCATAATTGTAACATGCTTTGGACTGCTGCGTACACTTTGGACTAAGGTGTCCATCCCCTCTGCATTTGTAACATACGACCGGCAGTAGCTCTCCTTCCTTAACAACAGGTGCTGGTGCTGACGTCTTTCCATCATTATTGAATCTCCTCTTTTTGAAACTTCCACTTCTATTATCTTGGCCATGATTACTCCCGAAGTGGTTACCATTTCTGGCATGTTGATTCCCTCCACGTTTGTTGTCACCGCTTCGATGACTGCTACCACTGGTATTATCGACTTGTCGGCTGCTCTCTCTTGGTTGGGTTTGTTAGGTTTGTAATATTCATGAACGCAATCAAATTGCAAAAATATGCGGAAACGTGTAAAATCAGAGTTTAAAAATTTTACAAACCATAAACCCGGATCACCCTTTATGCATAATTATTAATTAAACGAAAAGATAAAGAATAAAATCATACCCTTGAAGATCGAGCTTCCTCAGGTACAAGTTCACCTCCAAATCCTTTCGCGTTCAACTTGAATCCACCGGGTTTGGTTCCTTCCTTTGATCAACGTTAGCCACCCAAGTGTTTGGCCTCTAGAGGTGATCCACCAAGGAAGAAGAAGAATTCAAGAAGATGGGTGGTTGGCTAAACCCTAGTTTTTCTATCTCTATAGAAAAAGGCGTACTCTCCCAACTATTGGAATTACGTATTCTAATAATACGTCAACATCTCTCACACCCATAATAAGACTCCTCTTATTTATAGATGTGGGCAACCCATCCTTAACAATTAAGGAATTGGGTTTTATTTTAATTAATTAAACTCTTTTAATTAATTAGGCTCCTAATCTTATTAGGAATAATTAATTAACTTTTTAATTAATTAAGCTCCCTAATCTTATTAGGGATAATTAATTAAACTCTTTTAATTAATTTTTCTCCTAATCCTATTAGGATATTTGAGAGTACTTTTATTAATTAATTCTCAAACTCCTTTAGGAATTAAATAATAATAATCGTAATAATATTAATAAGACTCCTCTTATTAATTTATATTTAATATTTCCAAAATATTAAATAATAAATATTAAGCTATTTAATTTATTCTATCAACATAGATTAAATTAAATATGCTTAACTTATTATTACGATTATGCCATTAACTTCTTAAATAATTATTCTTCCTTTTATGGTGTGACCCTTTAGGTTCTCCATATTAAACCGGTTGTGAATAAATCAATTAGAACAATTCTAATCTTATTTAAATAAATAAATTAAACTAATAATTTATTTAAATAAATAATATTTATTCTACAATAGGGATAAGCCTCCCTAGCGATCAACGACTTTCCAGATAATATAGATTTCAACATTAATCATAAAAGAACCTTTGAGTAAATAGTTACCGTACAATTCAATCCTTCCACCATACAATGTCCCAATTAAATATAAGACATGGAATTTCTGTCAAGTCTTATTTTATTTAATTATATGTATTTCGACTCTTAAATGCACAACTCCAAATAATGCAAATTAGAAACTCCTTTCTAATTTCATTCTGCCTTGGCCAAGGACTACTGAGTTGTCATTTATCGAATCACATAGGACATATCTCTTCTTTTACTAGAAGTGGTAGATTCTTTATTGATCATACATTATCTCCATGTACAACTTATTATACCCAAGCATACCCTTTAATATACCCTAAGGGTCTTAAGGAATAAGTCAAAGTATAACTCATCATACACAAGATACTATGATGATCTCAAGTCCAAGGATCACTTGTACTACTATCACTACAGGAATTCCTATTGACATGCAAGTAAAACTCCATTAGGTATTCCTTAGCGAGTCATGTTCAGTGAACTTATTCTCTAATAAGCACCTACATACTTGCTTTAGTGTCTCCACACACATGATCATGAGATCAATCATCCTCATCCAATGAGCAAGCAACGTATGTACCAATCTATCCGGATTCACTAATCCCCAATTTAGTAATCCAACGATTGGGAACTATTTTAGTTTTAAGCTTTCTAAGAATTTAGATCTCATTAGAATGATCATCATCATTATTCTAAAAGCATTGCTTAAAACTATGGGTTTATCACATATTATAAAACAGCATCATGTAGATAATTAAAAGCCTTTAATAAATTAATACTTTTTATTAATAAATGAATAAGATTGTTTACAAAGTATATGCTTTATCATCAAACATGATTGGCTTGTGTGCATACTACTTTCAATCTCCCACTTGCACTAAAGTCAATCGTCATGGTATCTCATACTCTTCTTCTCTAAGTGACGATCATCCTGCTGTTGGATAAGCTTTAGTTAATGGATATGTAATGTTGTTCTTGAGAGTCCACTATCTCTATAGTGATTTTCCATCTTTCAATGATTCCTTTAATCAAATGGAAGTGCCACAACACATGTTTAGATCCAAGATGAGACTCAGGAACTATTCCTAGTTCTGTAATGAACTTTTAATCTAAACAATCAACTTGCAGCTTCATTTACAGCTATATACTTTGTCTTTATCACTAAATCAACAACACTTTGCTGTTTGGAACCTTTCCAATTCACTGCACCACCGTTCAAGGTAACCCTTTACCTTAAAGTGGATTTTCTATCGTCTTGGTCTGTCTGAAAAAACTTGAGTCTGTTAAGCCCTCTAGTTTTAATTCAGGCCCACCATGTATGATCACATCCTTAGTGCTGGTTAAGAACTTTAAGATGTTTTTCACTGACTCACAGTGAACTTCTCCAGAATATGACTGATCAATATCAGGTCTCGTATATTTCATTGCATACATGATAGTTACTCATGTGATCTCTCTTTTGCAGTCTTTGGGGACTATTAAGAGAGATACACTCCATGGCTCATCAACATGAGACATCCCATAGAGTTTGCCATGCTAAACGACTTTAGCATCAAATGAATATACGTTCCTTGGGTTAAGCCAAGCATCCTTTTAAATCTATCCATATAGATTTGCATCCCCAATTAGGATACTCTTCCCAAATCATTCATGGAGGAATGTTTAGACAACTTTATCTTTATTAATTTTAGCATTGGCATGTCATTCTTATCCGTAGTATATCAACATATAATACTAGAAATTTCACGACGCTCCCACTGACCCTTTTGTACACACTAGGTTCATTCTTGTTTTTGATAAAATCAAACTCTTTTGATTATCATATCAAAATGAATGTTCCATATTTGAGAGTGTCTACAACTCTTACCTTATCGTATGTAACTGGATCATCATCTTCTATGATACGTACCTCATCATCATCATCCATGATGAATCCATACCTCCCAGGTATCTTCGGTACTATTCCAGATTTACGATTCGGTTGTGGTACAATAGGTCTATCTATAGGTTCCTCTTATTTGACTTGTAGTGTTTTGTGGTTCTTGAACTTTTCAAGATGTATTATCCTCCCACTAGCCCCTTCAATGATAAACACCTTTATCTTAGAAGGCAACATGTTTCACAACAAACACCTTTTGCTAAGTAGGATCATAAAACATATGCCCTAAACTTACTTTAGGATGTCCCACAAATCTGTACTTGTCAAATTTTGTCCCAAGCTTATCCTTTGAAACCGTTTCATATAAGTTGGACAACCCCTTATCTTAACATACTTAAGATTAGGAATCCTCCCTGTCCATAACTTTTATGGAGTCTTGGGGTCGAATTTTGAGGTTACCTTTTTCGTAGATATGCAGCCATTTCTAAGACATGATCCTAGAAGGATACTGGAATGTCGGTAAAATCATTATGGACCGCACCATGTCCAACAAGGTACGATTTTTCCATTCAGATACATCAATCAATTATTGCGTATCAGGAGGCGTCCATTGTGAGAAAACCATTTGAGATGATCTAAAAACTTATTGCACAAGTATTTATTCCTTGATCTAATCTAAGAATCTTAATACTTTGTCAATTTGTTTCACTTCTGAATTCTTTGAACCTTTCAAATAATTCACACTTGTATTTCAACAAATACATACATTCAACTCTTTGAATGATCATCTCCTTTTCTTATACTAGTTTGTTCAATTTGCAAAATATATTTTTCACGTAAGTTAAGTATACAAAATCCATTAAGTAATATTTCAGTTCTATACAAAACATTATTATTATAAATAGAACAACAATTGTTCCTAATTATAATACCAAAGATTTCATTGTCCAACAATAAAATGGAAATAATGTTTCCAACGAGAACTGGAATACAATAACAACTTATTGACTTAATAGATTTGCCCATAGGGATTGCTAAACTATAAGTTCCTATGGCTAATGTAGCAACCTTTGCTTCATTTCCCACACATAGGTTTACTTATATTTGTTTAGCTTTCTACTTCTGTTTGGTTCCTTCATAAATCTATATTTATAATAACTAAAGTCGGTATCCAATACCCAAGTAGAACATTGACTTAAAGGAAAATTTATTTTAATCATGAACAAACTGTATTTGTAACCGAAACTTCACTAAGCTTCTTTGGTTCGCCCTGCAAGATGCTTCTCGCAGTTTCTCTCCAGTGTCCAGGCTTATTGCAGTGAAAGCAAACTCCTTTGCTATCCATATCAGTTTTGTTCTTATTATCCTTTGTTTATGCCCTTTCTATTTACCTTCTTAGAATCGTTCTTCTTTTCAGAAAATCCTTTGGCCCCTACCAGTAAGACTTGGTCTTTCTTGGTTGGAAAGTGACTCTCAACATTTTTCAACATGCTAGGCAAATCAGCGAGGCTGATATCTAGCTTGTCTATATGAAAAATTCACAACAATTGTGAAAGGAGTCCGGGAGTGAGTGTAAGATCAAATCTTGGATCAACTCTCGATCCATGATAAAACCCGTTGTCCTAATTGATCAATCAAATTGATTATGTTAAGGACTTTTATCTGTACCGTAGTGTCATCGGTCATTCTAGATCGGAAGAGCTCCTTAGATATCTGATATCTATCAGTCCTACTTTCCTCACCATCAACTACTTGATGTGCAGGAATATAATAGGAGCATCCATAGTTTCATGCTGACGCTGAAGCTCGTTACTCATGGATGCGAGCATGATGCATTGAGCCAACTATGCATCATCTAGCCACTTTCTAAAAGTAGCAATATCTTCCTCAGAGGCATTGTCTGCAACCATTGCAGGGATAGGCGTATTAAGGACATAAGAAAGCTTTTCAGCCATGAGAACTATTCTCAATTTCCTTAACCAATCCATTTAATTTTGGTCCGGTTAATTTAGCATCTAATATGCTACGCAGTGATAGTAATTTTAGACATTGTAAAATTCTGTAAATGAATTTATAATTAACAACATTTTAACATACATTCTTTTATTAATTACCAAAATAATTTAGGTCTTATTTTAAATTGGTATCTCCCACTATTTTCTTCAAACTATATTACCCTCACTTATATAGTTCGGCAAAATCTAATTAAAGATTTGCTAGTGAGAATAAGGATCCCATTTCAAATGTATATAGCCTTGTGTGTGCACAACAAACTATATATAAATAAATAGGTAGACAACTCTTGTCAATTACATCAACTATGTAACTCCTTCTATTTTGCCTCTTAAATCGTAATGGTCAAGTGTGTGCACATCCGAACTAAAATGATTTAAGTTAAGTCAGACCCAACATTTCCATATAAGTGAAAAGAAAACTACAGCCCTTGTGTGTGCACAACAAAGCAGTAATGTTCAATTCCTTATAAACATCATATGTAATAAAAACAACATCTCAAATATTTAATACTCGCCTTGTGTGTGCACAACAAACTCATATTAAATATTCAATACTCTATTGTTTCTATCATGCTAGAAGACGACGTTCGATATTCCAAATATCTTTGAACGTTACAACTTAATATAAAATATTTGAGGGGTTTGTTATTAATTGTCTCATCTTGTTTAGCGCGCATGCACATATATATATAAAATACGCGTCATGTTAATTAACATGCGAAGCATGTTTGCATAATATATAATATATATAGTATAAGCATGCACATATAGAATACTATATTCTACCTGGATTGATTATGGACTTTTATTCTAGTTTGGTTCACTAGAGCCACCAAGTGAACCAAAAGGTCAAACCCTAGGGGTGCAAAAATTAATATTTAAATATAACTATTACATTTAAACCCGGGCTCCATTACAAACGGGTCTTCACGCGCTCCTTGATCCTTGATCTCCAATTCTTCAAAATTAATTCTAACTATTCCTATTACAAAAGTATTTAAAATAAATAGAAACCTTGATCAGCAGTCAAGGGGAAGTACATAGGAGGGAGTTAGAATTTACATTAAGAAAAAAAATTAGAGAAGACGAGGTACGCAAACCCCATTTAATAAAACTCATACATTCATGCATCCAACTAAAATAAAATCCAATCATATTGGTCAATAGTCCATAATCAATCCCATTTATTATCATACACATCAACATATGTATCAATAAATAACATTCATCTCATGAATAATAAACATTTAATATATATATTGATATCATTTAATGGGCAAATTTAGTTAGTATAAAATCTAATTTTGAATCAAAATAAACTCTTTTATTTTAATTCAAATTTAAATCAAAATAAAACTATTTTATTTTAATTTATCCAATTTTGAATAAAATAAACTATTTTATTTTAATCAAAATCTTTAATCAAAATAAACTCCTTTATTTTAATTAATTATGGAATCCAATTCCAAGTAAAAATAAAATAAAACTCCTTTACGGATTCTCTTTCCTATTCACAAATAAACTCTTTTATTTGGAATAATATGAAATCATATTTCATATCTAAATAAACTCCTTTATTTAAGGAAATTAGAAATTCAATTTCAACTCTAATTAGTTATCATGGAATCCAATTCCAACTCTAATTAGTTAACATGAAATTTAATTTTATAATTAAAATAAACCTTTTTATTTTAAAATTAAAATAAACTTTTTATTTCAAGATTAAAATAATTTTTTTTTATTTTAATTATAAAATTATTAAAATATATATTATATATAATATATATAAAACGTTTTATATATTATATATATAAAATGCGGTTCACGGAAGTCCTATGAAAACAAGTTTACAGGATTTTTTTTTTTTTAAAGCAATCTTTTGATTAGTCAAATAACGTGGTCACCAAGATTAAAAAAAACTGATTTCTTTTAACGTGAATCCAGAATCATCTCAATGATTAACAACCGTGGCAAATATATATAATAAATATAATCCGCGCCGAAACAGAAAACAGATTCAGCGACATAGTAATCCGAATTACCGAAATCACGGAAAAACATAAAAAAAAATTGTTCCGCAAAATATTTTTTATTTTTTTATTAAATTCTATACAATAAAATTATGCCCAATTAAATTGTTCTAAACACATATCAATATACATATCAAATCTGAACAATTAATAATTCGCATAAAGGTTTGGCTCTGATGCCACTGTTAGGTTTGTAATATTCATGAACGCAATCAAATTGCAAAAATATGCGAAAACGTGTAAAATCAGAGTTTAAAAATTTTACAAACCATAAACCCGGATCACCCTTTATGCATAATTATTAATTAAACGAAAAGATAAAGAATAAAATCATACCCTTGAAGATCGAGCTTCCTCAGGTACAAGTTCACCTCCAAATCCTTTCGCGTTCAACTTGAATCCACCGGGTTTGGTTCCTTCCTTTGATCAACGTTAGCCACCCAAGTGTTTGGCCTCTAGAGGTGATCCACCAAGGAAGAAGAAGAATTCAAGAAGATGGGTGGTTGGCTAAACCCTAGTTTTTCTATCTCTATAGAAAAAGGCGTACTCTCCCAACTATTGGAATTACGTATTCTAATAATACGTCAACCTCTCTCACACCCATAATAAGACTCCTCTTATTTATAGATGTGGGCAACCCATCCTTAACAATTAAGGAATTGGGTTTTATTTTAATTAATTAAACTCTTTTAATTAATTAGGCTCCTAATCTTATTAGGAATAATTAATTAACTTTTTAATTAATTAAGCTCCCTAATCTTATTAGGGATAATTAATTAAACTCTTTTAATTAATTTTTCTCCTAATCCTATTAGGATATTTGAGAGTACTTTTATTAATTAATTCTCAAACTCCTTTAGGAATTAAATAATAATAATCGTAATAATATTAATAAGACTCCTCTTATTAATTTATATTTAATATTTCCAAAATATTAAATAATAAATATTAAGCTATTTAATTTATTCTATCAACATAGATTAAATTAAATATGCTTAACTTATTATTACGATTATGCCATTAACTTCTTAAATAATTATTCTTCCTTTTATGGTGTGACCCTTTAGGTTCTCCATATTAAACCGGTTGTGAATAAATCAATTAGAACAATTCTAATCTTATTTAAATAAATAAATTAAACTAATAATTTATTTAAATAAATAATATTTATTCTACAATAGGGATAAGCCTCCCTAGCGATCAACGACTTTCCAGATAATATAGATTTCAACATTAATCATAAAAGAACCTTTGAGTAAATAGTTACCGTACAATTCAATCCTTCCACCATACAATGTCCCAATTAAATATAAGACATGGAATTTCTGTCAAGTCTTATTTTATTTAATTATATGTATTTCGACTCTTAAATGCACAACTCCAAATAATGCAAATTAGAAACTCCTTTCTAATTTCATTCTGCCTTGGCCAAGGACTACTGAGTTGTCATTTATCGAATCACATAGGACATATCTCTTCTTTTACTAGAAGTGGTAGATTCTTTATTGATCATACATTATCTCCATGTACAACTTATTATACCCAAGCATACCCTTTAATATACCCTAAGGGTCTTAAGGAATAAGTCAAAGTATAACTCATCATACACAAGATACTATGATGATCTCAAGTCCAAGGATCACTTGTACTACTATCACTACAGGAATTCCTATTGACATGCAAGTAAAACTCCATTAGGTATTCCTTAGCGAGTCATGTTCAGTGAACTTATTCTCTAATAAGCACCTACATACTTGCTTTAGTGTCTCCACACACATGATCATGAGATCAATCATCCTCATCCAATGAGCAAGCAACGTATGTACCAATCTATCCGGATTCACTAATCCCCAATTTAGTAATCCAACGATTGGGAACTATTTTAGTTTTAAGCTTTCTAAGAATTTAGATCTCATTAGAATGATCATCATCATTATTCTAAAAGCATTGCTTAAAACTATGGGTTTATCACATATTATAAAACAGCATCATGTAGATAATTAAAAGCCTTTAATAAATTAATACTTTTTATTAATAAATGAATAAGATTGTTTACAAAGTATATGCTTTATCATCAAACATGATTGGCTTGTGTGCATACTACTTTCAGGGTTGACTCATTATTGCGCTCCAATAGCTGAGCCCTATTTATAATTTCTGAATACAAACACAGT
Source organism: Panax japonicus (assembly GCA_020205505.1). Taxonomy (NCBI): domain Eukaryota; kingdom Viridiplantae; phylum Streptophyta; class Magnoliopsida; order Apiales; family Araliaceae; genus Panax; species Panax japonicus. The sequence goes on along the minus strand of CM035106.1, from coordinate 37,202,954 downwards.
TTGTGAGAAATGAGGTATTGACGTATCTCGGGTTTCAAAACTCTTAGAAACATCCTCGTCATTCTTTTTTCATTATCAACTAAGTGGGACACAAACCAGGACAACTCAACAAACTTAGCCTCGTACTGCGCCACAGTCATATTATTTTACTCCAGCTTGATGAATTCTACCTCCTTCATGTGATGAATACTTTTGGGAAAGTACTTGTCATTGAATAGTTCTTGGAACTTCTCCCAAGACATCTTCAGTGCGGCAGGCTGGGTACGTTTTATAGATTCCCACCAATTATCTGCCTCTCCTCTCAACATGACGGTGGAAAAGGGAACCTTTTGCTCCTCGAAGCATCCCAAGACCTCAAATATATTGTTGATCTGCTTTAACCACGTCTCCACCATAAGTGGTTCTAGCTTTCCCAAAAACTCCAGTGGTCCCAGCTCTTTGAACTGCTTAGCAGTGACCGTCCGAGAGTTGCCAATGTTTTCCACCTATATTTTGAACAGGAGTCGCTCTCGCCTGATGTTGCATGAATTGCATAAAGCCTCAGAACATCCCATCGTTCATCATTTGATCGGTGTTGTTGTTTACCTGAAGATTATTATCTTCGTGTTGCACATTATCCTGGGTATTAATCGTTGGTGACTAAACGGTCTCATATTCTTCATTGCTTATCTCAACATTTTCGGATGCCATTTTCAAATACTACCACAAAATAAGGGTTAATTGACATGTCACATATTATCCCTATACTCTGATCGACCAATTAAATACCAAATAAACTTAGGTTGGTCATAGTAGCGAAGGAATTACCCGTCTCTCCCCTCCTAGTTCTACTCTCACATCTCAGCCAGGGATCATATTCCTAAACTTTGATACCAATTGTGACGCCCCCAAAATAGGTATACATCACCCATCTTGGGTCACCAAATACATGGTACTGAATACAAATACAAACTTAATTATACAACATGAGCTGCTAGTTTTTAATACGAATATTGTCTTCTAGACAGTATTTAAACTCAAAATAAGTCCTCATTTATTATCACACTATTTCACAGAATAGTGAGGAAAATTAATGCAAACAACTGGACCGTCACTCCGTTCCCCGACTAGTCCCTACCGCGTTCTCATTTCCTGAAGAGAACAATGAAAGCAAAAGGGTGAGATCAACTAGCCCAGTAAGAAATATTAGGACTAAGATAATGCAGAATAAGTTATCATTAGCCTTGAACAATGTTAAACTGATAGAATATAATAAAAAACAAGTTTAACTGCACCGGAACACGCAATCAATTAGAAGAGTCAAGTAGAGTATGATATCTACTATCTTCTATGATTTAAGAAGTTTTTCATCAACTTTATCGCTGAGACTCAGCTTAATAAATAAACCACATCATCGAATATCCCTGCTCCATGGCCAAGGATATTCATGTAATCATCAATGGTCATGATTATTGTGACGCCCCCAAAATAGGTATACATCACCCATCTTAAGTCGCCAAATACATTGTACAAAATTTAAATATAACTTAATTATACAACTGTCGTGTAAAATACGACAAAACATAATCTGAGAGTTTTAATACGAATATTGTAAGACCCCAACTTATTATTAATAAAATTGACTTTCCTCTATTTGTTATTTTGAAATAGTAAGGGTTGATTTGATTAATATAGTTAGTTATGAGTAAAATGCGCAAATATTTTAAATAAGCAAGTGGTTATAAAATATTCATTGTTGTCGGGGAATATTCGTTTGGTCGTGGAATATTCTTACTGTCGGGGAATATTCGTACGACGGCGCAACCTTGTGTGGGCCCCATAACGGAAAGCGATTGGATGAGGAAAATGACAAATATAAGTTGGTTATAAATAACGGCGTAGTTGTTACCATTAATATTGTTGGAATACCCGGTGGTTAAAATACAGTAGCACACGGTATTGCACCAATTATTGATTCTTACGTAAGAAGGCACTACTCAATAATTGTTAGAGTAATTAATGTTCAATATTTTATTTTATTGACTCAATAATTGCTGCGTTGATATTTTATATTGTTGTTGTTTCAATAATTGTCACTACACAATATTTTCCATTATCAATATCAATAATTCATAATATTATTAGATAACATTATTGGTAATGTCTAGAAAGTTCTGTCTAAAGAGAGGTTTGGTCACCTAATTACGCGCCAGTAAGGAGAAATCCTTATTGGAAAGCCCCCTCTTTCCTGGGAATGGCCTAGGTTTTAGCATTGTGATTCTGTAATATTATTTGTGAATAATTAATTTTTGATTTATATGATAAGGAAAATATTTATTTTATGTGGATATAGATGGAGAAAATTTTTATGGTCACAATTGTTGAAAATAATATTTTATCTTTTTCTGATAAAATAATTCATTTAAATATATTATTATATTATATTAATATAATAAAGGTGATATTTTTACAATGAATGTGCGATATATGAGTATATGAGGAGGAAGAGTATTTTTGTTGCATTAAATGATAAACACATGTTTTGTGTGTCGGTGAACCCCATTTCTTGACTGAAATTTGATTATAGCCTGTAAAATCTCACGTTTGTGGATTTCAGTTAAATTCTGTTTGGAATTTGGAAAAACTTTCTTCTGCAAAGTTGTAGAGAATTAAATTTCCTATGGGATGGAGATAAGATTTGAATTTTTCTGATAAAAGGGCTATTTTCTATGAATTATTGAAGTTCTGGAATAATTAATTTTTGAAGTTTAAAATATTTTATTTATGAAAAACATTTTTCTTACTTTTATTAAGTGGATGGCTGATGTTTGAACTCAATTAGTGTGCGTAGGAGGTTTTGGAAAATAATAATAATATTTATTAAATTTTCTGCTTTGGTGTTCTAAGCATTTTTCTATAAATAGGGTGCTTAGGTTAGAATTGAAAATCACACCAGAAACTGAAGGTTTCTCTCTCTATATTATCGAGCGTATTCTTGTGAGTATTTTAATATTTTGAGTGTTGCTATACGGTGCAAGTTCCTTCAACGTTATATCTGATATTCCAGCTAAAAGTACTATTCTTTTCAAGGTAAGGGATATTATTTTTTTAAAAATGATATTATTTTTTCCAATATCATTATGCCGAAATATTGATAATATTTTTCTTGTGAAATTCTTGTCTTTTAGTGTCAGGGTTACTATTCACGTATACAACACTATTCACGTATACAGTACTATTTACGAATACGGCACTATTCAAAAAAAAATTAAAATTTTGTTTTTTGTCCAAAATATCTATTATGGATACTAGTTTCGATTGTATCCATATTTTGATCATTCTTGAATTTTGGTCTATTATGATTATTTATGAAGTATTTTTGAACTCGAATTGTTTAAAGTACGAATCCTTAATATTTGTTCTTTTGTTTCACTGGATTCGTTTTCTTTAAAATATTTTTCATCATCCTCAGTCCTAAATGATGATTTTACTGAATATCTTTGGCCTGTAGTGATTTTCTGATGAATATCTTTGGCCTGTAGTGTAAAGATGAACATGTGTTGAGATGAACATGACCAACTAATGAATATCTTTGGCCTGTAGTGCAAAGATGAATATTTGATTCAAGATGAATATTGATTGATGTTACAGGGATAAAATAATGATGATGGACTTTTAAATTCATAAATTATAGTAGATTTCATTCTCTATGTAACTCTTCTATGAATTATTATTTTCGCTGCGAATATTGATCTGAAACTTGTTGTCTATTGTATTTTATAAGATTTTTCCCTGTTGAAGACTAACGATAATTTGTTCTATATTATCTTAGTCATAATATTCTTTACTGAGCTAGTTGAGCTCACTCTTTTCCTTTTTGTTCTATTTTTCTTCTCAGGAAGCGAGAATGTAGCAAGTACTAGTCGGGATATAGAATGAAAGTTCTAGAAAGTTGTTTTAGTAGTCCTCACCATTTTTATAAAATAATATATCAATAATTGTAATGAGGACTTATTTGAATGTTGATATTGTCTAGAAGATAATATTTGTATTTAAAATCAAAGTTGTCATGTTATATTAATAAAGTTGTAGTTGTTTCTGTACCATGTTATTGACGACTCAGAATGGGTGTTGTATACCTATTTTAGGGGCGTCATAGTTGGTATCAGAGCTTAGGGATATGATCTCTGGTGGAGATCGGGGAATAGCACTAGGAGGGGAGAGACGAGTAAAACCTTCTCTAGTGTGTCTTACCTAAGCTTATTTGTTGGTTATTCAGTATAAAGGGATATTATGTGATATGTTGATTTCCTTAATTAACCCTTGTTTTATGGCAGTATTTGAGAATGTCAACTGAGAATGTTAACTGTGGAGTAAATGAGACCGTGGAGACACCTTTACTCACCAATGAGGAGAATGTGCAACAGGCCGACAATGTTCCTCCTATAAATAACACCACTGATCAGACGATGAACGACGGAATGTTTAGAAGCTTTTTGCAGTTCATGCACAATCAGACGAGGGAGACTCGTGCACAAAATACTGGTGGAAATGATAGCAACGCACGGTTTGTCACAGCCAAGCAGTTCAAAGAGTTGGGACCACCAAAATTCTGGGGAAAGCCGGATCCGATTAAGGCAGAAAAGTGGGTCAAACAAATTACCAAGATATTCGATGTCTTGGGATGCACGGAGGAACAGAAGGTTCCATTCGCCACCTTTATGTTCCGTAATGAGGCAGATTACTGGTGGGAATCTGTGAAGCGTACCCATCCATCCGCACTCAGCATGTCTTGGGAGACGTTTCAGAAACTGTTCAATGACAAGTACTTTCCTGAAAGTATTCGTCATATGAAGGAAGTAGAATTTATTAGATTGGATCAAAACAACATGACGGTGTCCCAGTACGAGGCGAAGTTTGCAGAGTTATCCAGGTTTGCACCTCATTTGGTGGAGAATGAGGAACGTATGATGCGGATGTTTCTGAGAGGTTTAAAGCCCAACATACGTCAATATCTCATTTCTCATAAATTTTCTCTCTATTTAGATGTTGTCAACAGGGCTCAATTATTAGAGCGAGATAATGAGTACGTTCAACCGAGGGACCACAACCAGGATCATACCGGAGATAGCAGTCATCAAAACAACAATAACCAGCGGAGAAAGAAGAATACGGACAAAAATGGTAACCACTCTGGTGGTAATCATGACCATTAAAATAGAAGAAGTGAGTCGGGGGGAGATTATGAGAAGAGGATATTCAACAATGACAATGTGAAGACGTCAGCACCAGCAGCAACTGGTTCTAAGGGAGGAGAACGACCACCGATCGTATGCTATAAATACGGGAAAGAGGGACATATCAGTCCAAACCGCCCACAACAATTCAAGGCATGTTATAATTATGGAAAGGAAGGACATATCGCTCGAGATTGTATAGTAGCGAAACTAAGTCCAACGGGGATGGTGACTCAAAAGGCTATCCCAGAAAAGTCAAAGTCAACAGTTCCTGGAAGAGCGTTTGTCGTGACTGGTCAAAATGCGAGGAACCCAAAGAAGGTGATCACGGGTAAGCTAATCATAAATTCTTGCGAAGTTTATACCTTACTAGATACCGGTGCTACCCATTCATTTATCTCTCCTGCTTGTACTCAACGTTTAAACTTAACTCCGGAGAAATTAGACTTTGATTTATCTGTGGAGACTCCGTTAGGAGAAACTTTCATCACATCTACTGTTTATAAATCTTGTTTGATCCAAGTTGGCACCATCACATTACCTGTTGACCTTATCTCTTTAAGGATACTTACTTTTGATGTGATTTTAGGGATTGATTGGTTAACTACTTATCATGCCAAAATTGATTATTTCCGTAAGGTTGTTAGTTTTCATATTCCTAACCAACCTGTTGTACGAATTCAAACAACTAAACCACTAAAATCAATCACTGTCATATCAATCATAAAGCTATTCGTTTATTGAAAAACGGATGTCAAGCTTTCTTAGCCCATGTTATGGATTTGAATAAAGACACGTCGGATTTGAATAATATTCCTGTTGTTAGTAAATTTCCTGACGTATTTCCTGAAGAACTTCCCGGTCTACCCCCAGAACGTGAAGTTGAATTCTTTATTGACCTTGAACCTGGTACAAAGCCCATTTCTAAAACCCCATATCGAATGGCTCCTATTGAACTTCAGAAGTTAAAGGTTCAACTACAGGAGTTGTTGGACATCAGTTTCATTCGTCCTAGTACATCTCCTTGGGGTGCTCCTATTTTATTTGTAAAGAAGAAAGATGGGAGTATGCGACTTTGTATTGACTATCGGGAATTGAACCATGTCACCATCAAGAATAGGTATCCGCTACCTCGTATTGATGACCTGTTTGACCAGTTGCAAGGAGCACAATTTTTTTCAAAGATCGATATTCGTTCTAGATATCATCAGCTGGAGATTAAAACCGAGGATATTCCAAAGACTGCCTTCAGAACTCGGTACGAGCATTATAAATTCTTAGTCATGTCTTTTGGATTGACTAATGCTCCTATGACTTTTATGGATATGATGAACCAGATATTCAAGGAATATTTGGATCAGTTCATTGTTGTCTTTATTGATGAAATCCTCATATATTCCAAAAACTGTGAAGATCATGAGCACCATTTGAAGCTGGTACTCCAAAGGCTTCGTGAAAACAAGCAATATACCAAGTTAAAGAAATACGAGTTCTGGCTTGAGGAAGTAGCATTTCTTGGGCACGTGGTGTCAAAACATGGAGTATCTATCGACCCGGCGAATATTGAAGCAATACAAAGTTGGGAGCAACCGAAGTCGGTGACCAAAGTACGTAGCTTTCTGGGCTTAGCTGGTTATTATCAGAGATTCGTGGAAGGATTTTCTCAAATCGCTACTCCTTTAACTCAGCTAACTCGGAAGGATACAAAATTCTTATGGAGCGAGGAATGCGAGAAGAGTTTTCAAGAGCTTAAAATGAGACTTATTTCGACACCTATTCTGACAATACCATCTGGTTTGGATGGATTTTTTATCTACAGTGATGCTTCAGGCAAATGGTTAGGATGTATTCTCATGCAACATGGAAAAGTCATAGCCTATGCCTCGCGATAACTTAAAGAGTATGAGAGGAATTATCCTACTCATGATCTAGAGTTGGCAACAGTTGTTTTCGTGCTAAAGATCTGGAGGCACTATCTATATGGAGAGAAAGTGGAGATATATTCAAACCATAAAAGCCTCAAATATTTCTTCACCCAAAAGGAACTCAACATGCGGCAATGACGTTGGCTCGAGCTGTTAAAAGATTATGACCACACCATTCAATACCATCCTGAAAAAGAAAACGTGGTAGCTGACGCGTTGAGTAGAAGATTATATGCAGGAACGAGTGCGATGATGTCAAGTATACGCATAGAACAAAATGTAATCGATGAAGCTAAAGTTGCACAAGCCATAGACCCGGAGCTGATGCGTATGAAGAAGAAAGTACAAGAAGGTTCTATTCTAGAAGCAAGAATCGATGAAGGAATACTTCGAGTACACTCCAGACTTTGTGTTCCTAACAATTCTGATTTAAAAAACAAGATCATGATGGAGGCACACAATACACCATTTGCAATTCATCCTAGAAGTACCAAAATGTATAGTGATCTTCGACATAAATTTTGGTGGAACAATATGAAGAGAGAGATTGCAAAGTTTATCTCGAGGTGTTTAACTTGTCAATGTGTAAATGCGGAGCATCAAGTTCCTAAGGGTCCATTGCAATCACTTGAGATTCCAAAATGGAAGTGGGAACACATTACCATGGATTTCGTTACGGGTCTTCCCACGGTTTTGAAAGTAATATGCACACAAGCCAATCATGTTTGATGATAAAGCATATACTTTGTAACAATCTTATTCATTTATTAATAAAAAGTATTAATTTATTAAAGGCTTTTAATTATCTACATGATGCTGTTTTATAATATGTGATAAACCCATAGTTTTAAGCAATGCTTTTAGAATAATGATGATGATCATTCTAATGAGATCTAAATTCTTAGAAAGCTTAAAACTAAAATAGTTCCCAATCGTTGGATTACTAAATTGGGGATTAGTGAATCCGGATAGATTGGTACATACGTTGCTTGCTCATTGGATGAGGATGATTGATCTCATGATCATTTGTGTGGAGGCACTAAAGCAAGTATGTAGGTGCTTATTAGAGAATAAGTTCACTGAACGTGACTCGCTAAGGAATACCTAATGGAGTTTTACTTGCATGTCAATAGGAATTCCTGTAGTGATAGTAGTACAAGTGATCCTTGGACTTGAGACCATCATAGTATCTTGTGTATGATGAGTTATACTTTGACTTATTCCTTAAGACCCTTAGGGTATATCAAAGGGTATGCTTGGGTATAATAAATTGTACATGGAGATAATGTATGATCAATAAAGAATCTACCACTTCTAGTAAAAGAAGAGAAATGTCCTATGTGATTCGATAAATGACAACTCAGTAGTCCTTGGCCAAGGCAGAATGAAATTAGAAAGGAGTTTCTAATTTGCATTATTTGGAGTTGTGCATTTAAGAGTCGAAATACATATAATTAAATAAAATAAGACTTGACAGAAATTCCATGTCTTATATTTAATTGGGACATTGTATGGTGGAAGGATTGAATTGTACGGTAACTATTTACTCAAAGGTTCTTTTATGATTAATGTTGAAATCTATATTATCTGGAAAGTCATTGATCGCTAGAGAGGCTTATCCCTATTGTAGAATAAATATTATTTATTTAAATAAATTATTATTTTAATTTATTTATTTAAATAAGATTAGAATTGTTCTAATTGATTTATTCACAACCGGTTTAATATGGAGAACCTAAAGGGTCACACCATAAAAGGAAGAATAATTATTTAAGAAGTTAATGGCATAATCGTAATAATAAGTTAAGTATATTTAATTTAATCTATGGTGATAGAATAAATTAAATAGCTTAATATTTATTATTTAATATTTTAGAAAATTAAATATAAATTAATAAGAGGAGTCTTATTATTATTATTACTATTATTATTATTATTTAATTCCTAAAGGAGTTTGGGAATTAATTAATAAAAGTACTCTCATTTATTCCTAATAGGATTAGGAGGGAAAATTAGTTAAAGGAGTTTAATTAATTATCCCTAATAAGATTAGGGAGCCCATTTAATTAAAAGAGTTTAATTAAATAAATAATACCTTATTTTTAATAGGGTTACTTGATATCTTTATAAGAGGAGTCTTATATCAGATATCAAAAATACGTTATTCCAATGGTTGGAGAGTACGCCCCTTTTTCTATAGAGATAGAAAAACTAGGGTTTAGCCAACAACCCATCTTCTTGAATTCTTCTTCTTCCTTGGTGGATCACCTCTAGAGGCCAAACACTTGGGTGGCTAACGTTGATCAAAGGAAGGGACCAAACCCGGTGGATTCAAGTTGAACGCGAAAAGTATTGGAGGTGAACTTGTACCTGAGGAAGCTAGGATCTTCAAGGGTATGGTTCTTATTCTTTCTTTTTCGTTTAATTAATAATTGTGCAAAAGGAGAATGAAATAAAATTAAGCGAAACACTCTCGCGTGTGCGACATGGCACCGTTCGAGTTGCACTTAGCCATGTGCTAGATCGGATGACCAAGATTAAGTTTTATTTAGCAAAAAAAAAAAAAAAGGATGATCCGGGTTTATGGTTTGTAAAATTTTTTAAACTCTGATTTTACACGTTTTCGCATATTTTTGCAATTTGATTGCGATCTTGAATGTTACAAACCTAACAGTGGTATCAGAGCCAAACCTTTATGCGAATTATTAATTGTTCAGATTTGATATGTATATTGATATTTGTTTAGAACAATTTAATTGGGCATAATTTTGTTATATACTCCCTCCGTCCCAAATTAACTGCTCAATTTTGACCTTTTTTAGTCAAATTGACTATTTTTAGAATTAATAATTAAACATATATAAATATATTTCTGAAATTATAAAAAATAGGATTAGTAATAAATTGTATATACTTTCTTTTGGTTATAATCTCTTCACCTATATTTTAGCAAAAATAGTAAAAAGATTAGTTTTAAAAATGGTCAATTTGACTTTAAAAAGTCAAAACTGAGCAATTAATTTGGGACGGAGGGAGTAAAATTTATTTTTTAAAAAAAAAACATTATTCCATTCACGTGGCCTGTTTCGTTGATCCATGTTTTCACTGTTACCGGACATTTTTCATTCTTCACGGAATTGGTTTATATTATATTAACGTGAACCAAAGTTAATAACGTGAATCTGGATGTGTACGGTTTATATTATTAATATAATATTAACGTGAACATGATAATATTACAGATATTATTATGTTAGGAAAAGCAGTCCATGGATCTTCAAACTAACCCACGTTATATGTTAAAAGAAGTTTGTGACTTCAAGGGAGATTTTACCTTTTCAGGTGATTCATGGACCATGGTGATACACGTGGGACATGATTTTAATAATATTATATATATATATATATATATATAATATTTTAATAATTTTATAATTAAAATAAAAGTTTATTATAATTTTAAAGTAAAAAGTTTATTTTAATCTTAAAATAAAAGTTTTATTTTAATTTTAAAATTAAATTTCATGCTAACTAATTAGAGTTGGAATTAGATTCCATGATAACTAATTAGAGTTGAAATTGGATTCTATGTTTCCTTAAATAAAGGAGTTTATTTAGATATGAAATAAGATTTCATATTATTCAAAATAAAAGAGTTTATTTGTGAATAGGAAAGAGAATCCTAATTTCCTTAAATAAAGGAGTTTATTTAGATATGAAATAAGATTTCATATTATTCAAAATAAAGGAGTTTATTTGTGAATAGGAAAGAAAATCCGTATTTCCTTAAATAAAGGAGTTTTATTTTTTTTTTACATGGAATTGGATTCCATCATTAATTAAAATAAAGGAGTTTATTTTGATTAAAGATTTTGATTAAAATAAAATAGTTTATTTTATTCAAAATTGGATAAATTAAAATAAAATAGTTTTATTTTGATTTAAATTTGAATTAAAATAAAGGAGTTTATTTTGATTCAAAATTAGATTTTATACTAACTAAATTTTTCCCATTAAATGATATCAATATATATATTGAATGTTTATTATTCATGAGATGAATGTTATTTATTGATGCATATGGTGATGTGTATGATAATAAATGGGATTGATTATGGACTATTGACCAATGTGATTGGATTTTATTTTAGTTGAATGCATGAATGTATGGGTTTTATTAAAATGGGGTCTGCGTACCTCGTCTTCTCTAAATTTTTCTTAATGTAAATTCTATCTCCCTCCTATGTACTTCCCTTGACTGCTGATCAAGGTTTCTATTTATTTTAAATAGTTTTGTAAAAGGAATAGTTAGAATTAATTTTGAAGAATTGGAGATCAAAGAACAAGGAGCGCTTGAAGACCCGTTTGTCATGGAGCCCGGGTTTAAATGTAATAGTTATATTTAAATATATTAATTCTTGCTCCCCTAGGGTTTGACCTTTTGGTTCACTTGGTGGCTCTAGTGAACCAAACTAGAATAAAAGTCCATAATTAATCCGGGTAGAATATAGTATTCTATATGTGCATGCTTATTCTATATATATTATATATTATGCAAACATGCTTCGCATGTTCATTAATATGACGCGTATTTTATATATATATGTGCATGCGCGCTAAACAAGATGAGACAAATTAATAATAAACCCCTCAAATATTTTTATATTAAGTTGTAACGTTCAAAGATATTTGGAATATCGAACGTCGCCTTCTAGCGTGATAGAAATAATAGAGTATTGAATATTTAATATGAGTTTGTTGTGCACACACAAGGTGAGTATTAAATATTTAAGATGTTATTTTTATTACATATGATGTTTATAAGGAATTGAACATTACTGCTTTGTTGTGCACACACAAGGGCTGTAGTTTTCTCTTTACTTATATGGAAATGCTGGGTCTGACTTAACTTAAATCATTTTAGTTCGGATGTGCACACACTTGACCATTACGATTTAAGAGGCAAAATACAAGGAGTTACATAGTTGATGTAATTGACAAGAGTTGTCTACCTATTTATTTATATATAGTTTGTTGTGCACACACAAGGCTATATACATTTGAAATGGGATCCTTATTCTCACTAGCATATCTTTAATTAGATATTGCCAAACTATATTAGTGAGGGTAATATAGTTTGAAGAAAATAGTGGGAGATACCAATTTAAAACAAGACCTAAATTATTTTGGTAATTAATAAAAGAATGTATGTTAAAATGTTGTTAATTACAAATTTATTTACAGAATTTTATAATGTCTAAATTACTATCACTGCGTAGCATATTAGATGCTAAATTAACCGGACCGAATTAAACGGATTGGTTAAGGAAATTGAGAATAGTTCTCATGGCTGAAAAGCTATCTTATGTCCTTAATACGCCTATCCCTGCAATGGTTGCAGACAATGCCTCTAAGGAAGATATTGCTACTTTTAGAAAGTGGCAAGATGATGCACAGTTGGCTCAATGCATCATGCTCGCATCCATGAGTAACGAGCTTCAGCGTCAGCATGAAACTATGGATGCTCCTACTATATTCCTGCACATCAACTAGTTGATGGTGAGGAAAGTAGGACTGATAGATATCAGATATCTAAGGAACTCTTCTGATCTAGAATGACCGATGACACTACGGTACAGATAAAAGTCCTTAACGTAATCAATTTGATTGATCAATTAGGACAACTGGTTTTGTCATGGATGGAGAGTTGAACTAAGATTTGATCTTGCACTCACTTCTGGACTCCTTTCACAATTGTTGTGAATTTTTTATATGAACAAGCTAGATATCAGCTTTGCTGATTTGCTTAACATGTTGAAAAATGTTGAGAGTCACTTTCCAACCAAGAAAGACCAAGTCTTACTGGTAGGGGCCAAAGGATCTTCTGAAAAGAAGAACGATTCTAAGAAGGTAAATAGAAAGGGTAAAAATAAAGGATAATAAGAACAAAACTGATATGGATAGCAAAGGAGTTTGCTTCCACTGCAATAAGCCTGGACACTGGAAATAAATTGCGAGAAACGTCTTGCAGAGGCTACCAGAAGAAGCTTAGTAAAGTTTCGGTTGCAAATACTATTTTGTTCATGATTTGAAATAAATTTTCTTTAAGTCTAGGTTCTACTTGGGTATTGGATACTGGCTTTGTTTATCATAAATATAGATTTATGAAGGACCAAGCAGAAGTAGAAAACTAAACAAAGGATAAGTAATCCTATGTCTGGTAAATGAAGCAAAGGTTGTTGCATTAGCCGTAGGAACTTATAGTTTAGCAATGCCTACGGGCAAATCTATTAAGTCAATAAGCTGTTATTGTATTCCAGTTCTTGTTGGAAACATTATTTCCATTTTATTGTTGGACAATGAAATTTTTGGTATTATATTTAAGAACAATTGTTGTTCTATTTATAATAATAATGTTTTGTATAGAACTGGAATATTACTTAATAGATTTTGTATACTTGACTTACGTGAAAATAATTTTATAAATTGACCAAACTAGTATAAGAAAAGGAGATGATCATTCAAAGAGTTGAATGTATGTATTTGTTGAAATACAAGTGTGAATTATTTGAAAGGTTCAAAGAATTCAGAAATGAAACAAATTGACAAAGTATTAAGATTCTTTGATTAAATTAGGGAATAAATACTTATGCAATAAGTTTCTAGATCATCTCAAATGGTTTTCTCATAATGGATGCCTCCTGATACGCAATAATTGATTGATGTATCTGAAAGTTAAAATCGTACCTTGTTAGACATGGTACGGTCCATAATGATTTTACCGACATTCCAGTATCCTTCTAGGATCATGTCCTAGAAATGGCTGCATATCTACGGAAAAGGTAACCTCAAAATCCAGCCCCAAGACTCCATAAAAGTTATGGACAGGGTGGATTCCTAATCTTAAGTATGTTAAGATAAGGGGTTGTCCAACTTATGTGAAAAGGTTTCAAAGGATAAGCTTGGGACAAAAATTTGACAAGTACAGATTTGTGGGACATCCTAAAGTATGTTTAGGGTATATGTTCTATAATCCTACTTAGCAAAAGGTGTTTATTGCGAAACATGTTGCCTTCTAAGATAAAGGTGTTTATCATTGAAGGGGCTAGTGGGAGGATAATACATCTTGAAAAGTTTAAGAACCACAAAACACTACAAGTCAAATAAAAGGAACCTATAGATAGACCTATTGTACCACAACCGAATCGTAAATCTGGAATAGTACCGAAGTTACCTAGGAGGTATGGATTCATCATGGATGATGATGATGAGGTACATATCATAGAAGATGATGATCCAGTTACATACGATGAGGTAAGAGTTGTAGACACTCAAGAAATGGATTGAAGCAATCTTCTCAAAAATGGAACATTCATTTTGATATGATAATCAAAAGAGTTTGATTTTATCAAAAACAAGAATGAACCTAGTGTGTACAAAAGGGTCAGTGGGAGCGTCGTGACATTTCTAATATTATATGTTGATATAATACGGATAAGGAATGACATGCCAATGCTAAAATCAATAAAGATAAAGTTGTCTAAACATTCCTCCATGAATGATTTGGGAAGAGTATCTTAATTGGGGATGCAAATCTATATGGATAGATTTAAAAGGATGCTCGGCTTAACCCAAGGAACGTATATTCATTTGATGCTAAAGTCGTTTAGCATGGCAAACTCTATGGGATGTCTCATGTTGATCAGCCATGGAGTGTATCTCTCTTAATAGTCCCCATAGACTCCTAAAAGAGAGATCGCATGAGTTACAATCATGTATGAATTGAAATATACGCGACCTGATGTTGATCAGTCATATTCTGGAGAAGTTCACTGTGAGATAGTGAAAAACATCTTAAAGTACTTAACCAGCACTAAGGATGTGATATAATTCATGGCGAGTCTGAATTAAAACTAGAGGGCTTAACAGACTCAAGTTTTTCAGATAGACCAAGACGACAGAAAATCCACTTTAAGGTAAAGGGTTACCTTGAACGGTGGTGCAGTGAATTGGAAAGGTTCCAAACAACAAAGAGTTGTTGGTTTAGTGATAAAGACAAAGTATATTGCAATAAATGAAGCTACAAGTTGATTGTTTGGATGAAAAGTTCATTAAAGAACTAGGAATAGTTTCTAAGTCTCATCTTGGATCTAAACATGTGTTGTGGCACTTTCATTTGATTATAAGAATCATTGAAAGATGGGAAATCACTATAGAGATAGTGAACTCTCAAGAACAACATTACATATCCATTAACTAAAGCTTATCCAACAGCAGGATAATCGTCACTTAGAGAAGAAGAGTATGAGATACCATGACGATTGGCTTTAGTGCAAGTGGGAGATTGAAAGTAATATGCACACAAGCCAAATGTGTGAAGAAGAATTTAGGTGAAATGTGTTTTGTTCTATCTCCCTTGATGTACCCTCCTCTAAGTTGAGTAATACATGTAGCGTTATCCTCATACAGAATTGTAGGAATGTCTTTGATTGATGGTAATCCACATGATTTTTTAATATGTTGAATAATTGATCTCAACTAAACACATTCTCTACATGCTTCATGTATAGCGAGAATCTCTGAGTGATTTGAAGATCTAGATGTCATGGTTTGCTTTGTGGATTTCCAATATATAGTCGTATCATAATATGTAAATATAGAACCTGTTTGTGATCTTCCATTGTGTGGATATGATAAATATCCTGCATCGGCATATCCAACCAATCGCAACGTTGAATCTCTTGGATAAAATAACCCAAGATCAATAATTCCATGGAGGTATCTCAAAATGTGTTTAATCCCATCCCAATGTCTCTTAGTCGGAGAAGAACTGTATCTTGCTAACAAGTTGACAACAAAAGTAATATCAGGTCGTGTACAGTTTGCAAGATACATAAGAGCACCTATTGCACTTAGGTATGAAACTTCAGGTCCAAGAACTTCTTCCATTGCACTTAGGTATAGAACTTCAGGTCCAAGAACTTCTTCCATTGCACTTAGGTATGGAACTTCAGGTCCAAGAACTTCTTCCCCACTTTCTAGAGACTGAAATGGATCTTTATCAACTTCCAAAGATCGAACAACCATCGGGGTAGTCAAAGGATGAGCTTTATCCATATGAAAACGATTGAGAATCTTTTCAGCATATGCGGATTGATGAACAAAAAAAAATTTAGATGCTAAATGCTCTACTTGTATTCCCAAATAGAATTTTGTCTTTCCAAGATCTTTCATTTCAAATTCATTTTTTAAATAAGTAGCAGTTCTTATGAGTTCTTCAGGAGTACCTACAAAATTCAAATCATCCACATATACAGCAATGATGGAAAATCCACTTTGTGATTTCTTAATAAAAACACATGGACATACATGATCATTTATATATCCATCTTTTATTAAATAATCACTAAGTTGATTATACCACATACGACCAGACTGTTTTAACCCATACAATGTGCATTGTAACTTGATTGAATATATGTGACTGGGCCTTTGTGATTCAGCCATTTTCAATACTTCAGGGATTCTCATATAAATCTCACTGTCAAGTGAACCATATAGGTATGTTGTTACAACATCACCAGACGTGTTTCCAAACCTTCCATGGTTGCCATACCTATCAAAAAGTGAAAAGTGACTCCATCCATTACGTACTGGAGAGTCTGTATTCTGATAATCAATATCAAGTTTTTGTGAAAACCCTTGAGCTACAAGTTGGGCTTTATATCTCACAATTTCATTTTTCTCATTTCACTTTCGTACAAATGCCCATTTATTTCCAACCGGGATTACACCCAGCGGTGTTTGAACTACTGGTCCAAATACTTCTCTTTTCAATAGAGATTGTAGCTCAGTTTGAATAGCATCTTTCCATTTTGGCCAATCTTTTCTTTTCCGATATTCTTCCACGTTTTGTGGTTTAGGATCCGTGTCAGGAATTAAAGTAATATCTAATGCTATAGAGAAAGAAAATATATCATCAATCATGACTTTGCTTCAATCCCATATTTTCTCATCATGTACATAATTTATTGAGATCTCTTGGTGTTCATCTCTTATCGCTTCACTGAGATTTTGAACCTCTTCTGGGGCTATTCCCACTCTTGGAATATGTGCTACTTCTGGAGCGGGTATTCCTTTTGGGATTCCCTTATTTGCTTTTGATTTTCGCGGTACAGTGTCTTTTGCACCAACCGGTCTTCCACACTTCTAGCGTGGTTTAGATTCTTATATTACCTTATTTGTAAATTTCCAGGAATTAATTTTTCAATAGGTATTTCTATCTCTACTGGAGTATTCACTGCATGTGTATATGACTTTATCATTTTTCTAGCATCATTAAATGCATCTGGCATTTGATTTGCAATATTTTATAAATAAATAATTCTTTGAACTTCAATTTTACATTGTCATGTATGATGATCAAGTGAATTTAATTCTGATGCATTCCATGATATCTCAGAGGTATTTTTATTTAAAACTTTCCCTCCTCTTAATGGTGGAAATACAAATTCATCAAAATGACAATCTACATAACGTGCAGTAAAAATATCTCCAGTTAAAGGCTCAATGGAGATTCCAATAATCATTAAAAGTCATTGATGAAAATTCAGCTGCGTTATCAAGTCGAATTGACTTGATTGAATGATCCGAGAACTGAGCCCGTAACTTGATTATTTGAGCAAGAAGTTTTGAGAAGATTAAATTTCAAGAAGAGAGAAGACAAACATGAGACCCTCTAGTTGAAGCATCTATTAAAACCATGAAATATTGAAATGGGCCAGGCAATGGGTGAATAAGTCCACAAATGTCTCCTTGAATTCTTTCTAGGAATTTTGTGGCTTCTTTATAAACTTTTACTAATGATGGTATAACAATTAATTTTCCTCGAGAACACGCAGCACAAGGAAATTCACTACTAAGAAAAACCTTTTATTATTGAGAGGATGACCAATAGAATTTTCAATAATACGACGCATCATAGAAGTACCTGGATGACCGAATCTTTCATGACAAAGTATAAAGGATTCGGGAACGATTTTCTCGAATCGCTACTCCATTAACTCAGCTGACTCGGAAAGATACAAAATTTGATTGGAGCCAGGAATGTGAGAAGAGTTTTCAAGAACTCAAGAGGAGACTCATTTTAGTACCTGTTCTGACAATACCATCTAGCTCGGAGGGATTTGTCATCTACAATGATGCTTCAGGAAAATGGTTAGGATGTGTTCTCATGCAACATAGAAAAGTCATAGCCTATGCCTCTCGACAACTCAAAGAATATGAGAGGAATTATCCTACTCATGATCTAGAGTTGGCAGCAGTCATTTTTTCACTAAAGATTTGGAGGCATTACTTGTATGGGGAGAAAGTGGATATCTTTACGGATCATAAAAGCCTCAAATATTTCTTCACTCAAAAGGAACTAAGCATGCGACAGCGACGTTGGCTTGAACTGTTGAAAGATTATGATCATACCATCCAATATCATCCTAGAAAAGCGAACGTGGTAGTTGACGCATTGAGTGGAAGATCATACGCGGGTACGAGTGAGATATTGTCAACGTAATGGCCCATTTTGTATGACTTGCAAAGGATGGAGATAGAGATAAAGACTCCAGGGACCCACGTGATGATGGCAAATATACGAGTAGAACCGATTTTGATCGATAAAGTTAAAGCTGCTCAAATTACAAACCTGGAACTGATGCGTATGAGGAAGAAAGTGCAAGAAGGTGTTATGCCGAAAGCAATAATCAATGAAGAAGGAATACTTTGAGTCAACTCCAGACTTTGTATTCCTAACAACCATAATTTAAAGTATAAAATTATGATGGAGGCGCACAACACACCATTTGCAATCCATCCTGGGAGTACCAAAATGTATCATGATCTTCGACATACATTTTGGTGGGGCAATATGAAGAGGGAGATAGCGATGTTTATCTCAAGGCGTTTAACTTGTCAACGAGTCAAGGCGGAGCATCAAGTACCAAAAGGTCCATTACAACCACTTGAAATTCTAGAATGAAAGTGGGAGCACATTACCATGGATTTTGTTACTGGTCTTCCCAAGGTTTCTCAGGGTATAGATGCAATTTGGGTCATTGTTGATAGATTGACCAAGTCTGCTCATTTCTTATCTATACGAGAAACTTATACACTTGAACGTCTTGCTCGTATGTACATAAATGAGGTTGTAAGATTACATGGTATGCCAGTATCCATAGTTTCTGATCGAGACCCAAGATCCACTTCACGATTTTGGGTTAGTTTGCAAAAAGCTATGGGCACAGATTTACGATTTAGTTCAGCATAACATCCTCAAACGGACGGACAATCAGAGAGGACTATTCAAACTCTTGAAGATTTATTAAGACTCTGTGTCCTTGACTTCAAGTGAAGTTAGGACAAGTTCTTACCATTAGTGGAGTTTTCCTACAACAACAGTAATCAAGCAAGCATTGGCATGGCTCCATTCAAAACGTTGTATGGAAGAAGTGTCGTTCTCCAGTATGCTGGGATGAGGTGGGTGAAGCAACGTTGTTGGGACCGGAGTTGGTATGTATGACTGCAGAAAAAATTCAAACGATACAACAACGTATAAAAACCTCACAAGATCGACAAAAGAGTTATGTTGATCTTCATCGAAAGGACGTGGAATTCGATATTGGAGATCATGTGTTATTACGTGTTGCTCCATGGAAAGGAGTTACGAGATTTGGAAAGAGAGGAAAGCTCAATCCTCGATTCATTGGCCCATTTTTAATTCTCGATCGAGTAGGAACTGTGGCGTATGTCTCGTATGTCTCGTGTTCATAACGTTTTTCATATATCCATGTTACGTAAATATGTGAAAGACCCGAACCACATTATTGAGTTAGAACCGGACAAAATAGCAGAAGATTTAACGTATGAAGAGCCTCCTGTTCAAATCTTGGATAAGAAGGAACATATTCTACGCTCCAAGGTTATATCTCAAGTTAAAGTTTTGTAGAGAAACCACGATGTTGAAGAAATGACCTGGGAGTTAGAATCTGAAATGAAATCAAGGTATCCTTACCTCTTTGATATACCAAGTACGTACCCTAATTTCGAGGGAGAAATTTCATAAGAAGGGGAGATTGTAAGACCCCAACTTTTATGAATAAAAATGAATTTTCTATAAATATCATTTTTGAATATTATGGAATAAATTTGATATAATGTTATAGTTGTGGGTAATATTTATAAATTTTGCAAAGTACGCAAGTTTTTATATAATATTCGATTGGTCGGGGAATATTCGTTTTAACATGGAATATTCATACGACGACACAATCATTGGTGGACCCCACAACGGAATTATTGTCGGATTGAGAAAACGACAAAAATATTTTTTATAAAAATAACGGCGGAAGTTTTACCGTTAACTGTTGAAACACCCTGTGTTAAAAGTATAGTAATATGCGTGATTGCATAGTAGCACACGGTATTGATTATTGATGCTTACGTGAGAAGTCACTCAGTTTTGTTCAATTATTGCTTCAGTAATTGTTGCATAGTATCTCACGTTAATTGATTCAATTATTGTCGATATTTTATATATTATTAAATCAATAATTGAAATGACAGAGTTATTAATATTATTATTTGCAACATTAACGATGTCTAGAAGTTCTGTCAAGGAGAGGTTTGGTTACCTAATTGCGCGCCAATAGGGAGAAATCCTTATTGGAAAGCCCCCTCTTTCCTGGAAACGACCTGGTCGATTAATATTGTGAATTATAATAATGATGATAAATGTTATTAAAAATGTTGAGGGGATTTTGATGAAGTATTTGATGTAAATTTTTCTTATTTTATAGACCCCCATTTACCCATTTTTTAAAATAATCGATAGAAAATTATTTAATATAATAAAAGGTGGGGGCCCACTATGGGGCCCACGTTTGAAATTGAAGCAGGAAGTTGGCTGATGTTTTCACGGGAGTTGTTTTTATGGTGGGTAGTGTAATAATTGTATATATATATATATATGATGAATGATTTTATATATAAATATATATATATATATATATATATATATATATATGTGTGTGTGTGTGTGTGTGTGTACAAGTTTGACAAAATGGGCATGGGTTGATTAAATGAAGTCATGGGGGTGATAACCTGTGAACTTATATATATATATAATATATTATATATTATATTTTAAAAGATTTTATATTTTATAGTAAACCAATCTGGACCGTCCGTTTAAAAGTAAATCAATCTGGATCGTTCAGAAATTAGTTACTATTCAGTCCATTTTCCTATAAATAGAAGTTTGTTCCTTCATTATTTCTTTCGAATTCACTGAAACTCTAGATAGAGAAACTATAAAGAAAAAGAAGAAAAGTATTCTACTACTTCACCACTTCTATATCCAGTTTCTTCTTTATAAGGTAAGGGGTATTTTTTTATATTCATGAAGAGAACTTCTGTTATTCCATTCTTTATTATTCTGTTGGAATAACCTGTATACGCGGTCTACCCTATACTTGGTGATTTCTGTTTTTATTCCATTCTTTATTATTCTGTTGGAACATCCTGTTTGTGCGTTTTACGCCGGACTTGGTTCCGTCTTAATTATTCTGTTGGAATATCCTGTCTGTGCGTTTTACGCCGGACCTGATTCCGTTAATTATTATTCTGTTGGAATAACCTTTTTATGCGAAGTACCGCATGCATGGTGATTTCTGTTGTTATTCCATTCTTTATTATTCTGTTGGAATATCCTGTCGGTGCGTATTACGTCTGACCTGGTTCCGTTATTTATTATTCTGTTGGAATAACCTGTCTATGCGAAGTACCGCATGCATGGTGATTTCTTTTGTTATTCCATTCTTTATTATACTCAATTGGTTAAAGTTTTGACTTCTATACTCCATGAAATTAGTGGAATATCCTTGATATTTGCGCTTCATCCAGTATCTTTTCATGAAAATATTCTTCTGAGCATTCTTGAATTTTACTCTACAAAGAAGTATCATGTTGACAATTTGGACATTATTAGTTCCTGGATAAATTAATTCTTGAACTTGTTTTATTGAATTCTTATATCATTGTCATCATTCTCATGTTTATATTTTATTGAAAGTCATATGTGGTCTGTAGTGCATAGATGGACTTGGTATGATTATGACCAGGGATTATTCGGTGTAATCATGACCGTAATATTACAAATGATGTGATAAAAGTCCTTATTGGCCCGTAGTGCATTGATGGACAGTTGTTGGCATGATCATGACCATTGATGAATACACGAATATCCTTGGCCTGTATTGCATGGATAATTTGTGGTTGTGATACTAATAAATATCCTTGGCCGTAGTGCAGGGATGATGTGGATTATTTATTAAGCTAAGTCCCAGCGATAAAAGTGATGAAAAACCTTTTTAAATCATAAAAGATGGTAGATTTTATTCTCTACTTGACTCTTTTAATGGATTGCATGTTCCGCTGCAGTTAAACTTGATGTCTATTGTATTTTATTAGTTTAACATTGTTGAAGACTAATGATAATTTATTCTGCATTATCTTAGTCATAATATTTCTTATTGGGCTAGTTGAGCTCACCATTTCTTTCACTGTTCTCTTCAGGAAATGAGAACGTAGCCGGGACTAGTCGGGGAACGGAGTGACGGTCCAGATGATAGTATTAGTAGTCCTCACTATTCTGTTAAATAGTGTGACAATAAATGTAATGAGGACTTATTCTGAGAGTGAATATTGTCTAGAAGACAATAATTATATTAAAACTCACAACTCTCTTGTTGTATATTAAAGATTGTATTCGGATTCTGTACCATGTATTTGGCGACTCAAAATAGTGATGTATACCTATTTTGGGGGCGTCATAATATAATCCAAAAGAAATTGAATGAAGTTTTTCTAGGATAATCTATTTTTCAGAAATAGTAGAAGTGATGAGAAAATATCCATTAAAGATGGTCTGACACATGTAAAAACATGAATAAGAAAAGTTACATTTCATATATAATTTTATTCATGATAAACACATACCACTTATAGAATGAAAACTAATAATATTATACATGCAGGGTGTTTAATTAAAACAAAAATTAAACGATATCCCAAAAAGATACTTTCAGAAGGTTCAGTAATATCAATAACAGTTTCCTCATTGTTAGTCATTGGTGGAACATCAATAATATCCAATTGATGATTAACAAAGTTTGTTTCTTCCTCCATTACTTTGTTCTTTTAAAACTCCTGGAATAAATTAACCAGATGCCTCGGCGTACGACAGGTACGTGACCAATGTCCATTCATCCCATACCTAAAACAAACATATGGTTTGTTCTTTATCTGTGTTGCATTTTCTTTATTTTTACCCGACTTTAGACACTTGCCACTTCTGGTGGCCTGAATTATCGTGGTTCTGGAATTGATTGTTATGATGGCCTCGTTTATTCTTTCGCCCTCAAGGCTTCTTATTATATGACCATCTCTTGTCACGTTTATTCTGCTGGAATGACGTGATATTAATATCTGGCAATGGGGTAGCACCCGTTGGCCATACTTGATGGTTTTTCAACAACAATTCATTATTCTTTTCTGCAACAAGGAGGATAGACAATAAGTCACCGAATTTTGTGAACTTACTCTGTATATATTGTTGTGACAGAATCATGTTGGTGGGATAAAAAGTTGAGAGCGTTTTCTCTAACATTTGGGTTTCAGAAACTGGATCTCTGCACAAAGCCAAAGTAGAGGTTATTCTATAAACATTGGAACTATATTCCGTAATTGATTTGTAATCTTGTAGCCTTAAATTAAGCCACTCAAATTTGGCATTAAGAGAACAACCAATTTTTGGTGGTCAAATCTTTCTTTCAGTTGTGTCCATAAAGATAAAGGATCTTTGACTGTTAAATACTCAGCCTTTAATCCTTCATCAATATGGTGACGAAGAAAAATTATGGCTTTTGCATTTTGTGCCGAAGTTGCTGTATTTCCTGATTCAATGGTCTTTTCTAACTCATTTGCACTAAGGTGCAATTCTGCATCAAGTGCTCAAGCCAAATAGTTGTCTCCAGAGATTTTCAAAATAGAAAAATCTATTTTTTCCAAGTTTGCCATCTATTCTGGGTTAAAACACAATTATTATTTATTAAAACAATAAATAATTGCATGTATGATATATATAAAAAATAAACTAAATCACGACTTCAAGTGGTGATAAAGTGCAAATATAAATAATATAAATATTCTTATATTTATGTTATTAGCATATTATCTTAGTAAAAAGAATATGCAATCATTAATGTATATATGCAATTACAAATATATATATATATATATATATATATATAATATATATATATATATATATATATATATAGGATCATTCACCATGCATGCGGTAATCCACATAGACATGTTATTCCAACAGAATAATAAAGAATGGAATAACAGAAGAATCCACCATGCATGCGATAGACCGCACAGACAGGTTATTCCCAACAGAATAATAAAGAATGGAACCAGGTTATGTGTAATCCGTACAGACAGGATATTCCAACAGAATAATAAAGAATTGAACCAGGTCATGCGTAATTTACACAGACATGATATTCCAACAGAATAATAAAGAATTGAACCAGGTCATGCGTAATTCACACAGACAGGATATTCCAACATAATAATAAAGAATAAAATACAACAGAATTCATCAGGCATGCGATAGACCGCACAGACATGTTATTCCAACAAATTAATAAGCGGTAAAAAGGTTCCCACCAAGTCTTGTAAGATCAACAAGGATAGATGGTATCTCTGTAAATAACATAATTTAAAATGGACAATAAAACATAAATATAACTTGACAGTTAAAGAATATAATAGGCGGCAAAGTCAGACATTGTAAGAATAACATTATACTATTGGTGGCATAGCCAAACCGATAGTATAATAATAAATTACAAGAATTTAAAGGCAATTATAAGAATAAAATTATATTATTGGTGGCATAGCCAAACCGGTAATATAATAATAAATTGCAAGAATTTAATTTTATCGTCTCAGTTGGTTAGAGCTTCGTGTTGATAACGTGTTATAAGTGTATAAAGATATTCTTATAATTGCTGCATAAATTTAGAGAGAATAAATAAGAGAAAAGAGAAAAAATTCTTCAGAAAAATTCTTATTCTCATTTTTCAGTATTCATTCTTTTATATAGGAAGAGAAGATGAGGAGTGATTCACGATAAGAAGAGGGGTTATTCACGGACTGAATGAAAGAAGGAAGGAAAAGGGGAGGGTCACGGGAGAAAGGAGATAAAGGAGGTAAGAGTTCCTCCTAAGGAGGGAATCAATTATTACAACAATTTCCATTATATATAATGTTATTGATAAAATTCAACTATTGTAAGATTATTTTAAAATATTAATTAAATAAGTAATCAAAATTTCAAAATAATACGTAATGCTCAATGAGCAAAAACATTATTATATACATGTATTTCGTAAAAATATAAACATGCTACCTCCGTTCTAAATTTAAATATCAATATTTATTTTTTAAAAGTCAATTTCAAACATGTTTAAACTTAAAATTAATATAAATTCATTTAGTTATGTTTGTACAATTATGAATATCATAAGTTACCTAAAAAGTACTATTGATTATTGAATTTTATTTTCAAAACTTAAATAAATCATGTTAATTCTAAATTTAAAAATGTTTGTCATTTAAAAAGTCAATAGATCTTTTAATTTAGAACGGATGTAGTATAATTTAATTAAAAAATAACAATATTTAAACACACCGAAAAATGGCTGATAGTTTTTCTGAAAAATAGTGATTTTTACATTAACAACATTTCCAGTTGCTCATTTTCCTAACACACGCCAAAGAATGAAAAAATTGAATAAAGTTTTATAACCGTTCAACAAAGCCTCACTATGTTTCTGACTTTTGAACTAGAAAAAAAATAGTGGAAATTTAATTAGGATAGCAAATTAAATATTTAAAAACTTTAAGTTTTTTCCCATGTTTTTTATTGAATTTTAAAGGAAAAAGAAAAAAAAAATTAGATTATTATTTTTCTCATATACTAATTTTATTATGTTTGTAATACTAAAAATATAATAGGACTTAATTATTATATTTTATGTTATTTAGTTTATGTCCAAACTTATTGAAAAATAAAAAAATTAGCACGAAAAATAATTAAAATTTTCATCTATTTTTATCTTTTTCAATTTTTTTTCTGTCTATTTTAAAATTCATAAACATTCCAATATATATATATATATATATATATATATATATATATATATATATATATATATATACGGAGCCGTTCTAAAGCGAACCAAATAAGCGGACCAATGAACGAACTAAGGCAAAAAACACACGCGGGGTTAACGCGACCCACATGTTTTTTTGCCTTGGTCGTTCATTGGTCCGCTTATTTGGTTCGCTGGAGATCCTCCCCGTATATATACGGAGCCGTTCTAAAGCGGACCAAATAAGCGGACCAATGAACGGACCAAGGCAAAAAACACATGCGGGTCGGGTTGAACCCGCAAAAACACGTGGGTTTAACCCGACCCGCGTATTTTTTTACCTTGGTCCGTTTATTTGGTCCGCTGGAGATCATCCCCGTATATATACGGAGCCGTTCTAAAGAGGACCAAATAAGCGGACCAATGAACGGACCAAGGCAAAAAACACATGCGGGTCGGGTTGAACCCGCAAAAACACGCGGGTTTAACCCGACCGCGTGTTTTTTTGCCTTGGTCCGTTCATTGGTCCGCTTATTTGGTTCGCTGGAGATCCTCCCCGTATATATACGGAGCCGTTCTAAAGCGGACCAAATAGCGGACCAATGAACGGACCAAGACAAAAAACACATGCGGACCAATGAACGGACCAATCATTATTAATTTTTTT